>JAHREE010000215.1:2050205-2172705 GCA_033628505.1 Tringa tobata
GGAGATTCTACAGCAAGTCAAGAATTTCTTGTATTTTTGATATATATATATATAGTTAGCTAGTTAGTTAGTTAAGCATGCACAACTCCTTGCTGCCAGTGTTTAGCTCCTTGTAAGTATAATTTGATTCTATGCACATTCACAAGGCTGCTTTTGAAAGCTGAAAAATTGCATGTTATTGCAATGTATGTACAAATTTGGAAAGTTTTTTAATACATACAATGACTTGCAAAATTGAAGGAATTGAAGAAAATTTGCACATTGGCAGGAGAGTAGGTCTCTAGGGCATTCAGGTGAAGACAACTGAAGTATGCTCTGCCTGTGTTCTCAGGTGATGGGACACAAGTTGGCTCCAACCCTGAGTGGTGGCCTGTTTGAGCTAAAAAGCATTGCTGAGAGGCAACTTACCCGGGCTTGTGCAGAGCACTGTGCTAACCAAGGTATAAGGATTTCAGACGAGCACTGGCTTATGTCCAACTCGTCGAGAGCACGTGCAGGGCTCACTCATATCTGTCTACACTTCCCTCTGTAGACCTGTCCTTACTTTCCATGTTGGATGACAACCGTCAACATCAATAACAGTGTGCTTTTGTGTGTGTGTAAGTTAAAATATGCATTGACAGGAGATCGAAAAAAGATGCCAGAAAAGTGGAAAAAATGCCACAGAACACAAGGTTTTTAATTCTTAAAATGAGCTTTATCCTTTTCTACGTTGGCATAGACAGTGAACTGTGGGAAGGCTTGATACAATTTAAATGCTGATGGGAAGGTTGGGGGGTTTTGTGGTAGTAGCAGGCAGAAGGGGAAAAGGTTCTTAAGTGAATATTAACTTGACCATGGGTGAGTAAATTTTAGGAAACTGTTGGCACAATCAGGTAGTTAGATGTCTCAAGTTTTATTCTGGACCTAGAGTTTCAATCCGCTTACGGAAACGCAGCCCATTAATTGATAGAAGTAACTTTGGCAAATGCTGTGGCTACATAAAACTATCTTCAAGTATCTCTGACTTTGACTACAGATATCTATGTAGCAGTTAATCCAAGCTGTCAGTATTGCAGGGGCTTGGTTTTGTCACAATTAATCAATTCTGAGCTATTTCCACACAATATTATAGCAGGCAAAATACTTGCTTCAGCTTTGAAAGTGGAAACACATCCTGCTCTCTTGTTTTGCTTTCAGCTTGTTTATGTCAGAGAGCAATGCTGTATGCAAATGCAAATGCAAAACATCTTTCATAGGTGCTTGTTAGAGTCAGTCATGCTCCAATATTTACCTTAAAAAATGTTTTTTTATATTACAGACCAAAGTGAAGAGTCTGATGTCAATGAAGGCCCAGTTCAGTATGGCACACTGCTGCTGCCTCACATTAACTTAGGCAGGAGCTGATATTTTATAGCTTTTCTAGCTAACTGAGCACTGCTACTCAAATAGATCTTTTTTCTTTTCTTCATGTGAGTTGCTGACTATCTGCAAACACAGTGGCAGCTGATCAGCGCATCCACAATTCCATTTAGTACTCATCCCTAAGTACCTTAGGATACCTGGCATATGTAATTATTGTAATCACTCGCTTAAAGGCCGAAATTTCCCTCCCCACATTTTACCCTAAAAGTAATGCATGTTCACTTGTATCTATTCTGAAAACAGAATAACCTGTTGCTTGTATGAGACACACAGTTATCTGCAGATATTTCTTTCCCCCTCTCACCTTTATGTGTGAGGGGACACACGCCCCTCTCATGCTTTTGGGCTTGGATGTTAAATTTTAACAAATTTACTAGAAAATCTTATACTAAAAATACTTTCTTCCAAGTCTTAAGCAAAAAAGCAACTGAATAAAGAAGACTTTTATGAATGCTCTAACAAAGAAAAAGGCTGCAGCGACTTTTCACTTTAATAAAGATTTAAGATTCTACATGGAAGGGAAGGTCCTGTTGTAGGAAAAACTTTCGCTGGCACTTACAGTCATATGGGATGCAAATCCATATCAAGCAAGACTGTTGTGTTTACAGAACTTCTACTATTTTCCCATTGTGTATTCCCTGCCTCTGAGGTCTTATTGAAATCTAGGTTGCACAATGATTTTCTAAAGGTTTATGAGCAAACATTTTCTTATGTTCAATATAATTTTACCATTGCAAATAAAGGGGACTGTTGGCTTTGATCCTCTTAATAGATTGATAACGACTATGATGTAACTCTCTACGTGTTGGAAATGTAAATTGCTTGTCTTCAGGAGAGTGTATGAATTCAAAACTGAGGCCTCTGAATTTTTGTGAAGTTTGACTCAGCTGGGATTTTCTGGTAGCATCAGTAGCTAGTTGGGCAAGAACAGGTAAGTATTAGACTAGACTACTTAGATTCTGTGGAATCTCTAGTGTAGAAAGTAAAGAACAGGTTAGACAAGCATCTGTCAAGATTTGCTTAGGAACAGCTGGGAAGGGAAGAAGATTGGTGGACAAAATGTTTCAAGGTCTCTTGTAGCTCCATTTTCTAGAATCCTGTTAGTTATTTAAAGACAGTATGTTTTTGCCAGTCATTCTACCCTTTTTGTAAGTCTGCTGCACCAAGATGTGAAAAGCATTCTTTCAACTCCATGGTAAAATCATGACTTGATTATTTTTAACCAAGAATATGCAGTGGTCTCAGGCAGCACCTAATCTGATTTCTTCTAAGAATATGCAGTGGCACTAGTCTCAGAAATGAAAGCTGGAACTGAGATCACTGAAATACAGCTTCTGTACTCATTTCAGATCAAAACTTAATGTGAAATTTCTAGCTACAACTTTGAAACTCAATATGTGATTATGCCTGTGATAGTGTTATCATGACTAAATTTTTTTATTCCTCTGGCCAAAAATAATATTGAAAATACAGAAAGTTATTGACAACTAGAGCATTTACCTAATATATACATAACGGCTGAACTGCTTCACATTTTTTAAAATCTCAGCTAAATCAGTCTGTATGTGAATAGCACCTACAGTATTGTATTCAGCAAAAGAAAACATAAGGCAGACTGGAAGCTGCCAGATTCAAAACTCAGGACCAAATTCCTGCATTATAAGCATAAATACATACAATTTTTCTGCGACTGATAATTCTTATTGCTTTACATTCTTGCAGATTTTGGCTTCATTACCCTACAGTTATATTGGGTCACATCTGAAAACTGTGTAAAACATAAGTCAAATCCTATAAAGGCTGAATAATGACACCAGAACCCTGAACACAGGCATAAAATAGAAGTAAGGTTTCAGTATCCATTTGGCTAAAGTTTAGAAGTCAAAGAAAAATCAAGCTGAAGAGGCAGATTCTGCCTTCTATTTATAAGTATACAAGAGGATGAGGAGCACAATGGACATAGTGCTCTTCTCCACAAGGAACAGACAAAGAAGTAACAAGGAATGGTTTACTCTGTTTCCATTAAGATCATTTAGATGTTTATGACCATGGGACCAAAGGGTGATAAATGGTAAGAACTGTGGTAAATCTCACTGTTGGTGACTGTGCTCAAATTATGTGAAGAAAAAAGCACCAGAAGCTAGGTTGGACACTGGAAAATGCCAGGGAAAGAATTAAATTAATTTCCTTCCTTTGCTTTTTTCATCCAGTTTTAGGACCGCAGATAAATAAGGTTTTAAATGATCGTCTAATGTTAGGTTTTCCCTTATTTCTTTTTTTCCCTGAACAGATTTATGTGGAAACTAAAAGGAATTAAACTTGATCTGTGGAACCACTACTGATGCCAAGGGCTGCACTTAGTGTACCACGTGATGAAGTGTAACAGGTATTCACTTACCCATCTAAATTTTCTCTGTAAGACAGACCTGGCAAAAGCCATGTTGTTCATGTGAACTCCTTCACTTTGTAACTTATGTTAATGACCATGATGTCACACAATATTTTAACTGCTACTAAAAAGGCACAGCCTTATCAAGGAGAAATACAAAGCTGACCATGAAAGGTCACGCTTTTGCCATTATTTTAAAGAATATATTTTGCTAAACTTTTTTTTTTTTTAATGCTGGTATTTGATGTGAAAATTGCATAAAGGATATTGTTTTCTGATTTTATAAATGGCAAATCATAGATAGAAATCTTAATATGTAAGAAACATAAAAGGGAACAATGTATTTTCTATAGTTCCTTTAATCAGTCACGCAGAAAAAAGCAGCTGAATTTAGGGCTTCATAAAACTGTTACCTGAGTTCTGAGCTTAATCATATCAGCTTCCATCTGGGAGTTGGATTCATTTAGTTCTTTGATTTCTTCATCTAACTGTTTAATTTCTTCATCATTTTCTATACCTGTGTGATATAAAAATAAAAGGGGTGTTAAAATAATTAAGCTTTGAATCAGACTTCAGTGAATTATTTATTTCCATATTTGAAAATAAATTAATTTCAAGTAAAAGTACTAAAGTAAAAAAGAAAAAGGAAGCACTCTTCAAACTTTTCTTTTGACGTTAAAACAATGTATTTTCCACTACTTTTCTTTTTAAAATTGCAGTAATTTTCCAGCAAGAGTACTGAAACCGCCTATAGGATCAGTAAGACACACCTTTTTCTTTATATGTACTGATTTAACTTTGTATTATAAGAAATGCACTTGCAGCAACAAATTCTGCTCCACTGTCTTACGTGAAGACTGTGTCCCCTTACGGATCTTTTGAAGGAAAAGAAAATATCCTAACATGCTAATCTCTTCATACTACAGCGTTGTCAATTTATTCAGAAGATTTTTTTTTTCCCAACACAGTGATTTTTTTTTTGTTGATGTACTGGGATATAGTCAGATTCTGCTGTTGCTTTTAGTGATTTCAAGGTTCAAAGGGTGTTGTTAAATAATGATATATAGAATAATTTGCAAAATGGATGTGATTTCTGAGTTTTTATAACATTTTTTAGACATTTAGAGAACAGAATTTTAAAGGTAGCTGCATTTTTAAGGATTCAGACAGGAATAAACTGTAAAGATTTTATTTATTTATCCTTTTAATTACTATAATGAAGCATAAAATAGTCCTGGAAAGAGACAGAGCTGTTTTCCCTCAAGCCAAAGTCTGGACTCCTAAAGCTAGAGAAACTGGTGTTCCCACTCTCTTGTTCTTACTCCAGTGTGAATCCTGCATACCTTTTCCCACGTTGCCTAGTAGGAATGATGCCATGTGTACCCCTAACTCAAAACATCCATATACCAGTCCTTAAGGCATCCTTCCTGGGCATGGCAGATACAGTTTTTCAGGTTGTAGAGAAAATTACATCCAGATCTTCTACCCCCTGGTTACTAGCTATTGAACAAAGATAGCCAATGCTTTCTCCAGCTGTGCTGGCAACATGGCTTGAAATGCATCCTGCACTGTGTTGAAATGCTTTGTGGCTCTCAAACACAGTCAACACCAACAGCTGAGGAGGCACACACTGTCACAGACTAAGCGACTACACAAAGTTTTCCAAGAAAACTCAGGACTTAGGCACCTCCCGGACAAGCCTTTCGTGCATTACTTAATTTGAACTGAAGCACCTGTTTTGCTTCTGTTGCACTTCAACTATCAGGGTTCTATCCTGACTTTTATTGAAGGTATTTTCACTGTCTTCCCTGCAACTTAAGGTTCCCAGGCAGGATTGCAGATGATTGGAGATGAAATGGCACAAGGCCATCTACATCTGCCAGAGGTTACAGAGCCACAGCTCCAAATGAATTCGAGGGGGCTTGTGAGGACTTGACACTCTGGAAATCAAAACTTTTTCCTCTTCTGAGTTCTGCAATGATGTAAGACCAGCTATCCATCCACCTTTGATGAATGAGACATGAACCAGGAAATTATAACAGTATATTCTACTTTGAAATATTTTAGTGTTTTAGATTTATGTAGACGTAACTCAGATCAGCCTGACCACTCCACTGCTGGCTCAGATTTCCACAGCAGAAAACCCAGTTTTGTTTCTACTGACAGTGAATTCACTCTTTATACAAATAAGACTCACACGTGTAGTAAAAAAAAAGCCAATAGAGTAATGATAACTTTAGTTTACAAAGAAGTAATATTTAAAAATTAAAAATTTACCATTACTGGCTCGCTGCTTTATTGTTAGCATTTGTTCTCCAGACAGCTTTGCTTTCTTCATTGCTGAAGTAGCTCTGGGGCATCCTGATAAACTGTGAACAGTAAGGAGCCTGTTAATTTTGATAAGTTATTGAAAATAAATCTGTAATCCAAACCTGTAATAAAAACAGTATCAGAGACAAAGTTTATCTTCACTGCCTACCACTGAAAGAGTATGTTAGCCTGAAAAAAAAAAAAAAAAAGAACTTACCAGTAGTGATTTCACGGTTTTATTCTTTCTTCCAAATTCTTTTTGTACAGACAGCTAATATAGAAGTCAGATATATATAGTAAAACTATAAGCCTGGGAACAACAGTCCAATTTTCTAGAGACACAATGCTCTTAATAAAAAAGGTTTTATTTTAAAAGCAGTTACTGTGTACATACTCCCTTTTGTATTTACATGTCCCTGCTCTGAACTTTCTCCCTTTTTAATTTGTATATTCAAACGTGGAACTGAATGCTGAGAAGGGGACATGAGCTACCTCTCACATCCAAATGACTAACTCTTAGGAACTATGCTTTTCTGCCACCAAGCTGGTGAGGGGTCTAGAGAACAAGTCATATGAGGAGAGGCTGAGGGAACTGGGCATGTTTAGTTTGGAGAAGAGGAGGCTGAGGGGGGACCTTATTGCCCTCTACAACTACTTGAATAATGGCAGGACCAGAGGAAATGGTCTAAAGTTGCAGCAGCAGAGGTTTAGATTAGATATTAGAAAGAATTACTTTACTGAGAGAGTGGTCAGGCACTGGAACAGCCTGCCCAGGGAGGTGGTGGACTCACCATCCCTGGAGGTATTTAAGAAATGTGTAGATGTGGCACTTGAGGGCATGCTCTAGTGCCTGAGATTGTTGGGTTTTGTCTGTCTGTGGGTGTGGGTGGGTGGTGGTTTGTGGTGGGTTTGGTTTTTTTTATTGGTTTCTTTTTGTTGTTGTTTTTTTTGTGGTTGGACTCAAAGGTCCCTTCCAACCATGAATATTCTGTGATTCAGTGATTACTTACCGAGCTGGCTAAATTGCCCTTTTCTAAATTGTTTCTTAAACAGGCAGTAACTATGTGTCGAAGCTTTGTGTTGAAGCCCAGGAAAAGTCATTCCCATAAAAATGACTTTGCCTCAATGAGGGATATATATATTTTATAAAGGGTATTTGTTACACTTATGGATGTAGGCTCAGTTATCTTGTCTCCCATATTGCCAAAATATTAAGCTTTTTAATTACATCATACAAAACAGTTTGATAACAAATGCAGTCTTAGCAGGTTTTGTTGT
Organism: Tringa tobata; assembly: GCA_033628505.1. Classification (NCBI taxonomy): domain Eukaryota; kingdom Metazoa; phylum Chordata; class Aves; order Charadriiformes; family Scolopacidae; genus Tringa; species Tringa tobata. The sequence goes on from JAHREE010000215.1 coordinate 2,057,587, forward strand.
AAAAGTAAAAATAATAATCACACAGTGCTCACTATTTTATAAATAATTGTATACACCAAACAATCCCCCTCTCAATATCACACCTTTAATGTTGTTGAACTATCTATAACAGGTAAGAGAAAATACATATTCAGTCTAATTTAACAATGGATAGTCTCATTCTGAGCAAGTTTTAGCAGTGAAGGCAATTTGGAAACTTACTAAACAATTCCTTATTGATTCAACACTTAAGGTTTCATAGCTATTGAAACTGAGTAATGTCACATACTTCTCATTGCATACAGTCACAGGTACATTTCCTCTTCAGAACCAAAGGAGGACTTTGGGGTTTTTACAATTTTTAATTGTGCAAATCAAATTCAAAGCTAATACTCAAATAATCTCTCTGTAATGTGGAATGAGTTTCTGAGGAATATGGTACCTTTGATTAAAAGCATTTATTTAAGTAAAGACCCAACTTCCTACTAAATAAAGTCCTCTAATTTAAGTATAATGTTTAATTATTGAAAATGTTTCTCTGGAAATTCTGGGCTACTATTATTGAGTGCAGTCATCCAAAAAAGGAAACTTTTCCCAGAAAAATGTCTAAAAAACAGTTTCCTTTTCTCAGAAAAAGAATCAGTGTTCAATATTTTATACAGCTCTGTTACTGAGAAGATATATAATAAAACAATACTACTAGTATCAAAAAGTAGCATGTTAGTAGCTTTTCACTGTAGCCTAGGTGGTAGGATGCCAGATTATTGTTCCAAGCCCTAGTAAGGACTCACTGTGTGACCATAAGCAACTGTCCTCTAGGAAGTGTCAAAGGGTTCAGGAAGAACCCTTCAGGAAGATTCTTCAGGAAGATTAAGGAAGAGAGGAATAACCATTTTTGGCAGAAAAAATTGGCACAGGTGAATGAATAAAAGATAATAGTATATACAAAGTTTTGCATTGTTTAATTGACTTCATATTTGTATCTTTTCCATTGATTTAATGAATTTCCTCATATTTTGTCCTCACTCTTTTTCAGGAGTTAGCATCACTGGGCATTATAACCACTGTGTTAGTTAATTCTCATCTCGATCTGCAGACTTTTCCTCTCTAAAAGTCTTGACTGATGACAACCTGGGGAATCCTTTGAAATAAAATTATCCCTCAAACAGCCCATAAGTACTGCATTCAAACCCTAAACAGACCAGCAACAAACCTGCATGCTACAACTGTGCACCTGAAAGTGCAGAAGAATAATGAAACAAAAAAAACATTCGCAAGTATTAGAAATCTGCTGCGAGCCTCAGTGTGCCTACATCCAAATTTTGGTGCCAAAACCCCAATCTTATTCCCAGGCCACAGTTACGTACGCTTAGTTTTCAGGACTGCCTAAATCTGTAGGTATCTTCTCAGCTTGTCTGAAAGGTTATCTCTCTACCAGTGTATTCAGGGTGCTCCAAATCACGCTCTCACCCTGAGGCCCCAGGTACAATGTCCCATATTTGCACTACTGAGCTTTCCTACTCTACAAAACAGGGTGGCCACATCCTAACTGCCTAATAGCAACTGTCTCTGGCCCATCTTATCTCCATTGGAAAGATAATCTATTGCAGGGGTAGGCACTTATATATCACGTACGCCTCTGCTCCGGTTCAGGCATACTGGGACCAGATGTCCTCTGCCTACACTGGAAACAGAAATATCTGGGTCCTGCGCTCTGTTCTTCCTGCAGGAACTGTTGGAGAGTTGTTCTGCATGGATTATCCCAAAGGTACCAAATTCAACCCAGGGAAAGACCACGCCATCAAATTCCTCTGCAGGTCTTTACCAGCAAATCGATCTCTCCGTTAAATGTGTATTGTATTGTGAGTTAATTAGCTCCCTTTCCTGAGCCAGGCACTCACAGTTTCAATGAACCAGATACTAAGTTAGTAACCTAAATGAGAAGACTGAGTTCTCCTACAGTTTCCTTAACTTGGCTAAATTCCTCAGAAATGAGTAAGACAAAGATAGCAACATGCGCCCTCTTTGCCCAGCTCTGTTCTTGATTAAGTCACCTAAAAATACTCTTAAATAATTAAAAAAGTAAATTACAGCTTTTAGGATAAGCTTGTACTCTGCAAGGAAATTCTACCTCTTCCCTTCTGTCTTCTTGACTGTGTTTACTTCTTCTGAAGGTAACTGCTCTTTCTCCAAGTTGAGAACAACCAAAAGAGGGCAGGATATATGGGAAGGTAAGATGAAAAACAGGGCTAAGTCCAGCATCACACCAGAAGTGGGCTGTTGTACAAAGGCTTAACCTCATGGAGGTGTAGTTAACCAAAAAGCTTGAATTAAGACCCCAGTGAGACTGAGAGTGGCTCAAGATTTCTAGAAGAATGGGGGTAAAGGGAGACAGAAGACAAAATTTTGTCTCAAATACCTTGAGATTTTATTTGCCTCCCCATGACTGGCAAACAAAAGAGTACCAGTGAAAGCCTTTCCAGTGCTTTAAGAGTTAAGGAAAATATGCTTTAAACATCTCAAAAATGAGAAAAGACCAAGAAAAACATGTTAGCTAGTTGTTTTGGTAACAACTAATCCTGCTTGGGTTTACTTTTTATATTTTAACAAATCTTACACTGACTTTTACATGGAATTCTGCAACTTTTCACTCCAGCAAAGAATGAGTAAAATTAATCACAGTTATCTCACTTGCTACTGCCATTTTTCTCATACACATGAGAAATCATGCAAAAGAAAATATAAACACAGTTGAGTCTTCTTTCCATAATAAAAAATGAATAGGGCTTTCTAACAACACTGCTGGGGGTACTGCTGTAATAAATACAGTATAGAAGTACTGAGCCATCATTTATCTCTGTCAAGTTGTGGAAGCCACAGGGCTTGTAGTGACAGCATTTTGCTGGGGCTGCGAGAAACACCAATGCCCCACTCCTGGCTCCCCGTGAGCTCCTGATTCAGCAGGAGCTGTGGGTGGCTGCTGCTGCCACAGAGACAAGGTATCAACAACCAGCTGATCATCAGCACCTTGTCTTGTTGAGATGCAATGTGTCTCGGCTCTCGCTTAATTTCTGCTGTTGGGCCTCATCTCTAATTTGAGAAAGAAAAGTATGGTCTGGCACATCATCCTTGAAAGGCAACTTCTGCCATCATTTACAAAACACTATGAAAAATGTATTGAATTGTGACATTAAAGTGATCTAGGGTCAGATCCTGCAAACTTCCTGTAAGCATGTGCTAGAATTTGAGAAAGGCTGAATTTTTGCTGGTTGCCTGGAGATTTCTGACATCATAACACATCATTTGTATTGGAAATGTGCCTTTTTGGGGCATGGATGCTAAATGGAGAGATGCACGGCTGGGACCTATCATGCAGCTTTGCTTGCAGGGCATGGCACTGTCTATGCAACAGACATTTCTACATACTTTATACCTGTAGGACTGACAGAATCACAGAATCACAGAATCTTCATGGTTGGAAGGGACCTTTGAGATTATCGAGTCCAACCATTAAAGCAAAACAAAATACACAACACCAAAACATAAAAACCAACACCCCATCACCACAACAATCACCACACCCAGCAATCTGACAGGTAGGAAGAGTCACTAGGTTTTATGCCTTGAAAGTTCAACCTGCATTAATCAGACTTGTTTTTATAGGAACACTTCATAGGAGCAGGCATGCAGAGGTAAAGTGCTAGTAGCTCTATAAACGCTACAATATAAGGTCCATCCATATGTACAGCTACATCTTATCCCAAATCCCCTAAAGAGTAGTGACTAATGGTGTCCTGGTTTGAGTCATCTAGAAGGTATGCAGGAAGACTATATGCGCAAATTAGGATAAAGAGTATACAGTGATTGCATCTGCTAGAGTTGAACACAACCTGAAGAATTAATTTTCTTTCTTGTTGAAGACTGTGGTTACATTACCGCAACCTATGCCTTGCCAGATAATCAGTGGATTTAGAAACTAAGGTGAAATTGATCCCAAAATAAAAGGAAAATTAATGGGGGAAAAAAGTTGGAAAGGGACATCCAGCTAGTGGCTAGTGCATATTTACCAAGAAATTTAGTTTAAAAACAAATAAATGCAGGCTAAAATCCTTAACTGCTTCACGAATGTAATTGCACTGTCTTCAGGGATGCAAACAAGAGAGGCCAACAAAGGGGAGGATCATTGATCAAGTGAAGCAGTTGTCTGGGTGACTGATTTTAGTTTTCTGGGTTTCAGCTGTGCTCTGTTAAATACATTTTTTGCCGCAGCAGACAGATCCTCTTGAAGCTGAAGGAATTGTACTTGGCTTGTCAAGTGAAGAAAACATTTTCCAAACAGAGAAGTAGGGGTGTGGGAAAGGAGGAGAGAAAGGTCAAATAAAATGCAACTTTTATATATGGTGAGTGAAGTGCTCAACTTTACAAAGAAAGAACAGGATGCAAAGAAACCAGAACCTCAACCTGGAGTACCCAAAAAGCATCCTGAGGGCTAGCTTTATCAACACTGTAAGATATTTATAGACTCACTACCACAGTGTCTGTTAAAAAAGTTAAGAAAATGAAACACTTTTCCTGTTTATTAAAAATAACGTTGTCCATAGACTAGAGAAATGTCACATTCAAGGGACCTCTTTCAACTAGAGACAGATCCAAAACAAGCCCTAGATGTAAAATCCTTTTGAAATTCAGGGAAATACAGATCACAGTGAAAATTACTGTTTTGTTTTGTTAATGGATGAAACCTTACTTTTATGGATAAGCTCCTGAGCTATTTGGTAATGTTTGAAGTTCAAGTTAAGAGATCAAACTCAGTGATCAAAGTGGTCCTTTCCTTGGTTTAATATTAAATCCATGAACCACTCATTTTTTTCTACGTTGAAGGGTATCTGCTTTAGTGATTTCCTTATTCCCATGAGTAAATTCTGCCACACACCTTAAAGGATGAAATACTCTATGCACAGCTCCAGCAGAGATAAAAGGAACCCTCCCTAGCCCAGCACTCATTTTTATTTACATTTAAGGGTGATTGGCTTTTCCCCAGGTTCTTACTGAGCTGTGAAGTAAAGGTAGTCCAGGAGAAAGGTTTTGCAAACAAGCTAGTTCTGTTTTCATGGAGGTTGCTGCAACTCACAGAGGAATCTCTCCTCCTCACTGGCCACACAACCTTTGTGCAGTGTTGGAACCTCTGTTCAGCTCAGTTTCAGAATTCTTCACTGGAAAAGAAGAATTCTGATTAATGTGGCCCTTTTTAGCCCCTGGTTAAAGCTTTTTTTTTTTTCCCCAATCAGGAGGGAAATCTATCTTAAAAAGACTAAAAGCTTGATGTAACATGGAAAGTGGCAGCTCCTAATCCAAGTTGCTGCTAAGGACAGTAGCTGAGATTTAATTCTGTTTAAATAAATCTTTGCATTGGTTCCAGAACTTAAAAAAAATAAAACACTACCCAAGTGGCCACAAAAGAAATACAGCCGTTACGATTAAAACAAAATGTAACATTTTCAAAGTTATTTTAATATCTGATCACTGTTTCAAAAAGACTTTAAAGAAAGGACTGCTTTCTAATTTTAGAGGTGGAGGGTTGAAGTAGCATTAAAATCTGGTCAGTCAAGCACCAAATGGACAATGATATATAGTGAATGGTCATGAAACCCAGAAGATGACAAGGTATCTATTTTTCATTTGGGGATTTAAAAGGCAAATAGAGTTAATGCTTAATTATACCTATCCCTCATGACATAAGAATAAAACAAGCATCAGGTAAGGAAAAAAAAAAAAGACATTACTCAGAACTGTAAACATGGCCAAGCTGAGAGAAAAGGCTCTGAAAGCAGACTCAATTGGAAAGGAATGCCCCTGGGGCATAAATATACACCAGAAAAAAGGATTAATGAATCTTGAAATGCTGGAACTGTAAAAGCATTGCCAAAGTTGCCCTTCAGCTGGGCACAGTCGTCCTGTGGCAAATTAACATCATATTTTGTTAATTAAAGTTCCTTAGTCAGCAAAGAGGCTCTGTGGGTGGCCTTCTCACATGTGCTAATGAGCTTTGACCTGTATCATCCCTGAACGGGGAAGGAGGTTTGGCTCTTGCCCAATGATGCAACAACTGCTCAGAAATCTCTCATTTATTCTTTGGGGAGTGAGGCAGCACCGCAGCACATCATCCAATTTCCAGGTGGCCCTAGCACTAAGTTATGGGGAAGGAGTGTGCACTTAATGGGCCACCACTGAGTGGCCCAGGAGCTGGGGGCTGGCTACTGCAAAGTTTATCAGCCTCTCTCCTGTCCTGTGACTGCACGCAACAGGACAGATGACCTGAAGACCAGTGGATTTACTGGTCATTTTGATAGGTATTGTGAAAGAGAAAACAGGCTGAGATGTCCCTGTGTAGAAACAGGTAAGGTGTATCTCTAGCTGCCTACCTCTGCTTAGTGCTCTTAGGCAGCTCAAAATTTCAAGTGATCTCTTTAGTGACCAAGCCCATCTCACTTAGGCACTTAAACAAAACACAGTTTCTCTAGGCGATTGTATAGACAGCAGAGAGAAAAAGGTACTTCAAGAGGAAAATTCGTCCCACCTGAAATTTAAAAAGCCATCCAGTCCTCTCTGCTTTTTTTATGGGCTATGTCTGGAATGAGGACAAACAGGCTTACAACCAGAGAGCTTCTGCTAAGTGCCTCTAATCAAGGAGATGTCACATCGCAAGCACCTGTACAAATTACTGTCTGCTGTCATTTGTCAGGTCTGCTCAGCAAAATGATTTTTCTTGTTTATATTGTGCAGTCTGCTTTTTCTAATATGAATTTCGTATTATTTTCTCCTTGACTTTCCCAAGGTAAGTAAGCCTCTTAAGTCCTTTTAGATTAGTTCTCCGTTAGGAGCCTTCCAGTTTAATAGACTGTACATCTGATTAAAATGCTATTCCATTCTTCTTCCAGCTCATAATGGAAAGAGCTTGCAGAACTACCCACAAAGGCCCTAACTCTTTCAACAACCAGGCTTTGCACTTAGTCACTTCTGACTTCTGCCAAATTTTAACCAATCTAACTGAAATCTTCCATGGTAGCTGTCTGGCCAGGCTCAGATTTTTTTTTCCAAACATCATAGGGAAAAAATATTACATTTCTCAGAATGTATTTGTATACTGCTGTTTTGTCCATATACCTTGTTTTGTCCATACTTAGGGGGAAAAAAAGCCCCAATAACACAGTGAGCATTTCTAATTGTCTGTTAATTGGAGCAAGACTTGACATTTCACTGGGTATTGTTCCGAGTTTAGAGTTGCATTCTGCTGTCCTCGTGAAAACAAACATAGATGTGGCAGAGTTATAAGCCTCTGACAGACTGTCACTCGGGCATGCTCAGATGTGAGTTAGTGTTTGGCTGCCAGACCCTCCCAGTATGACAACTGGGAGCACCTTCTCTGCCATCAGAGCCATTCAGGGCTGCAGGGCCAGGGGCAGAAGGCTGCTCGCTGGAGGCAACACTTGGTGTCCTGTTCTCAGAAGAATCTACTTGAGGGCTGGCTACTTCGAATGCTGAGGACTGAGAAGTGTAGAAGTAAGAAAAAAGATGGAACAGGAGCCACAGAGGGGGAAGGGGGCCGGCACAAACGCAGTACGAGAGGAGGAGGATGTTGAAAAGCAATTTAGAAAGACCTTTTTCCCTTGAGATTATGGGTCAACACAAGATTCCTAAGTAAAAAGATCCTTTGTATTGCAGATCCACCTCACAGATTTTAGTTGAATGTTTTTCTTCTTTATGTATATAATTATTACATTTAATTGCCATGTTTCTCTCCTTGCCTTCTTGGAAATGTCAGCACATTTGCATGTCTGTCAACTTTCAATAATGTCACAATGATGACACTTATCATTGTCAGTTGCAATTACTGCTAAATGCAGTGAATTTGGTTAGTTCTTCTATACTCTTAACATTTTAAGACCTTCTCTTGCTGGAAAAAAATAACAGATGAGAAATGGCAAAGTAAATCAATTGCAGGGAGGGGACAGGTACATTATAAACAAACAAACAAACACCCTAAACAACTTTAAAATACCTACCAGGGAAAAGAGCAAAACAATGAGAGTTAAGAGTGAATTAATTTTGACTAAAATGTGGCGCTCTGACTGTAGCAACAAATAAAACAAAGGACAAGACTTGACTTGACAAGAGACCTGGCTAGAAACAGATGCAATCGAACAATTGAATGAGTTGCCTATAAAAGCTCCGTACAAATCTGGAGTATTTATGTTTCATAAATAGATAAATGGAAGAACAAGAAAAATTTCCTCTCTGCAAAGTTTTTACTATTTTCAACTTTATCTTCAACATGGCATAGGAATATCTTTCAAAAGTGTTCTTTAACCTCTGGTTCCCAACAGATATAATTGCTGGACAGAAATTTCTCACAAATACAGTATTGTGGAAGTTTAGAGCATCCTGGGAATTCATCTGGCAGTTTGGATTCTATGTGTTTTAAAGGATGCTTGTAAGTGGCTGAACTGTGAGCTTCTGAGTCTGCTCAAAACTAAACGAGAAGCATACCAGAGATGGAAAAGCAGACAAACATACCTTGAGAACTGCAAGGGTATTGCCAGGGAATGCAGAGGTGCAGTTAGAAAAGCTAAAGCTCAGCTTGAATTGAAATTGGCCAGAGAAAGGATTTTTGTAAACAGCAAGCAGAAACAGAAGGAAAATATTGGCTTGCTGGTCACCACTTAGGAGAGGTGAATTCAACGCCAACAATGCTGAAAAGGCAGAGGTTCTCAACACTTTCTTCACCTCTGTCTTTACCAGCATTATTGGACTCCAGGCCTAGGGAGCAAAAATCCAGGTTAATGCAAGCAGAGACCCACCACCACTGAAGGAAGACCCACCGCCCTGCAAGACTGCCATATGAGGAAAGGCTGGGAGAATTGGGTTCATTCAGCCTTGGGAAGAGATGGCTAGGGAAGACCTTATCATCATGTTCCAGTAGTTAAAGGATGGCTATAAAGAAGATGAGGACTCACTTTTTACAAGGAGTCACATAGAAAAGACGAGGGGTAATGGGTACAAGTCACTCCTGGGGAGATTCCCGTTGCACACGAGAGAAATTTTTCACCATGAGAACGATCAGCCATTGGAATAATGTCCCCAGGAAAGTGGTGGATTCCCCATCATTGGAAAATTCTAAGATTCATCTGGGCAGGGTGCTGGGTCATCCTCTCTAGACTGTGCTTTTGCCAAGAAATGTTGGATCAGATGATCCTTGAAGTCTGTTCCAGTCTGGTATTCTATGATTCTATGAATTATTTTTTTGTTGTTTTTACACAGGGTATTTTATCATGACATATCTCATTTTTGCACTGTGGTTCACAGCACCAAACCACAGTATTACTATGCACCTTCCAATATCTTTAATTTGCATTAATCTATACTGAACACTGCATCATATGTATATATGTGGAATCTCAGATTTGATATAACTTTAGATTATATTTTCAGTTGTTTTCAGTTGTTTAATAAAGCTTCTAAATTTTCCTCTCTGCATTTATTTGCAGATATCAGAAAACTTTTTTTAAAATTCATGTTTTATTTCAAATAAGCTTCCTATCCTGCCAAAAAAAGCCAACACCAGCTAGGAACTGATTACTTCCATCTAAATTCTGGTCAATTCCATTTCTCCATGAATTGAAAGGAATACCTGGCATTTAGTATCTCAGACAACTTAGTGCAATGTAAGTCCTGCTGTCTTATTTGTAGGTCTCATACAATACTGTGTTAACATAAAATCTATTTCAGGTTCAAGACTCTGCAGGACTGATTTTGCTCAAACAACAGACTTTGCAAGCCTATGCACAAAACATAAAAATCGGAATAATCTGAGACCGCCTCACGCCCTTTGTAACCACATAGCTCATTTCTAAAAGACTCATTTGACTCATGAACTAATGCTAAGTATTTTGGCGTCTAAAAGTGGATGTGACTTCAGGCAAACGATGACTGAAAGCTCTACAATAATTTAGGAGCAAATGTGCAGCCACCAGCACATGTCTGCAGATGCAAAGCATCTGGATTAAAGACCTACTGCCCCTTTGGCACTCTGCGTGTGAACACCCGCCCCAGAAACCCCTGGGGTGAGATGCTGTTCTGTGAACACAGGCTCAGGCTGCAGCCCTAAGCACCAGGAGGTTTGACTACAGATGGCACTTGCAAACCTTCCCTTCAGAAGCTCCCCTTCAGGTTTTTTCAGACAGTATCTATTTGTAGCAAAGCATATTTAATGAGAAAAAGGGTCTGCACATGACAATCTACAATTCCATCCATCGTCCCTCATATTTGTCATCTCCCAAATGCTTTGAGTGTTTGGGACCTGAGAGGTTCTCTGAGGATCTGTGTGAGTGTTAGTATCTCCCTGCTTCTAGCAAGCAGCTGCAGAGGGCTGCTCCAGTCTTGAGTTTTTATCTTTCTGTCTCTTCAACTTTTCCTGATCTGCCCTTTCCCAGGCTTAGAAACGCAGCTGTGCAGCTCAGAGCTGTGACCAAGCCAGAATTTTTGGAGGAAACAACACTGGCAGTGCTCCTTCACCCCAGGATGTGCATGTGGGGCGATGGCTGAACTGAGCGCAGTGCTATTATCTTCCTGCAGGCTTTCTCACAGCCCTGCCGTTAACTAAGCCTTCCTATGCATGAAGTGGATATCCCATAACTGCCATATGCAAACATTTCCAGTAACTACCTCACAATTTCTGCATACATTTCTTCAGAAGGGAAAAGGCACTGGATGATGTGGGATTATGTGGATGCAGGGACTGTGAGCAGCCCTGCCGAGGAGCACTTGGAGATACTGGTGAATGAAAAGCTGTCCATGAGCTGGCAACGTGTGTTCACAGCCAGCCCAGAAGGCCAACTGTATCCTGGGCTGTATCAAAAGAAGTGTGGCCAGCTGGTCAAGGGAAGGGATTCTGCCCCTCTGCTCTGCTCTCGTAAGACCCCACCTGAAGTACTGTGTCCAGCTCTGGAGCCCTCAGCACAGGAAAGGCATGGATCTGTTGGAGCAGGCTCAGAGGAGGGCCACAAAAAGGATCAGAGGGCTGGAGCACTTCTATGAAGACAGGCTGAGAGAGGTGGGATTGTTCAGCCTGGAGAAGAGAAGGCTCTGGGGAGACCTTATTGTGGCCTTTCAGTACCTAAAGGGGGCCTACAGGAAAGATGGAGACAAACTTTTTAGCAGGGCCTATAGTGATAGGACAAGTGGTAATGGGTTTAAACTAAAAGAGGGAAGATTTAAACTAGATAGAAGTAAGAAATTTTTTACAATGAGGGTGGTGAAACAGTGGCATGGTTTTCCCAGAGAGCTGGTAGGTGCCACATCCCTGGAAACATTCAAGGTCAGGTTGGATGGGATTCTGAGCAACCTGGTCTAGTTGAAAATTCTGCTTTTTCACATTTTTATTTCTATTTAGCATTAACCTGTAAATGGGGAAAATACTTATAATTTTATCATCTCTTGTATATTATAGCTTTACTAGCATATGTTTTTGTACTGGTTTTGGCTGGGATAAAGTTAGCTTTCTTCATAGTAGCTGGTATGGTGCTATGTTTTGGAGTTGTACTGAAAACAGTGTTGATAACCCAGGGATGTTTTTCTTACTGCTGAGCAGGGCTTGCAGAGTCAAGGCCTTTTCTGTTTCTCACTCCACCCCACCAGCGAGCAGGCTGGGTGTGCGTGGGGAGTTGTGAGGGGACACAGCTGGGACAGCTGACCCCAAGTGACCCAAGGGATATCACTTACCACATGATGTCGTGCTCAGCAATGACAAAAAAAAGCTGGGGTAAGACGGAGGAAGGGGGGACATTCAGAGATAAAGCATTTTTCTTCCTAAGTCACTGTTACACATGACAGAGCCCTCCTTCCCTGGAGATGGCTGAACACCTGCCTGCTGATGGGAAGTAGTGAATGAATTCCTTGTTTTGCTTTGCCTATGTGAGTGGCTTAAGATTGACTTATTAAACTCTCTTTGTCTCAACCCACAAGTTTTCTCACTTTTACCCTTCAGATTCTCTCCCCCATCCTGATGGGAGTGAGTGAACAAGCAGCCGTGTGGGGCTGAGCTGCCTACTGAGGTTAAACCACTGCATAGCAAGGGAAATTTAAAAGCTACATTACTGTGTTTTAAATGGGTGAACACTGATTTAAATAAAAGGGGGCAGGAGATGGAAGCAAGAATATTGTTTTAGATCTGAAAAGGCAATTCTGCATGTAGTTTCCACCGAAGTCCGCACAAGCACGTTTCCCCTTCTGAGCTAAGGAGCAGAATTGCTAAATCCAAGTATATTCTGAGAAAGTCCCCTCTGATCACAGTATTAGAAACGATGTGCCACCCAGAAAAATCTTCTTAAATCAAATATGAGGATGTAAGGGCCTGTTCAAGAACCAAACTGGAAAGCTACAGTATAATAACCAATTTACATTTCATTATAACCTATTTCATTAACCTATCCACTGACTCCATGCTTACATGCCTTCCAATTCATTTTTATATTGCTGATAGGTCACCTAATTTCACACTGGCCGCTCCTGCTAGCACAGGCTCCTTTTGAAGCACAGCACTCTTAATTCTATGCTTCAAGTCTCTCCTGATAACCCTCTGTTGCCATTCTTTCCTATGCAAACTCTTTGACAAAATAAAACTATTCATAGGAATTTCTCCAGACAGGCATGGCAAACACTGAAAAAACAGAAACTTTGTTGGTGCCTTTGTTCATAGGATTCAAAATTTACTGAAATTTGTGACTTTTTCCATTGACTAATTATTTCTGCTTCAGAAGCATGTACATACAAATATGCATATACTTAAATTCCAGGCTGTGTGATACCAGTTGGAGCAGGTTTTTAACTTAAGTACTGATTTTCCAGCCCTTGTGGATCACCTCCAGGGTCCACTGATGTTGTACAAGGTGCAACAACAGCTCTAAGAAATCTTTTCCTCAAAAACATCAATATATATATCTTTTTTAATTAATACAAGAGTTGGCATCATTTTCACAAGCCAGTCTGCTGTTCAAGTTTCCAGAGTATTGCAGCTGCTTGGATAATAGCATATTAACAGCTGTCTACAAATGGTAGAATATAAGAGCTTAAATAACACATTACAGACAACTACACATGCAATTAATATATATGCTTAGAGAAGTCTGCTGATAGAAAAATATTTTTACTGGGGAAGAAAAATCACCTGTTAGGAGAGAAGTGAGCTGTACTGGCAAAAATGAAGACTTTTAACTACTACTTCCATAGGAGCTTTTATTGACACAGATAATGGTCATAGCCCTGCTTTCTCTCCACACATGCTGAGCACAGCTATACCTGCAAAAGGCTGTACATAAGCCTGGTCTCAGTGTGTAACTGTCAAAGCACTGCTTCTTTTCAGAAGGCGGCGTCTGAGATTTACAGCCACAGCTGTATAGCAAAATGTTGTTAGAGGCAGAAGGTGAGACCACAGCCTATTAAAATGGATACACTGAAAATGAGGGCATATTTCACCCTCAGGTAAGGAAATGCATATTCTGTAATTTAGGAGGGACTGGACTCCAGATTAGGACATTTAGATTTAAATATCTGCATGGGAACTATGTGTCAAAGGTGCCATGGAGTACTGGAGCTCTGCGGGCCATTAATTAGGAAGGCCAGCACCCTTCCAGACCCCTTGTGAAGTACTTTCAGCTCTCAGCTGTTATAATTAAACAATGGGAGTGTCTCACGAATATTCAGTCATTTTTTGCCAACCCAGTACGGCCATCTTGTATGGCCTACGAAGAATTCAAATGGCATAAAGTACTCAAGTACTTTTGTACTTTCAAAAGTACTCAAGAAAGCACATGGTTGCTCTGTGGCTAAATGTCATATTTAGGTTTCTCCATAGTAAAAAAAATAAATAATTAATTTTATTCTATTTTTTTCATGAAAACGTTCCTATTAACAAAAATCTCTAGGTACCAATTGTCCCTTAAGTTTGAAGAACAGTTAAATTTCATATCAGTATGTTCCTTTTAGAATTTATTTTTTTGTTGCAGGAATTTTCTCCTTGAAAATATAAATACTATGTAAATACTCCTTGAAAACAATCTCTCAGTAATTATATTGTACCTTTCAACTAAAGGTACAATCATTTCATAATTTTAATGACAGATATCTATGAGTTAAATGAATGTTACAGCATTACAAAGAACACTAAACTGAAATATGAACACTCATACTGTATTTTACTGAAAGTCAGAAACGTAAATCCACACGTGGACATCTGCACAAATGGTGGGGGCTTTTGCATCTGCCACTCCCTAAAGCCTACGGAGCTACAGGCTGTGTAATACACTTGACCACTGAGGTAGCACCTCTGGTCATGGACCAGAATCCCTCCCTGGTACGTACCATACAAACACTGAGTGGAAAAACAGCTCTGAACCTAAACAATAAACAGGAACTATGTGCACAAAGTATGGAGAGGTTGCAGTAAGGGTAAGGCTTTGGAGTTAAGCTACAAAGGATTGACAAAGAAAGAATCAAAGGAAATAGTTACAGGCAAGAGAAGGAAGAAGAAGTACACTGTTCACCTCTACCTCTAGAACTGACTACAAAACAAGGTCAGGTTGGTTTAGTTAACTAAAATGTACAGAAGTTCAACTGAGGTCTGCCTGGAGAAGGGTGACAAATTAGGCACATCGGTTTGACATATTTGAAGTAATAGAATTTTATATTAGTGACTATATAATAAGAAATTTGCTCTGGCATTTCAGTCATGTTCGGGCTGAGATTCCCACCTGAAGTTCCAAGAACACTCTGGCTTGCTCATAAGTTAATATCTAAAATGGCAGCAAGATTTATCCCTAACAGACTGGCCACCTTCTCTTCCTTAATCTCTTAAAAGCTATGAAAAAAATGTCATCACTGCAGCTCTCTTATTTTTGCTAAGTTTATGAAAAATTTGATTTTATATTTCTTTTGTCAAATATTTGTATTCCATTAGTTCTAATTAATCTGCTGTATAAAAGTACTTTGCTTCTATGGAAATAGTTCGTTAAGTTTGTTAGTTCCATGCTTTGATGTTTGGGAATCAACAATGTATTTGACATCTCTGAAAATCAGGGGGATTCAGATGTGTATTACAATCTATCCTGAGGCAATTTGTCCAGAGTCACTCAATAAGGCAATAGCAGATTTACAGTTATTGTGATGCACAGTTTTTTCCCTAAAATTTTCTGTGTATTATAAATTCAGATGTCTACCTGCAAGGATTTGCATCCAAAAAATCATGTGTCTTGATTTCCAGACATATATAGGAAGATAATTTTTTGTAGTA
This sequence comes from Tringa tobata, assembly GCA_033628505.1. Lineage (NCBI taxonomy): Eukaryota > Metazoa > Chordata > Aves > Charadriiformes > Scolopacidae > Tringa > Tringa tobata. Next base: position 2,072,909 of record JAHREE010000215.1, read on the forward strand.
ATGAAATTCAAAAGGAACATGCCATGAGAAAAAGCTGTATTTCAAATCTTGCCAATCTAATTTAAACAAAAAAGCATACATGAAAAATATAAGCCACAGTTACTCACCTACGATGAGTAAGGAAACTACCACTGACATGTCCTGAGCCATCACATCCCGGGGTTGGACATGACATTCCTTCCGTCTTCACTGACTTCCAAGAGAACTGTGAGCCATTTAGGTACCCATCCTTTTGCCTTTTGGCAGCTAGAGGACACCCTGACGCACTGCGATGGGATGCATATTTTCCAGTTATATGACCCTGACCATCACAACCAGGAACTGGACATCTGGATAGCAGATAGATGAGATAAACTTTATTGTCTTGCCATCATATACCTGGTAGCCTCTACAACAAAGTCAAAATAAACCCGACATGAAAAGAAAAGAACAATCATGCACTGTGGTCTTAAAAATAGTCAAGCTACCCTGTAGTGGGTAAAATTACATGAAAAACTTTATTAATATAAAAAAAAAACCCTGTTCTTTGATAAACTGTAAGGAGGCTAGCCAGTAGATGAAGTCACAGCTGTTGATATTGTGCAATTGCCACAAAAGGGCTGAGATATATATTTGAATCACAGCTGTTCATTACAGTAAATATCACACTGGAATTGAAATGTTGGCTACTGAGCTCCGCTCAGCAGGTAAATTGCCCATAAAAACTCTATAAGCATAAAATCCTACTTAGTATAATCCTTGGTACATTTTATTTATGTGTATGGAATCTAAAGAAGACTGGTCTGAAGTAATGAAAACGTTAGGTATAAACAGTTAGGTCGGAAGTGATCATAGCACCTAATCAGAAATGCTGAGCCTTAGCCACTCTCTGAATAGGAGAGATTATAACAAACTATGTGCTACAGTCTAGAGATCAATGAAGGCAGTCCTGTATTCATCTGATGGTTTTCCTTACTTGGGAATTCCCCCATACCCTGTATACTTCTAAAAAACAAATAACCAGAGTTAGAAGGAACAGGTTAGGATCTTCAAAGTGAAACGTTTCAAGAAAATAATGTTTTTTTCAGTATGCTGCTACGTAACACATGTCAAAACAAGGCTGGTTTCTTCACTGTTTGTGCTACACTAAAATACTTCTGCAACTCTCCTCTGAGGATCCAGTCCTGAATGGCCTAAGCAGTCACAAAGCCACTGAGTTCATTGGCCACTTATATCAGAGCACCTTGCAAGAAGAAACCAAGACCTATAGGTTGGCATTCATTCCTCTTGCTAACTAGAGAAAGACAGATTGGTTGCAGCAATCTAATATAAACACTCAATTCTCTGTTCCCATACTTACTTTATTTAGCATATATGGTTTGTCTATAGTATGCAAACTTGTTTAAGGGGATTTTTAGAATACACAGATCTAGGTAATTTTTTAATTTTATGTGAAAAACATATTTAAAACTGTTTGTAAATGATAGAAGATTGTGTCTTTAGCTGAATATTGTATTCTTTGCAGAATAAATCAGCACAGATCCTTCATGTGCAGTTCGCTCATAGAAATCAGTGTGGCCATCTGCTCTTGGATAACTATCACACAATAACATTTATGCCTTAATAAAAAGCTGAAGAAATATATGACCTTATAAAACACAGAAAGGCCCTTTGACAATGTTTGTTCTCACCTAATTGGCTCTTGGTCTTCTTTGTCTTCCTTGCTTTGTGCTATCCTGATTCCACTTTTCTTTGCTCGCGGACAGCCTGAAAGACTGAGTGAAAGAAGACATTTTAAAATGCAATTTCTCATTCTTGGGTACGGTTTACTAGGGATACGCTTTCTATCTGAAAACCTGGCAGAATAGGTAATCCTGTCCAGTTTCCAAAATCAAAGCTCAAGTGGTTTCAATAGGGAGAGCTGCAGTGTGCAACCGCGAGGGGGAATCCGTGTATCTCGGCTGGCGACGCAGGCCAGGACTGCAGGCACCGTGCAGACCACACGCACGGGCGGTCCCCGAGGAGCCAGGGAAAGCAGCTCTTAAACTCTCTGCCTAATAATCCCTCCAGCTGACTCAGCAGCACCAGCGACAGCTTTAAAAGGAAAAGAAGCCAGTGTTTCAGGGCTGAGAGACATTACGTCCCCTGTATGTCTGAGAGGGAAGGAAGAATCGGGTCAAAAACCAGGAGTCTTTGGATCTCTTCGTAGGACTGAAGATTTCTCTAGGGAGCACATCAGAAACATTATCAAACCTTCTCAATCGTCATGTAAGAATCCTATACAACTGTTGAATAAAACCACGGCAGAGCTCACAGCTGTACAGTGCCTTCCTGAGAAAGAATTTAAGTGCTCAGAACTCACCCAGACAAAAGGATTTGGTAGAGACAAAGTCGTATGCAAGGCTAAGCAATGTTACATTTAAATACACGCTGAGAATGTTTTTAACTACACAAGATGGAAAAGCGGTATCTATTCCAACATTTTATAAGCTCAGCTTGCTCTTTGCATATGAAGAATTCATAATAGAAACCAGTTAGTAGACTTAACAATGACTTTAATAGATATTTAAATATTTTTTCAAGTAGCTGCTATCTGAGGACACAAATATGTCTACGAAAAAATCATCCTTTGTGCTCTATTTAAATGTTACGTCCATCTCAACATTCAAAAAGAAATCCATCAGTAGAACACCACCTTCGAAAGTACTGAGATGAGAGACAAAATAGTGTCACCAAAGAAAAATTTCCATAGAGAAAGAAATAAAGTAGAAGATTAAATTTTTGGTTTCGACATGACAAAAGGTACTTCAGTGCTGTACAGTATGTCCTGTCTTCAGGAGGAAGAGACAGAAACAGCGGTAGCAAAATTTTCAGTTGTTTTGTCTTGTCAAGACCAGCAAGGACTGGGAGGAACAAGCAGAGAAAAGAGTGAAGCAATCGCAGACAGAATTCTGTGTCAGGAAATAAAAAATACACAGAAATAGAGTTTGCATGCTAAAAACTCATAAATAAGTCATTTAAAGAAAGGGAAGAATGTTAGTGCTGGAAATTGGAGGTAGTGTGTATTACCTAGCAACTTGTAGTGAGATGGCATGGCTACACCTGTAGTGGTAAATGGAAGGGACCTAGAACTGCTGTATCGACCCAAGACCAGCAGGTTCACATCTGTACAGCTAAACACTGGCTCTCTGTACAGCAGGACAGCGACACCCACAATGCTTACAGAGAATGATCTGGACCCATGCTGAGCTCTAAATCATATCTGAGAATTGCCTGGGAAAGTTTCAGTGGCCCAGGGTCAGGAACATGCCAGGGGACATGCTAACAATTTAATAGTGTAGGCATCTGTGCTCTGATGCCTGGACCTGTGCTCTCATCCCACTTCATTTTCTAGTTTAAATGCAGCTGACTATTTTCCTTTTTAAAGCAAGCTGCTGTTTATTCCAACTTGCACATCGCACTCCAAAGTACCGTAGCTCCCTGTCTACAAACTAAACCTCAGAAAGCCTATGCCATTTAAAAATAGTTTTCTTTGAAAATAGTAATATCATAATCTGTAAGAAGGCAGAGGCAGGAGGAATAAGAGTCTGAGGGATTTAGAATAAGAGGAAGCAGGCTCTGGGGCAAGGGGACAGTCCAGGAACAGGTTGGTTCATTGCCCCCCGTATAACCTGCGCTGCAGAAGGTGAAGGGGAGAGGACAGGAGTTACATGTATCTCCAGCTTATCTGTGAAACTAGTCATACGCCCGCGTGAGAATAATCAGGTTTTGCATCTGAAAACTAAATAGTTAATAGAAATGTCTCAGAAAGCAATACTTTTTATAGTAGGTGTACAGATGGGTATGCTTGTAGATGATGACATTTTCATAACAAAATCTGAATGAAGAATTTCTGCCTTGACTAATGATTTAATGCTTTCCACATATTCAATCAATTTAATTATCACCTACTTATTGGTATTTTGGTGCATCATCTTTTTGCAATAGATCTTTCTATTCTGGCACTATGATTTATTAGAAAATTCTCAGACCTTTCAGGTCCTCTAAACAGACATTTCCAACAGACAGCTTCTGAGGTTATGATTAATTCATTCTTCCTCTGACAGCAGATTCACCAAGAAAACATATGCCAAGGATGAGCCTTTGCTTTGCTTTTTTTTATCCTATAATAACCAAAAGCTATTATAAAGTAAACACATTATTTCATTTTTATATCAGTTTAAGTCCTTATATGTGAAGATAAAAGACAACAAGGGAAATTCAGCACCGGTATATGCTGATATAACTTCTCGCATACATTCAACGGGTGTGTGGAACTGCAGAGTTATGGCAGAGCTAAATCTGCCTTCATGTGAACTTGCTGTTGAGCAGCCATTTTAAATACAGATGATACCAAGGCATCGTGGCAGCCATTTGAGAGAAGTTTTGTCATTCCTTTCCTTCTGAAACTGAAAGGGTTGTAACAGATGATATCAAATACAAACAAAAATGCTAATTCAGATGCAAGCAGAGGTAAATGCTAATTTTCAGTGTGGGACTTAGAAGGCTGAACTGTGAACGTCCTTTAGGTTCTTTCATACTAAACAGCCCAGATTTAGGCTATTGGTTTGCTGCCCCTTTAAAGAGCATGTATTTTTCCAGCCTCACCACCTCAGAAATAGCCTTGACAGAAATCATGACCTGAACAGTGTGGGGCTGGCTCCATGTAAATGTCATGGGTGTCCCGGGGGCATTGGTGGCTTTAAGCAAAGAAAACATTACTCCTTCAGTGTCAGTGCCCCCATACCCACAGGCAGCCAAGGACAAAGGGCTGCTGGAGGCTTTTTGGAAGAGAAACGAAGGAGTTATGTGGTCAATACAGAGATGGTGGCGTTTCAAAACTCAATGGACCCGACAAATTCTGTATCACCTAGTTTTTCAGAATTACTATTTAAATGCTGCAGAATCAAGTGAAAACCTGATTCCTGCAAAATTACAAGAATTTACAGATGAAAGTAAGTAACATCATCCAGCTCATAGCCCGGTCCCACAGTGGCCAGGAGACAGTGCCCAGGAAAGGGTTTAGAAAATGAGCTGCCACGTGTTGCCTCTCCCCAGATAACCTTGCTTGCTTTTAGGTTTCTTGTTTGTCACACTTTGCCTTCTGCATCTTCACTGCCCTCCCTGTTTCTGGTAAAATAAATGACCAAATATATAAACAACTTCCTGAAATAGCACAGTCGGGGCACAGCTACACCAAGCATATTGCTGGAAGAGGTGTGAGCTGATAAATCCACACATAGTTAAATGTAGTTCTAAATTTGACCTTAAATCCCTTTGAAAGTGTGATTTAATCTCTTACATCGTGTAAGTGGTTTTAAAATGTTTACATCGTCTCCTTCATAACGTTATTTATACTTTTGATGTTTAACTGTGCATTACAGAAATTCTGACTGTTATCTTTCATTTTTACAGCATGTAAAGGTATGGCACATTCCCAATCTCTCTCTTATTTATGTTTTGACTTTAAACTGTTTGTTGCTTTTACTGGGAATACATTTAAACTAGGAATTTGTGTATTGACTAGTAATAGCCAATTGTAAAGCTATAATGACTTGGTGAAGCAAGCAAATATCCAGAATCAACAGTATTACTATGCATGGGAGTAAAGAGCCTTTGCTAAAAAAGGAGAGGTGGGCTACACTATTATTCTTTGATTAAACAGTGAATAGCTATTTACAAAATACGATGCAGCTCTTCTCTACTGATTTATAGTTCTCAAATAGCCACAGGGGAATTGCTAATTACACAGCATTTGTAACATTACCTCTCCAGTGATACCACTGTTAATCACTTTGGGGTTACCAACAATACCCTAATTACTAAATGTGAAGCTTTCTTTGGCCCTTGATAAGGATCACAGTTATAGTTTAGGCAGTTAAGGTAAGAGCCTTCATCCAAAATTTTCTCTTTCTCTTCTTCTGGCTTGACACAGTTAAGTACAATGCGTTGTGATTTAAAAACAAGGCAAGCTTTATCGGGAAATGTACTAACAAGACTGGTGCATATTACATGACTTTTACCCTCTGATTAAAGCTGTTAGGGTTACATCTGGGAGAGGAGGTAAAGAATTGGGTCCAATTCTGCATTTCAAGAAAAACATGAAGTCTGGAAGACAATGACAGACACAATAAGGAAACATAATTTCTTGGGAAAAAAATGTAGGAATGCGATTTGAGTCCAAAAAAGGTGAAGAGAAGAGTTAAGTCATTCCAAACGTAAAGCAGCAGAAACTTATGAGTGCTGAATTGCTTCCCTGGGCTAATAGAGAAGGTAAAAAAAACCTGGATTCATTTTCTACAAAGACTTTGCTAGATAATAGCAAAAATCTTCCTACTTACTTGGGTAGTGAGCCATGCTGAAGCTGCAAAATGTTATTAATTGGTGATAAATATCACAGAATCATGGATCACGGCATTGTCAGAGTTGGAAGGGACCTCTAGAGATCATCTAGTCCAACTCCCCTGCTAAAGCAGGATTGCCCAGAGTACATTACTCAGGACTGCATCAAGGCGGGTCTTGAAAATATCCAGAGAAGGGGACTCCACGACCTCCCTGGGCAGCCTGTTCCAGCGCTCTATATAGAATGATTCTACAGAATTCTATATGGAATTCTAAATAGAATGGGTTAGACCAACCCCTGCTTATGTACAGCACTCAGTCCTACTTCAGTATTGAGAGAGGGAAGAGAGCTCTGTTGAGGTCCCTTCTAGCCCTTCGGTTGCTGGAGTTAAGGAACAAAACCTTCTCTTTACATACCTTCGATGTGAAGCATAATTTCCGGTAATATGCCCAGAGCCATCACACCCAGGGGTGGGACACCTAGAATAATAATGGAAAAGATACGGAACAGTGTTACTGACTGGAAAGATATAACTGCCCATTAAAAATTATTCATTGGCCCACTCCTTGTTTCCACAGGTGCCAGCCCTGAGGATCTCTAGCCGTTGCTAAACCTGACCTTAATTCCACAATGGGGACAAACATACTTTTTTCATTCGTAAAATGTTTTTGTTTGCTACTCCTCACTTGCCCACTCAAATGGTTTCTGGATATCTCTAGTACCAGCAGATTAGTGGAGATTTCCAGCAGCAGCCTGACATTCCCACATCATCAGGAACGAGTAGGGTTGACAGCAAATGCAATATCCCCATGGTGTGTGCTCTTAGGTAACAGCTAACATTACAGCGAGCCATTTTGTCTTCCATCAGAGCTATTGCTCTAATCCCACCGCACAGTGTCAGGAGGATGCACCATGGAGGTACCCCTTCACCTTTCCGTGAAGCGAAAGAGATGCCTTAGGAAAAGGTAATATGTAGACAAGGAAGTAATGCTGGCCTCTCGTAGAGAAATGGTAACCCACCCAAAGACTCCCAAACACCCAGCTACAGCACCAGATAGAGAAGTCGCTGATACAGCCATCAGTGGAATGCCTAATGACTCAATAAAATTAGAGTCGTCAAAGAAAATGGATGGGTTTTTCTACATTGCAAAGATGATTGAGATCACCACAGAATAAGCTAAATTATAATGCTAAGTAAAATCATTAGCTGGTATTTGAACTGCTACGCTAAATCACAGAAAAGACAAAAGAAGAATTAATTATATTCATTTTACTGAACAGACAAATGCTACGTGAATTCCAAAAAGTTACTTTCCTTGAGCCTGAGTTTTGAATTTTAGCCATGCTTTAGAGATTCATTTGAAGAAAGCATTCAAGTTCAAAAAAGCATGTGCACAAATTCAGATGTTGCCTTCTGAAACATCAGATTTCCGTAACGTTGAAATCTTTCACTATTTGAATGCAGAGTTCATGCAGACTCTGGTTTTCACCCTTGAGTCGCATGTGTGCTTTCCTCAAAGATGGTCCATACCGGGAAACTTTTGTTTCACAAAGAGACTTGAAAGTTTCTTAAAGTCAGGAATTAAGCAACCCAGAATTCAGTGCGATAGGGCTGTCACGTTCCATTAAGCTGAATTTTAGCCCTTTAAAGCCAGTAAGCATTACCTACTTCTAAGGAGCTCAGCAGAGCCAAACTTCAAACATGACTAATGCAAACTTGAAAGAGATAAATTAAACTGGAATTTGTTAAAGGCTGTTCTCATATGGTCTTCATCTGGAGCAGCTGAGCAGCATTAGAAACCATTAAAATATGGTAGCACTTCCAGGATGTACGCTGGTAAAACCTCTGGGGTTCATTATGTCACTGAAGTTTCTGTTCTACGTAACAAGCAGCTTGTGTGCTTTGGACAAGAAGTCAAACAATCACATCCTTTAAGACAATTCTCCTCTTCTCTTGCTTTAAGATTTTACACAGGATCATGTATAAGACCATGATCTTGACTAGAAGCTATAAGTATTACTGTGAGTCTTAGTATCTTAAAGACCAATATATAGGCTGACATCACACATTAATCTTGCTGCTTGTAGAAAGATAAAAAGACTATTTTTTGCATAATTTCTTCTGACACAAATTAAGTAAAAATACAGCCCTTGGTGAAGAATTCATAGCTCAGTCTGCATGGCCCTTGCCATTCATTCTGTGTTGTGGCTGCTCACGGCTAGCACAAACTTTGGCTATTACTTTAAGTTAAAAAATAAATGGTTAGGGCATCTTATATAAAGAATCTTAATTTTAAATACTTCATATCTAAATATTTAGATGTTCTCACTATTTATTTTTATTTTTTGGCAAATGTTTTGAGATCTGCAGAGAGACAATCTCTTTCTTCATGTGTTTTTTTAATGCTGGGTATCTTCATTGATCTACAATGCTTATTTCCTACTTCCATCAAGACCAGCTGCATCACTAAAACCTGGCTGAAGCCTCTAAAGATGTTGAATCAAAAGATATTGGAATAAGAATTAATTAAAGGAATTGACTAAATTTTGGCTTAATAAAGCAGCCATAAGACTGTTCCTCTGCAGTCTTCCTGAGGTACTGCAAGGATTCCTTCTTTATGAACCCATGTTATTTTAAACCAGCATTTTCCTTTACAGACTTTCCAATCCTTTTCAGAATAAGCTATTATCAAAAATCCACAATGTTTTTTCTCATATTTTCCAAGACTTTTGCTACAGGCAGGCATGATTAATAGTGTCTTAACAAACATTTATAAGGATTTATAAGATGCACCAGTATATCCAATCAATAAGTCCTAAAATTAGACCACTACACCTCAACCATCTGGACAGTCTTACACAATTTAAGAACTAGATTATTTATGTGTCATTTAAAAAAAAAATCTTAAAGAAATGAAGCTAAAGAAGAAATCATTTTGCTGTAAATTAAACTGAGAGCTTTCACAAAGGGCTCTGTACAGCTCACATCAGTTTAAAATCATACTTTTGATTAAACCAGAAGAGATTTTTTATGTGGGCAAGGATTTTAGAAAGACCTTTCAGATTTTGATATTGGCACTACAATATTTGTTTTCAAGTCTCATAAGCTTATATTGACCTAAATGTAACAGATAAAATGAGAGTTTAGTGCAGTTGATAAGAACATTTTAAAACCCTGGAACATTTCTATTTACTGGTGTTTCCATTCTATGGGAGGTGCTTATAACCACTGTGAAATGCAGTTAGAGGATGCAGTTACAGAGCAGTCTTTTAAACTGTAAAGTTATTACAATATTAATTCGCTATCCTAAGCAGATTAGGTAAGGAGACAATTACAATCCCTTGTACCACTGGAATTGTGAGTCTCAGTTTTCAGAATGTCTGATCATACACAGGACTTGCACATACCCTACTATTTTACTATCAGCTACTACCTATACCTACTTGACTTAACTAATCTTATGTATATGCAACAATGCCAAAAAAATGTACATACAGGTGCTTATAAGAGGCAAATGGTGTGAAACCCTTTGATAATGAATATCAGAGTAAGTGGGAAATGAGATAACAGTTTCCTCACTTACTTAAAGTGAATGTTATTTGTCAGGATCAGAAGCTTATTTGTAGGCTCTACATATTAGCTTACTGCAGCAAAGGAAATACTTACGTACTGTAAAGAGTGAGGTGACAAAAGGAACCCACCCTGTAAAGACCGAGGTTTCAGAACATATCACAGTAGCACTTCACACAAATTTAGGGTATCCAGCAAAATAAAAGAGCTTGTCAGTTAAGGCGAACGCCTTGATGTCCCATTCATTTCACAGAACATCCCAGAGAAGCTTTTTTGGGAACATAAGCATAGGCAGAAAGCAGGCCAGCCAGCTGAACAGCAGCAGCTGTGGCAGCTGGATTCAGTATTGGGCTTAGATTCAATAGCAGGAATGAAAACCAGGCAAGAGCCGAAAAGAGAAATACATTTAATCTCTACTACCCATTCTTCACTGGGCAAAGGACCTTCAGACCTTAAGTGCACAGCAATTTAAAAAGACTTTCAGCAGCTTGAAGGAACTTCCTGGGGCTGGGAAAGAAATGGCTGTAATGCCCAAATGGGTTCTGGGAGGATTTTTCCAAATGCCAATGGTTAAAAGTCTAGCTGCAAACTCAGCTTGGAAGAAAAACCAGCCCACGTTAGCATAGCAGACTACAAATAAGATACGTATTTAAACCTATATTCCCAGGCTTTTATCTAGCTCTACAGGAGCAACAGAAGCTTACATGCATCTTACATATTTAGATAATATAGATAATATATAGCTCAGCTAGTGTGAGACCACTAGGATGTTACACAAAGGGGCCAAGACAGAATTGAAGTAGTTTTGTCCTCATTATTGTATATAGCTTTGGTTGACTTACTTTCAAAATTTATTTTAAAGCATAAATTATCTCTAAAACATACTGATAAAACAAAGATACAGTAAACTTCAATATAATGAAAACATTGTTCGGTTTTTTTTAACTTTTAGAGACTTCACCACAAAATTACAACGGCTGTTTGGAACCAGAAGGATTGCACTTGCCTGGGGAGGAGGCAGAGCTCATGGAATTCTTTTCAAGGCACACAGCCTGACCACAGCTCGGTGCCTGGGCTCAGGCTCCTTCTCTCTCAGAAACCCTCAGTTTAGATTCAACAACACAGTGAATTCTATTTCCATCTCAGTCAAATCTTGTCTTTAAAATTTAATCAGTTTATATGTATAAATCTGAATGGAAACCTTGGATCTACAATTATACAAGCTCAAATTCAGCATACCAGGTGAACAAAAGTTGGGTCATTGTAACACATGGTTGCATTTTTCGCCACGTAGGGTGATAACATTTACCTTAATCATCACAGATGGTTTCAGCAGCTGTAGCCTATATAACTTCTCTCTGTCTCTTGCCCCTTCAAACACCCTTAGCCCCTTCTATGCCCTGCACCAAGCCCTCTGCACACTTTCAGCCTCCCTGCCCTTACCTCTACAGCCTGGTCTTCACTAAGGAAAGGGCATGTTATTAAACTAGGCTGTAGTTTCCACATGAATTGGCAGGTTTGTATACTGTCTGTGGACGTTTTTTAGCTATCACTCTCAGGGGATCAGTAATAGCACTCACTGGACACGCTAGAAATAAAGAAATAATAACAGTCCCTAATAAATGTGAAGAGTATTGCTAATTCTCATTATGGCAAACTGCTTCGACATTTTATTTTTGTGCTGAGGAAATTTGCTCCCATGGAACCGAATTAAGCCATTAATTTATCTCACACTGGCCATGCCAAGAGCCATCAGACAGTAATCCTTTCTAGGACTCACCAAACTACACTGGGATTCAATTGCATCAGGTTCCTACAAAATACTGTTCGTGATCTGTTATTAGTAACCTGGTGCACCAGATCTAAAGAATTATTTTACTTTTATTGTTTACTTTACAGAACTTAGCACCTACTACCTTGTGGATCCAATCTTCCATTGTATACGTAAATGAAAACACATATTAACAATATAGTCTACCAGACAGAATACGCATCCCATAAATTACTAATTAAATAATTAAAGCAGATGTAGCTAGCAGCCCAAAAGAAAAATCATATTGAATTGAATGGGGGAGTAAACCAGTAAGTTTTGCAAAAATTCAGAATGGCTCTTCAGAATGTTCCACACTGCAAAAGAACTGAGATTTAATAGAAATTTATATTTTTCCTATAGTTTTATTTTGACCATGCTGTCAATCTCTATTGAAGAGGTGTGATTTTCTGTTGAAGGTTCAGAAAGGTTAGAGAAATATAATTGTTTCCTGTGGGATTTTTTCATAGCAGAATGTCGAATTTTTTATTGTCTGGTGGTTTCCATGTATTTGAGATTCTGTTTTATTTGACTGAATCACCAGGAATGGAATTCACAGGTTGGGAGGCTGGAAGACAGAGACAATAATACTTTGCATTTCTATCTTTCATCTGAAGATCTGAAAGTATTTTACGAACATTAATGGATAAAATCTCACACTACTGCTTTGAAAAAGGGAAGAATTTGGCTGAGGAAAACTGGGGCATAGAGAGGCTAAACGACATTAAACAGAAGAGGGCTAGAAGCAGAGATTCTTATTCACTGCTCTGTTTGCATCTATAAAGCCGTATATCTTCTGAACCTACACGTAGATTCATAAACAAAAAATTGTGGGATTTTTTTTCTAGTCAGGTAGTCCAGAAACAAAGGGTTAAAAAAGTAAACCTGTAAAGATACTGTGTTTGCAGTTTACTGAATTGAATATGTGAGGAAGGAGAAAAAAAGGGGGAGTAAGCAAGAAAGGAAAGAAGCTTTGTCAAATTAAGAAATGGAGTTTTCTGTAAGGTATGGTAAGTTTATTGTATGCCTATGTCTCTATGAATTTGAGTGCTTCTCAAAAAACAACAGGTTTGCAGCTCTTGAAAAACAAGTCGCCTTTTTAACTATTTACGAGGCCAAAAGAGAACACAAGTTTTTCTCCAGTTCCTTCTTATGCCTCTCACCACTGACCTGCAGGGAGCACTTCAGGGCGAAAAAAAAGAGATCATAAACAGAGCTGTGTGGTCCTCAGTGGAGATTTTATGGCCACGGGTGTGTCTGTGGCAGTCAGGGTTGTGGTTATTGTTATGAAAACACCTATTTAGCAGGAACTGGACAGAAACCAGCAAGTCATTTTGCCTTTACCTTTCTGAGCAGCCAGAGCAATGCCTCCCAGCCATTAGTGTTCTAGCCAGCTCTGTGAAAGCAATCTGGATGTGTAAATCTCTAAATCTTATTTTTCAGTCCCAGGTATTTTGATAGATTGTCAAGCTCTAATTAAGTATGTGAAGTGAGAACGCTTCTGATCTTTTTCCTCATGAAGTCACAGAAGAAAAGCTGTTTTCTGCTCTAATTCCAGTAGGAACACAAATGCCTTTCTTCTTCTACCCACTTGTCTTTTATTGTCTATTTTTTTACCATAGCATTTGACTTCTGAATTCCTAAAGTGTTGATTCTTTAATACCTAGACAAGACCCTCTGCCTAGACAACCTATCTGTGAATTTGCAATGAAAAACGTGTTTTATTAGGATGTATTTATTTCCTCTTATTTTGCCTCAGTGAAGCTGCAAATATCCATACCTTTTCACTCTTTATTTTACTCTGTTTTTCCTAATGCCTCTCTCACTTTCCCCATTTTCAATCTCTTATCCTTTTTCCTACAGAGCAGCAAGAGCCTCCATTTACTTTTGCCCCATGGTTTGCTTTCCATACATATTTTTCTGCAGTGTTTCTCTTCCACATTCTACTGCTTCCTTTTTCAGATCCTTTTCCTTTCTCATTGTCTCTTCTTGCCACTTTTAAATTTTCTCCCTCTCTCCCTTTTACTTTTTCTTTCTCTGTCCCCTTTGGCTGATATCTTCATTCTCTGTTCCTCCCTCATCCTTTCTGCCTTTCATGCTCTCTAATAACCTTGAAGTTGACAGTTCTTTCTTCGTTCCTCCTCTTTGCTGTTTCTTTCCATTATCTCTTCTTTCATCACCCTTCTTGTCCTCCTGCTCTTTTCCCCCAGCTGATTTTATCTTCCCCTTAGTCTGCATTGCTTGTGGTCCCCTCATATTGCTGAGAAGACGGGGTACACATTGCATCCTTGTGCCAGGGGAGAAAAATCTGTGTGTTGTGAAACCTTAACATAGAATTTCTTGTCTGCCAAGACACAGTGAGTCACTTTAAGTATCTTGCACTCTTTTACTTTCATTAAGGTCCTTGTAAGCTTTATCACTGGCTTCAAAAGGAGCAGAACCAGACTAGCACTGGGCACTTCTGGAAACTGAATTCAGAGCTTATTTGAAGCTCATGTGGATTGGTTCAAGAGGTAACATAAACTCTGTGGGACAGCTATGCAGATAATTAATATTTCAGTGGATCTTGAGTCTATGGTTTCATGTTCAAGGCTAAACTTATGTTCTAGTCCTCACAAATATACCTACAAAAGCATGTGAAGTCAGACCCTTATAAATATCAAAGGTTCATAAAGATGCATTGTAAGCCAAAAATAAAAAAGAAGTTAAATTTAGATTCATATGATAATTATTTCCCAGCATTCAGCCTAACTAGGAGTACTTAATCAAACAAATTTAGTTTTAGCGAACATGCTAAATATTACTTTTTCATATGTAAAATACTGCTAACATTTCTTACTTAGCAGAATGCTACTGACACAACAGGCCTCATTGGAGGTAACAGGAAAATTTAAAACCCAAAACCCCAGCAGAAATAAAGGAAGAGGATTTGAGGAAATAAAAAGAGCCAGCAAAAAATCATAATTGGGGTGGAATGGCAAATGAGTAAATTCAGGAAAATATTCTGTCTTGTCAGTTGCTTTTTGGCATTGCATCCAGTGCCGTTCCAGTAGGAATGGGCAAGAGATCAGGGGATTCAGGCAAGGATCACCCCTTGGGGGGAGCCTTACTGAGCCCTCTCAGAAGACAGAAGAAGTGCAGGCTGGAGACTGGAAAGAAGTATAGAATGGAAGGATTTGTTGTTACCACTTTCACTGTACAGTCCTTCTGTCCATGAGGGAATGATGCCAGGCCTGTGGAGCTAGTCCAGGCATGAGACTAAAATAATTTTGGCTCAGAGGCTTCATGGAGTAACTTCAGTCTCTTCTACCTCTGCTGAGAGATTGCTCTGTCTCTCTCTTTGCCTCTAGAAATCCCCAGCAATGGAATGGTTCTAAACTGGGGATGGCTGAGTGCATACTCTTCTCCTTAGGTAAAATTTAATTAATTCCCTGACTCTCTGCGTGTAGAATTTTTCTGTCCTTAGCTGCTCGTATTAACTGTATTGCATTCCTGCATTTTTTTAACTTTGTGGGGGTGAGAAAGAACATGGTATGTTTTTTAATTACACTGAAATCCATTTTCCAATAAGCAGACTGAAATGCATCATGCTGGCATTTAAAATATTGCTGTGCACTCGAACGCACAGATACACACGATGCGTTTAAATTAATTATATCGCTTTTGAAAAAAATATTCCTGTGCCTTCAGTAACCACCTCTGCATGCTGCCTGTTCCTCTAGCAGTCAGGACTTCCCAGCTTCCCAGGAGCAAGTGCCATGACGTGCTGCCCGCTGTTCTCACATCTAGCACCAGCATACACCGCCTAACATGCCAGTTGCCAAAGGCATGGTATGTGCCTAATGTGAAATAGCTTCTGTGCACTACCCAGGGGGTGCTCCGTGCACAGAAGCTGCCAGGGGGAAGCTGTGAATCAGCTCCCTCCCTGGGCACCTTGCCCACGCTTTCTCTCCTGCCAGCATCGCCTGCCTGGGAGGCAGCACCGGCCAGCTGCAGATCCCTCCTCCCCCCGCAGCAGAGAGCACTTCCTGGCACCAGGGATGAATCAGTTCCAACATATGCACATTCAAATGTTCATTTCCAAACACCACAGCCTTTGGAAAAAAAAAGCTTCATTTTTATAGTGAAGGAATAAGATAAAAAGATCGAGGCATGGAGAAAAATGCAGGAGAGGATAGCCTGAAGAGAGCACGCCTTACAGTTAGGAGCAAAGTTCTCTGTCTCCTAATAGCATTGCTACAAGCATATGCTTGAAAAAAACCCACAACCACATGGTGGTTTTTTTCAGTAATTTTGGGCAGATGCATTTGTTTCTGAAGAAGAATGTCTTATTCCTGGTTGTTCTATTCAAATGGGAACCACTAGACCTCTCAGGACTACCTGCCACACAGCCATTGCACAGCAAGATTGGTCTGGGCAGGGTTTGCCAACAGCCAGTGACACGATTTCTCTCGTTCCCTGTGTGTGAAAGTGGGTCCAAGAGAAGCCCTTGAAGGCAATAGCACAGGTATAGCATTTTGGTATTCTTCACCTTAAAAGGAGTCTTCATAAGCTCTTACAACTAGCCTAACTTTTCTGTTTCTGATGTAAATGGAAGTTTTAGCACAAAATTAAATTAAAAGTAGGTCAAATGCTGAGTACTTTGAAAAACGCACTCTTCAAAGTAGGGAAGTTTTCCTCATAAGAGATTTACATTGTGGTTAGGTCAGTAGCCTGCTGGTTGCCTTGAACACCTTAAAATTATCAATAGCATAATTCTTGAATTGTCTCTATGTTGCTGCTTCTTTCTCACGTTCTGCTCTTTTGTACTCTGTATAAGCAATTGCCAAAGGATCTGGTGGACACAGCAGTATGACCTTGAATCTGTCACTTACCGAGACTTTCTTGGAGGTTTAGGATGACTTCAAAATCTACAAATCTGGAAGCCTCAAAACGGTCAGCACCTCCTCAAGAAATGCTGAGAAATGCTATGCGATTAGGACTGCTAAAAGCAGAGGAAACAAATTAGCAACTTTCATATAGTTTGTGTCCTTAACAAAGCACTAAAGTCATTGGGAAGAGAATGGGCACAACCCAGAATTAGCCATTCCTTAGATATTCTTTTTATCCATTTTTCATTTGAACAGAACTGTTCAACTTGAGCACGCACAAATACTCGGTCAATAGAAGGACTCCAGAAGATCATAGGAATGGAGACAGTTGGATCAAATGTAAGGTGGAACAGAAAGCCTGAGTGGGAAGGATGGAAAGAGCACGAAGAAAGTCTAATTTATATGGCCTCTTCCGAAATAGTGTACCAAATATTATTATGAAAGACTAAGCCTACAAAATAGGTGGTAATATTTCTAGCCCTGTATAATTAAGAAAGAAGCAAAAGTCCTGTCTCTAATGACTATCCTCTCAGTCTAGCATTATGGCAAAGCCATAAATGAGTAGGACTGTAAACACCTTCCAGTTATCTAGTAAATATATCATGGGCAGCATGAAGGCTCAGAAGTTTGCAAAAAAAATCCAACCCATTAAAATAATCCAATGACAGAAAATGTAATGGGCTGGAATTTTGTTCACTATTAATAGCCTGTTTCTTACTCTCCTGTTTCAAAAGAGTCATTAAAAAGATGATTTTCAGTGCACATTCAGAAAGGTAAGATAAAGTAAACATAATAGCTCGCTGTAAAATGCGTTTAGGTGACCAGCTGCATCTTAAGGCCAAGAGGTATGTTTCCTTCCATAGGCAGTCACTGCACTGGGCCTATAAGCAGCCTTGAAAAGTTCCTACACAGGATGAACTTTTAAATCTCTTCTGAATATATGTGTTTCTATCTGAAAACATGTGCCATCCAATACCAGGGACAGGTTAACATTTGGATAAATGGTGCAGACTTCCAAGAGTTTCACTTTTCCAGACAGAGAAAGCTGAGATACTACTTTCTATTTTGGGGGTGAAGAGTCAACAGCAAAAGAGTAAAATCCTTCAGTTTTTCTTTCATGAAAACAAGCAGCTTTTTCCCTCTAGGCCTAAAAACATTTGTCAGAAGCCCAAATGAGTAAATGTGAAAATACTGAGTGTGAATTGTGTATCAGACTGTGAGAGGCAGTCTGGTCTAGTAAGAAGGCTAATGAACAGTACAGCTAAGGGAAATCCAGCTTTGTTACTGGGTTTCTGTGTGAGTCTATACTAATTTTTGAGTGATTCTCAGACATGCTCTAATTTTTGGTGCAATTGCCTGAGACTCATGCTCCATCTACACTGACTTTTAAGTATAACCTCACCATTTATGTGAATTTACCTCAGGTCTGCAATCTTAAGCAAGACTTATTTAATACTGAAGGGAAAAAAAATTCTTACAGCGAGTCCAGTCAAGAACCTATCTACAGCCCAGAGGCTGGGCATGACCACAGCTATGCTCACTCCTGCAAATACTCCATCCTACTGCCTTGAGGCAGTCTCAGTAGGTAGACAGTGGACAGACAAATCAGCCCTAAGGAACTAATGCTCAGGAGGGCACAATGTTTTTAGTATTTTAGTCTCTTCCCAGTGCTCTGAGAACTACAAACACTAAGCTGCAAGTTTGCATTGCTGCAAGACATTGCAGGATGGTTATGGGCCTGGAACACTTGGTATATGAGGCTGAGAGAGCTGGCTTGTTCATCCATTGAAGAAAAGTGTAAGAAACAATCTTATTGATGTCTAAGAATACCTAACAGGATGGTGTGGTGAAGGCATAGCAAAAAGTTTCTCAGAGCTGCACAGATGAAGAACAAGAGACAATGGGGACAAGGTTCAGCATGGAAAGTCCATTTCATTATAAAGGAAAAAAAGATTACCATTGGGCTGGTCAAACACTGGAACAGGTTGTGGGAACTCTAACCTTAGAGATAATCAAAACTTATCTGAACAAGAACCCGAGCAACCTGCTCCAACTGGACTTGGTCTGAGTAAGAGTTTGGACATTTGGAGGTCCCTGCCTACGTAGTCTTTCAATTCTGTAGTATGTCTTAAAAGCTGTATCAGAGACCATACTGTTTGGTCTCCTACTGGCAGTACAGATGCAACTTTTCCTTACAGGCTCATTTCCAGAAAGATGAAGAGACTATCATTCTACTTGATTGCCATCCCTTCTTGAAAGTTGAAGTCCAACCATCAGCCAATTTCTTACTACAGTTGTATATATTCGAAATATCTGCATATTTCTTTGCATTTGTATATGTTCTTTCCAGTATTTGAAAATTATTACTTTAAAGTCCCGTTTGCAGAGCTAATAACTGCTCAGAAATTCTCAATAAGGTAGAGAAAGTGGATCACACCAAACGTCCTGATCAGCAAAGGGGACTGTGTGCCTGAGATAATACTCCCAGTTCCTACTCCAGGCATCCATCTGCCTCTGCTTCAGTGTTTCCTGTCCCTCCTGAAAGGATGTTGCAGCTGTCTGGGTAGCAGTAAAAGAAACAATGGAGCTTTTAGTACAGTATTCAATAACCTGAAATTGGTGCCATTTCACCCTAACCTGTCAGACTGTATGAGGCAGTTTGCACATTATGTGAACAAAGGAGACATCCCTTCAGTGAGGGCAGGAAGCTCTGATAAGACCATTAAAACTGTTCCAAGCTAAACTATTCCTTCTTGTGCTGGAATCTGAGACTGTACTGAACAGCACTTAAGTAATAATTCCAGCTTCATAAGACTGTTCCAAGTTATCATTAAGTAGAGCACTTGAAAATGAATTGTGCTTTTTATTGCCACGGGATATGCTCTGGTGTCTTTTCTTACTTGGCTCTCCTTATTTTCCCCTTAAAGTTAACAAAGGCAGAAAGCCCACGCTTTTCTACAGCTTCCCCTTCTGCAACTCCCATAAGATTAGGCAGTGCAAGCTTGGTGCATACCGTAAACATTTCATGAAAGAGCCACTTTAATTTCGCAGTCTAATAGCTGCAGGAATAGTTTCCAGAAGAGCTGCGCAGAGCGCTGGAGAGGTCGGGGGTTACACACAGGGATAAATGGCTGTGCAGCACAACGGCACTGTGCAAACTGCACACTGCGGGGCAGAAAACTGCTCCCTCGCCCAGAAACACTTTGCTCACGGTCGGGAACGCAGGCAGAGAGAGAAAGTGCTCATGCTCCACTATACCTTAGGGCTCAGAGCTCTCAGGCACTGCAAAATTAGAAAAGCAGCCTTGAGTGAGAGGCGAACAACTTTGTCTTACATCATTTTTACAAGAAACAGGTTTCCCTCTTTTTTTTTTAAAGCAATATACTTCTTTTCCAAAATCACTGCTTGTTTTTGTGTGCTCATAGCCAAATATCCCTGACCATCTATTTACTGCTCCTTACTCTTATTTCTAATTCACTCAGTTAGCGTTGATACAGATCTCATCTAAACATTGATTAATACTTTTCTCTTTCCAGGCTGGCAAAGAGGAACCATAACTTTCTATTTTCAGAGTGAATTTTTACATCCTGTATTCAAACTCTGACAAAATATTTTTTTAAAAATCACTGCCCTCACAAACATTCCTGCTAATTAAATACCCCCTGACGAGAATTTGGGAGAATAATATGCAAGGCAGGAACACAGCTGAAACACAAATTCTATGTTTTGATTAGCTCAGAGGTTGTGATTCTCAGCGATACACAACATGGAAGAAGAGCAGCTGATTAACCTCCTGGCATGAACTAGGAGTAGGCAGAATTCCAGCCTTAACACCCATTCAGTCATAGGAAAACCACTAATTTTAAGATGAATATAGCATCTCAGGAAGGTCAAATGAAAGACTGTGGTTCAGGTTACCCAGCAAACCATGATCTACAGAAATGTCTCCCATAGGTTGCCACCTCCCAGTACTCATTATTATGGACATCATCTCTTGCACAGAATTTAACCCACTGGCAGTGTCTTTAGAAAGTGCCGTATTTCCCTTTTGTACAGTGAGGGAAATCTATAAGGAAAAAATTTTCCTTTGGCTAAATATCTTGTTCATTACATTTAATTTTGAATGGAAAGTATTTTCGTTGACATGAACACACACAAAAAAAGGTTTTCTTGGCCTTAAAGACAATCCCACTACCTTGAAATAACAACTTTTAAACTTTAAGATGGAGTAAAATTATTTTTGAGATTGTTTTTCATTATATAAGACTTTATGTGAAGATGTAAAACCCATTTGGTCTGTTGTACATTAACATTCACAATTTTTTTTGCAGAACCTGGAGATACGTGGTCCTGACATGTTTACTTATTACCCATTTGTGAATCAGTAGTGTTTACTCTGGGTTCAGTAAACACCAAAAACTGAAAAAAGGGAATTAAAATCAGGTAAACTACGGTTAAAACACTGTATTCTGGCTACAAGTTTTGCATGCAAACTGGTAGACAATTACCTCCCATATGCATTAAATATTACTTATTTTTAATTTACATGGGGTTTATTACATTAAATAGAAGTCAAACAAAAGTTAAAGAACTTCCTTACCAATATTTGACTCATTAATACCTTAAAAATACCTTTTTCTTGTAAAACAAGTAATGGTAGGACTCTGTCTATGACAGTATCAACCTGAAACTGGTTTTGTCAAGCGTAGGGAGTGCAAATTCTGGTCATAGGGTTATGCATGGAATTTGGCCTTGTAATATTAAAAACATGCTGCTCAGGGAAAGCTTTTCAGGTATATTGCAGAACATATCTCAGATCCAAAGTCAGCTAAAGACAGTGGGAGGTTTTCCATTGACTTAAGAGGACTTTGGATCAGCTCTCAGGAAAGACTTAGAGCCATTGAAGGTCTTTTTCTGTGAATGGGAGTGTTGAGGATTAAACCTTAGCCATCTTAAAAAATAAAGGAAAACCAAAATTTCTTAATAATTCCATTCTTCCAGCTTCACTCTGAAGTCACAACAGGTGTATTGGGCGTTACTGAAAACCAAGGCCCTCGCCCCTCCTCCATCACACCTGTACTTATGGAACATACTTACGCTTTCCTGACAGATGTTTCTTGATTAGTGCATCAGAAGAAAACAAATCACCACCTACAATGGTTCCTGGAGAAGCCTTAAGGAGAAACCCATAATCTATGATTTTTTTTTAAATTATTCAGTTCTTTTCATATCAATTTTTATGATTCCCCCTTTTTCCCCCCTGATTTGTTTATAACTCTTATTCACGGGGAACAAAACCAGTGATTTATCTCTGCAGTGTCCAGCATATCCAACATTTATAGCTTTTAAATTCAAACTTATTTGTGAAATGCACAGAAGTTATAATAGCAGATACTGAATCCACTCTCTTTTAAAGAGTTACCCTGGTATTTAAACTAAAAATATGCAAATATTTGTAAGAAATAACCAAGATGTTTTTTCATTTTTGCATCTGTTGTTTGATATCATGTCTAACTCATGGCTGACTTATAGATTCAGATCATATAGTCAAAAAGTAAATTACATGTTGTTTACCTATTAAACTCTGAATTCAGCACTCAGGAGACTGCATTTAAGGCAGGGTCCTTTTAGTTCTTTCAGCTATCATCATTTTATACAAGCCATCAAGCAATCCACGAGCTCATAGTTTTACAAGCAAAGTGAGCAAGTAGTGATTTTCTACTAAGTCTGCTTTAACATGCTTTTTGTGTGGATTATGTGTTCAAGAAAAGTGCCAGACTCACTGGCCTGGAAATAGTAGTTCTCTACCTGTAAAAAAAAAAAAGGAAAAAAAAAGAAAATAAAAGAAAAAAAAGAAAGAAAATAAAAGAAAGACTATGGGTTGTTTTTTTTATAAACTGCGTCTGCATGATTTGATTCCTTTCCTACTTAATACAGAAGAAAAGTGCTCCAGTATCTAATCTCTTTTGAATAAGTTATATTTATAGCTCTTTTAAGTTGATCATGTGCTTTCATAATGATGTCTCCATTAAATTGCAGTCTGAAAGTTTGGAAACTAGATTCCGTTCATCTCCATGTACTGGTAACTCTGAAGCCTGAAGATGGTATTTTAAATAGCACTCTGATTGACTACTTTACACCTGATCATTTTAATGAAACTATGTAAATAGTATAGTTCTGGAAACTACATCTTAAATATAATTTATTTAGATTTAATTTTTTCAAGGGTCTTTTTTTCCCTTTTTACACACAGTCCAAAAAATAATAGATAACAACAGTAATGTGCTTATACTGTAGTCCTCCTCTGCCTCTTTTTTACTACAGAAAACAGATACTGCTGGAGCTGAGTGCAGTGTAAGCACAGTCAAGCATAGAAAAATAATTAATGATGGCCAGTGTTAAATTACTCTTCAAATTCTAAGGTTGTTTCGCACAGTGCACACCAAATGAGCCCATGTTGAAAGAGCACAATGTCGTTATCTGTAGAAGGAGAGAAACCAGCAGACTTTGAAGCAGTGGAAATTCTGTGTGTGCTAGGGGAGAAGAGCAGTTTTTACATGCAGATGAGCAAATGTAACTTCCACTTACTGGGAATACAAAAAGTATTGTAAAAGAAGATTATGATGACGTGTTTATGAGGGATATGGGATATTTTAGAGATATAAAACATTGATATAGATACTACAGTGCTGCAAAAAATGTGTGCCACATAAAGTCCCAATAGCACTGAGATAAAAAGAAAGGGGTGAACTTAACAAAATCAGATGTTACTGTGCAGATACAGACACCGAGTAACCAAGTTAGCAATTGGGCATTCTAAGAAACCAAACAATGCAAGGAATTTTTTAACTTCAAAAGATTTAAATAAGGCAATCAAACATGAATGCTAACCCAAGAGAACAGCTGAGGGCATCTGCCCAGATCATCACTGTTGTATCTTAGCGTAACTCCACTGAAGCCAACGGAGCTATGCTAATTTACACCAACTGAGGATCCAGACAATCATATTTAGGACTTTGAGTGACAAAATTACTTTTATTTTGGGGTATATATTAAGGGGTTTTGGCAAGTCTGACCAAACACAGAAAGTGCAGAACACTGCACTTTTAATTTGCCTTTTAGCAACTGTATAGTTGATGCAACTTCCCATGGGGATTGCCTCAGCACTTGGGATATACCACAGCATCATGTTGCAGATCTTTGCGGATCTGGATGGAATGAGCAATTGGTTATGATCTGTTGATTTGAAGCAAAAATGATCAACACCACAATGGGAGTTTGCACAATAACCAAATTGTGCCAAAGAAAAGACCCTTGAATTGAATACGAGCAGATGCCAGGCCGAATGAAATTAATTATGTAGGACACGTTCAATGACAAAGAAGTATGACCAAACCCAAGGAAAGCAGAGGCAACTGTACAAATAGAAAGACTCCAAGACAAGAAGGCCTTAGAGAGATTCATTGGGTATGTTAACATAACTAAGCAAATTCATTGATAGTTAATCACAATTAAGTGCTCCTTTCAGAATAGCTGCTTAGGGACTGCACAGAATGGCACTGTAATGACTGACAAGAGAAAATTTTTGAAAATTAAAATGAACTTTCAAATAAACATTTACACTGAAATATTTGGTGATTAGCGAAGAGCTTAGGAACTAAGGGCTGTATCTTCAAAACTGGTTAAGTTGTTATTTCAGACCCTGAATTCCACTTTCAAAGTTAGTTATACAGAAGGATGCCCAGCAATTACACTCCTTCTGAAAACAAAGTTTAGACTCTTAAGCCAGACAGGTTGTTTTGAGAAAATTACTCTAATTCAGTGATCATTCACCTGAATTGAGACTATTTTGGGTGATGACTAAGTAGCATATGGTTTTAAATACTGATTAAAATACAAACAGTAAAAAAGCACAGCTATCAATATCTTTTGTTTCAAATGATTAAGCAGATAAAGAAAGAGGCCATAAACTATTTGGGTATTGTAGATGCCACTGTGCAAATGAAGCCTCTAATTTCAGAGCATTTTGTGGTATTGAAAACTTACTAAGGCCCTGATTCTGCAAGATGCTTCATGCAAACATTTTGTGCCTGCATGGAACATTTCTCAGCATCAGAGGTACCGATATGCAGATGGAGCTTTTTAGGGAGTACATGCTTTTTAAGACTACCTCTCAGTAATGAAAACAATGATGAAGGGTCTCATGTAAACAGAACTCAAGAATTTTCCATTTTAGAGACAGAAGTTGAGAAACTTAAGTGAGAATAATGGAATGACTCAACCTTACCAGAGTCTGAATGGGTTATACTAAAAGAAAAAAGCCCAGCCACTTCCATATGTAAAACTTATTGCGACTACAGAGATGAGGTTGCTGCAGATGATGGGTTTCTATACAAAGGACATTATCATAACACCACACAACATGAGGTTGGAAATGCTAGGTATAACCTACAGTGCCCATTTGAGTATTGAGAAGTGCAGGAACAGAGCCCAAGGTGTTCTGTTCTGGCCAGGCATGCATGCTGCCATCAAAGATAAGGTATCCAAGTGGAAATCTGCAATAAATACAGGAAACAAAAATGCAAAAAAAACCCACTGAAACCACATGAGATTCCTAATTTCACTTGGCCCAAGGATCTAGTTGAACAAAATGGGAAAGATTATTCCTTACAGGTGAACTAATACTGGGAATCTATGTTCCTTGGTTTTGTTTTTAATAATTTTAATTACTTGCACGCTAACTTGCAATTTAATAACACATTAAAAAATGCAGTTTGTTTTACCATAATATTGCAGATAAGTTAATAAAATGGTATAATTTACAAATGACTCACTCTAGTAATTTTTAACATTACTCCAAATACATCACGTTTGGTCCTTGCAATCACATTTGCTTTATAAAAGTTAGATAAAACATCAAGGAACTTAAAAAAAAATACCTGCAGATTCAGTGGATACATACTTAGCATCAAAGGCGTATTTCATTATAACACAAGATTACTTACTAGGCTCAACAACCTCAGCATTCAAGAAAAACTGTAATGATAACTTCTATTAAGTTTCCCATGTAGGAAAAAAAAAAAAGAGGACATAAACAACAGGGGTAAAAAGAATGGAAATGGTTATTCCTCTTGCAACAAAGAGTAATTTTCTAAGAGAAAAGTGAGTGAAAACTATATATTGGATCATAGTCTTACTGAGTTCTTATAGGAAGACAGATGTAATCTCAGCAGGTAAAGGGAAGGAAAAGGAAAGGAAGGAAGGAAAGGGAAGAGAAGGCAAGGCAAGGCAAGGGCTAATACTCCTGTGCAGATAAAGCAACCAGGCACTGAACATCAGAAACACCTCAAGCGGCAAACACAGGATGTAGGTGGAGAAATCACCTCAGCAGTTGGTTTGATTACAAAAAGTGATTCTATATCGGGATTCTATATCGGGTTTAAAGAGTATAGGTACCCATACATACCCATAGGTAACCCATCAATGTCCAAGAATAATCTTGTTACCTGGCTAAAGAGGGGAATGTTTTTGTGGTGTTTACTAATATATCCTATTAATTTTTGTTTCTGTATTCTAATTTTGTATTGGAGAAGGGCTATATTTTGCAAGATGACTAAAGAGAGGAAGAAAATATTACTTTTTTCCAGTGATATTTTATTCTACGTATTCATCAGAATAAATTCATCACAAGCTTCTCGATTTCTGGGAGCATATCCCTTCTTCTCAGTTGCCAGTTCTTGCTGAGCAAATTGCAGTAAAACTACACCAATAAAAAGTGAATACTAGAGATTATACTAACATACTTCCCTAGAAGTATGAGTTAAGGATATCCTTCTATCCAGTCTTCCTACAAGACTTGTGGTTAACAGGGATAGCTTCAGAGCGTTCCATCTGAACTGAATGGAACTATTAGGATGACAGGAATGGGAGACAAGGACAGATAAAGTGCAGAAGATGACCACCGGGAATATGGAAATCGGGGCAGAGTGACATGGAAAGACAAAGGAGGCACAGAAATTTGCAGAGAATGTGCAAAACCAAACCAAGCTCCTCACTTTGAGTTAAGAAGAGACGTGGAAAAGAAAAGCTCTCAGGCTTCATTGTAGAAAGGGCAATGAGACTGCACTCTTCCCTGTAAGTGCCATAGGGGAATACCAAAAGATGTCCACCACAGGGAACAATGACATGGAAAATCTACACAGAGACACAGGTGCTTTGGGACTGAAGGACTGGACATATTACAACAGTGTCAGGTAAGTATCCACACTTGTAGGCATCTGGTTGAACTGCAAATCTTTCCGAGGGTCCGACTCTTTAATATAAGCACTAATGGGATTTTCTGTCAGAAAACTGACCCAAGGAAATAAGGGCAAATGTTAACAATTTGGTAGTCAGTTCCATGGTAGATCAAGCTAATAATTAGTTACCTATGGCCTTTGAAAATGTGTGATTATTTTTACATCAAAGTAGCGCTAAGGAGAACTAAGTTTGTCATTTTCTGGGAGTCTTTTCTACCCAGGTTCTCCGGATCCCATGCTGGAAGTACACCAAGGAGAAACGTTCTCAGTTAGTATGCTGCATTTTGGCTGGGATTGATTTATTGATGATTTAAAGGTGTCCTTTTAAAAACAATAATTAATTTTAGGTATTTTTTTTTTTTAAATATTTTTAATAAGATTAAAAGTGCTTCAAAGTGTTGCTTTTTTATTGTATTTATAATTCTACAACGGGATTACAGTTTTGAAGAAACTGTAACTGTTAGAAAAACCTCTTATGATAAGGAGTAAATAAGGGAAACAGATAAGGAAAAGCCCTTGGGTAAGATTAAACTGGATTTAATTTATGAAAATTTATTATTGGTATCTGTCACTGGGTGGGCTGTTAATTGCTTTCTCATGAGTTTACTCATCAATATAGTGTCCCTAGGTCCTTTAAAAATTAGTGGATTTTCACAACTACTATAACCCAAATCTTAATGCTGGAGAATTCTGTATTCTTGCCAGATATTAATTTCTTCAGAGACGCTTAAAGCTGTTGACCTTTTGCCAGCAGCAGTAACTGAGATTTAAAGCTGAAGAAATTCTTCTGTTATTTGGAGACCATTGACCAGGCTGTGCAACTGCTTTGGTCTGCTGATAAACTACACATAAAGACTCTCATGTTTCCACTTGGGCTTTGGGTGAAAGTGGAGAAATGTACAATGTGCACAGTAAACCTGAGCGAGAAGCCTGACAGAAGAGAAGCATGGGTGGTAAGGAATAATTAGGCCAGCCCTGGAACAATTTAATTGAAAGCTGCAGCATTGTTATTCTGGGAGCCAGGAAATGCAGATGATGGAATTTATGGAGCCACAACTACCAAAAGACAATAGTGAGCACAATCGTTAAGCAAAATAAACTTTTCAGATTCCCATATTATTTTGTTTATGAATATTATCTGAATGACATTATCCATGAATATTACTGGAAGCGTTTGCTATTTTTTATTTTAGTTGGGGCTTAAAAAGAATCAGTGTGTTAGCAAAATTCCAGTTAGGAAGCTGCATTGTACATAACTTGTGTGTGTTCTACAATGCACAGAAGAGGATCATAGATTAGTAAAATATGATATAAAGGCTTTACCAGCATATATGTGATATTTGTTACATAAGCTGTGCATGGCAAAGCCATAAAAGTATGAAAACTTTCCAAACTATGCAGTCCAGAAATACAGTCCCTATGCTGCACTCTCAGTTCCTCTGTCGTACTCTCCATTGTTCTCTTTACCTCATGCATTAGAAAATTATTTGCCAGAAATTTTACAGAGGTTGAAGTCTTTATGGATGACTGGAAACAATTACACTGAAAACCAGAACAAGGAATAAAAGATGAAGAGATGGGGAGGGTACAGACTGAAAGGGACGGGACAGAAGGGATCTCAGCTTGGAATATAGGCAAGAAATGTGTATACAATTCCCTCTACAGCCTGGGGCAGGAGCCAAGGCTACTGATTCTCACTACTCTTCTGCTGTCAGCAAATATGTATGAAACACACCAGCAATGTTGCCCACCTCCTCCTGGTGCCAGTCCACGCAGAGCGTTACACCTTCTCCTACTGTTTGCTACCACAGTAGTTCAGGTGACATATAGAGCGGATATCAAAAGTTCCCATGGTGGCTGGTAGCCTGAGAGAGAGCCAGCAGGATCCCACATTATGGAATTTCTGCTTCTTTTCAGCTTGCTCTTTTTAAAAGCAAGGAAATTATACCCCCAAACCTCACACGCAGAAATATAACAGATGCAAACTAAGTACTTCACAGTTTAAAAATTCCAAAATCAGAATCACTTATGTAGCTTTGGTTTAGCTGTTTTGTGCATATGTATTATCATTTACATGATCACATCTTCTTCCATCTTAGGCAGAGAACAAGAGCATAAATGACAGCTGTGTATAGGACGCTGCCATCCATATGACTCCTACTTCCCTGCTTTACAATACATGTGAGAAATGTGAAGATGCTTTATTTCTCTCTGTACCAACTTCATCAGGATGGTTAAGGTTGGTAGAGTACAATAAAAATATAAGTGTGATGCAGACAGGAGATGGGCTGATTAGACAAGGAGCTTGAGACAGGGAACAATGTAGAAAAAATGATGAAGGAAAATAGGACGGAGTGAATGGACCAAGTAGAAGCTGGGACTGATCAGAGTTTGGGAGAGGAGAAAGGAGAGTCCCATTGCTGTTCTGGATGACTGGACTCTAACCTGCTTTTTCTGTAGAGTTCATCCCCATTCACAAATGGTCAATCACTCATTGTGTAGAACTGCTGAATGCCCACAGCTCCAAGTGAATTCAATGGGTACTTGGCCTTGAACATACACAGTTCTCTACAATGTGAAGAACTCTGACAAAGCGTGTCCTGGAAGTCTCACATCGGAGCAGTCAAAATGATATGCTTAAGTTTACTGGCTTTAAAATGGGGATAATACCAACCTTGACTGACTTCAGCGTAGATAAAAATTAATTCATTTAAAACCAAGATAAATTAATTAGGAAACACTCTGATGCAATGGTAATGACAAATATGTGAATGAGTTTGTAGTTACATCCTGAGAGTACAGTGCAGTGAATAGCAGATAGGGCCACACATGGGATAATGAGGAAAACAGAAGAAATTCATTAGTTGCATATGCAGTGATTACTGTCTGCCCTGTGCAATATACTTTGCACGTACTTTGTTATCCTATGGAAAAATATGTGATCAGAAAATGAAGGATTGCCTTGTAATGAAAATGTGAAAGAGAACCGAGTTAGGTTAGCCTGTTTAAAATTGTAGCATTTCCTAACTTTTGAATTCATTTAACAAAGTTTTTATATGTTAAACAGGTATTATGATAACTGCCAAATAAACCTTTTATGCTAAATTCTAAGTAAGTAGCAGATGCTAAACCTAAAAATATAACTTTAGATATGACTTAATCTTGTTTAATTTGCTTATGCAAAACTTGAAATAGTCAGAAAGAATGGCACAAGACAGGAGTGGAGTCCCAAGTTTAAGTGATTTTTTTTTTTCTTTCCTGGTCTCTATTAGGTAGGCTTCAATGCAGATGCTTGAGAAAGACAGAGGAGTCAGGGTAATTCAGGAGTAGTTTCCTAATGCAAGTGGAAATTTTATAAAGGGTCAAAGCAGCAATTTATGTGCTAAAAGTATGATCCGTCTGCCCAAAGGGTCTCTTCTGAGTTTTGTTTATGTCATTACATGTCCTCAAACATCTACCATTTGATCCATCCCAACCCAAAATCCCAATCCAAATCTGAATTCCTCTGGGGTTATGTGCCCATGTCTTACTCTGCTTATACTTACATGTTTTCCCTGATCCCATTTACATCCCCTTGCATATCACATAGCCTTCTAGCAGCAGATACCAGCATGACCTAAACTGACAGTTATTTGTGATTGGGTGGGAAACAAATTGTAATTTTATACCTATTTTTTGCACTAGTGACTAGATTAGCTAAGACTAAAGCGCAATCTTACTTCAGCAGCTTTCTCATGCTTGCTTTCATACCTTTTCATGCTTTACATCAAGGTTTGTTTTTTTTCATCAAGGTATGTGCTAAACTCAATAAATACTTTTTAAGGCAGTTGTGTGTGGTAAAGACAGAATACTGCTTAGCATGGCAGCGTAAGCTATCCATTCATACTTTCCCTACCCAATTTTTCCTTGTTACTTGTGAACATCTTTCCATATTAACCATAATACCAGCTCAGGAGTACCACTATCTCAAAGCACTAACAAAGGCTATAGTTCTTCCACACACACAGAGTTGCAGTCGAGCACACGGTGCAAGAAGACAGATCAAAGCCACATCTTACAATTTTCTAACTTTCATTGCTCACAATTGTCACTCCAAAGAACCAAAAGGAAATGTAAAGAATGCATTTTAAGTGGGGGAATAACTAAGTAAACACTAAAAAACATAGTCAAAAGAGAAAATGCATTAAGCTGGTAACAGTGATATAAACCTGGGGAAAACTATGCAAGCATTAGGGATAAACCAATTGTTTTCTCTTCCCTCCAATCTATGTCTGAAAAATACAGCACTTTATTGGTTGCGTAATCATCAGAAGTATTTCATCAGTCTAACTGCATGAGAATTTTCTGTTCTAACTATTAAAAACTCAAACATTCAGAAAAAAATTGAATTGGAATTGAAATATTTAGATGAAATTCCAGGATTTCTAAATTTTATCCATCCCTATCACCTAATGAATACACAGAAGGAAATACTACATCAACAGACTTATGTATAGAACCAGCCTGTGTGGAATTTCTAGAGATTTCAGCACATGTTCCAAGCAGGATCAGCTCCTTCGCAGCAGCTCTCCAGACAGTGTTTCTAATTTCTGACACAACTATATACAATTTACAGTCAAATAAATATTTAAAAGGAAAATATTTGTTCTTTATATCTTACTTGAGTTCTTGTGAGCTTGTGGCCAGCATACTTCGAATGCTTTTGTCAGCCAAGGGACAGCCAGATAAACTGCAAGACATGGCAGGACATACAAGTAAGTTAATCTTCTTATTAACTGAATACTCCCAAACAAACACAACATAAAAATTAAAAAGTAAAAGTTTGTAATGCAGAAAAGCGATGGGGCAAGTGCTGTAATATTGAATTTTGTAATATAGTTAACCCTCTGAATATATTTAGGTATCAACATTACTTCCAAAATTACATACTGTAAATGTTCTTTTTGTTTGTTTGTTTCTCCATGAACCAGTAAAATGTAACAAAAAATATTTGAGATTCCTGGGTTAACTACTTAAATGCTTAAGAATACTTTGGAAATTTTAGTAATCTATTTAAAAATAAAAGACGTTTATACAACACACAAATTAGCATGCTTTTAAGATCAACATATATTACTCAAAGGGTTAACACATAGTTCAACGTTTTACTTTGACAGCATTGTTGAGGTAAGCTGAAAACAATAAATTGAAAAGACAGAATCCACCATGAAAAAAATGAAGTCACACCTTCTATGTGAGGCGTAATTACCAGTCACATGACCACTCCCATCACACCCTGGTGTTGGACATCTGCCACCAAACAAAAACAAAAACAGCCAAAATAGTAAGTATGTTTAAAAAAAAACTTTTAAAAGTTTCATTGTTTCCAGTTTAGCTGCAATGACTGCAAGGGGTTTTAAGCATCCTAATCGAAAAGCTGCAAAATGAACAGGTTTAAATGAAAATGGCGTCTCAATACAATATAGCATCATTAAGAACAAGCAAATACACATTAGCTTATCACTTTACTTAACTGGCAGTTTGAAACATTTATATGCTGCAAATGTTGCATGCTCATACTGCAAGGCGTATATGTACTCGTTTGTTTAAAAAAAGACAGAGAGAAAAGGTTAAAAGGAGAAAAATAATTTCACCTCACATTATGCTTACGTTATTAAATCCTTTTTGCTCTCTTTGCATTGAGGGTATTTGGGTTTAGGACTTGGGATTGTAACTTCACCCGGATACCTTCTTTCTTCAAGAGCCTCTTGGAAAGGATCCAAATCTTCTGGCTACAGGCAAATATATAAGCATTAGTTTCAGTAAGGTGAGTTTAAACTATACAACACGGTGCAAAGCACAGTCATCAGATGCTATCTCCTTTTTCATCCTATTCTGCCGGAGAAATTTAATGAAATTATTTTATATTCCTTCACTTATTAGTGAAGGAATAATAGTACTTCGATACTACTACTACTTTAAATACTACTACTTTAAATAGTACTTGGATATTTTAATGAAGACTTCACGAACTGTGGTACCTATAGGTTATTTAATTAGGAAAGGAAAAGAAAAGGCAAAACACAGCTTTTCTAATAGCTGTCATATTATTTAGCTTTAAAAGAATCAGTATTCTTTTCTAAAGTCATGGCAAAACAGAGGCAAGGGAAAAAAGATGACTAAGTACAACATCTTGTGTATCAAAAAAACATCTTAACATTCTAACTGTTTGGAATATCTCAAAGATGAAACAGGAGAGATCTCAACGTGCACAAAATCTCAATCTGGGGCAAACCTCAACGGATCCGCCTGGCAAAATATAATTATATAATTTATAATTAACTTTACTGATGCATTCAGAAGTCCAAAATCATCTACTTCAGGAATGAAGCGGATGAATGCATTGATCTAGCGATTCCTGCAGATGGTGCTATGAACACCACAGTAGAAATAGGAAGTTCTGCTTACTCTGTAAAAAATATGCAATATTCTCTGTTTTACCTCACATTTCCTTGATAGTGACAGATTTCTTCCTAACTGCAGTGAAATTAATAGCAAAACTGTAATTAACACCAGAGCTAGAATGCATTCAGTGTATCTAGTGAAAATGCCACTTTTTTATATGTTTCAAAGCTACTGAAAATAGTTTTGTTTTAATTAAAATTGGCAAAAAATGTGCTACACACAAATGATTAGCCTAATTTTCTGTTATAAACGAAGAAAAACCAGAGAACAATCTCTAGAATTCTCCAAATGGCTAAATTGCATTGAGCACAGCATTGTAAACTACACGGTGGATAAGGCTGAGACATGATGAACAAAAGCAGTGACATTAAAACTTGCCAGCAGACCTCTTCAGCGTCCTAGCTGTTCTAAGTTTTGAAAAGTAAAATAAGTTCACTAGCATATTTTCTTTATTTGCCTCTTCTGTTTCAAGGGTTTTGCTGTTGTCTTTGTATTATGAATTGAAAAGTAATACTTATTTCTAATATCCCTTCTTTGTGTTCTTTAAACAAAGTATTTCATTAATACAGGCCCTTTCACACACAGAGCTATCAAGAGAGCATAAGTAATCTAGAAGAAGATTAGCTGAAATAGTTGAAAGCTTACATTATACTCTGCTGCTTTTGTTTAAATTGATTTCTAAGTAATACATGCTTTCAAATACTCAGCACATCATTCATGGTTTTCAAATTCAGGCGAATATCTTGTCTTGAGAGCTGATTATCCCAGTATTGCACAGTTATGTCAACTTGCTTACACAGAGTAATGTAATCTGGATATAGCGAAACATCTTTACTGCAGAAAATATTTGTTAACAAGATGATGCTGTTAGAAAATATGATTCACATTCATGGTTCAAATGTTGTCGTACGGAACTTAGTCACAGATCAAATGTGTGCCAGCATGATACAGTCCTAAAGATTAACCAGCAGAAAGTCCTTTTTGTAGAAAACCATCATTTTTATCACATATTAATTTTGTTTCCTCTTTCCCTCCAAATTTCAGAAATTTAATGAATTACCAAAATCAGATCGCAACGAGAACTAATAGATGAAAAAGACATACATTAATCTCTTTGGGATCATCTTCATCTATCCTACTGGGCTTCATTTTAGTGTAGTCCACTGGCAAATCCCAGCAGTCACCCTCGTTCAGTTGGTAACACCGGTTATTCATCACGGCTTGCCGTTGTGGGGACATTGGCTCCAGTGGTGTCAAAATGGTACAGCAACCATCTCGCTGCCTCTGCTTGTTCATGCTCAGATCCAACGTTCCATTTTCATCGACTTCCATATCAGGATTCTGTCAAAATAAGAAAAATATTGTTAATAAGGCTTCACACTAGCAAACTGTTACCTCTCTGTGTTCTTGAATCTGATTGCCTAGCAGAATGATAAAACGCTTTTCCATTCCTGTATAGATTGTAAGCATTGAGCCCCCTCCCACACATAGCATGATGCTGTTACACAACATTAATGCTGTTAAAGTAGATTTCTTCCTGAATGGCTAATCTGACGTTTGGAGGAAGAGGGGAGAGTCTTCAATACCCCTCCTGCCAGCCAGCACACAGGTGCAAAATTTGGAATGAAAAGGAGAAATCTCTAAAGGTATTTTCTTGTCGTCGTCTTTATGCTCTTAATTTATTCTGTGACAGGTGAGTATCTATGAGGTAACATCTGCATAATTCTTGCTTCTTGTCCTGACACCTATCTGGATGATTAGAGTAATAAAAACCAGCAAGCATCAAATAGTCTTTGTTTCTTTAACAATAACAGTCAATGCTTGAATAGATAATGTCAGAAAATTAAACGGGGAGGTAGTCCTGTTGGATACCCAAAAAGTCCTTTTGGATACCACTTGCCAATGAGGAAATACATTCAAATTTCACAGTTCCTTCCCTGCAGATGTAAATGTATTAACATCTCATATATCCATATTTACAATCAATAAATTTAGGTAGCCAAATAGTTGTGCCGATTTCTGCAGTGACTGCGGTACTGTTAAAAATAGGGTGAATATGGGCCCTTACTTTTTCTCTTATAGAAACAA
Organism: Tringa tobata; assembly: GCA_033628505.1. Lineage (NCBI taxonomy): Eukaryota > Metazoa > Chordata > Aves > Charadriiformes > Scolopacidae > Tringa > Tringa tobata. The sequence goes on from JAHREE010000215.1 coordinate 2,108,352, forward strand.
AAAAGGGTTGTCTATTATATTAGGTGAAGAGAAATAAGGTACCTTAAAGTGAAGACATATTTTAAAATTTAAAAAAAATAAGGACAGATAAAATAAAAATGCCCACAGAGAATCCCTCATCTCTTCAAAAATGAAACGCTCCACAAGAAATTTGGTTCCAAAACTAATGTGACTGTGACTGACTCCTCATATGTCTGACGACTTTCTCTCCTCTGGAGCAACAACAGAGCTGCAGAGAAGCCCTCTGAATGCAAATCTCTCTTTCTGAATTACTGCCTTTTGTCTGAGCACATATATAATTGCTGTTATTCTGCTAATTTAATTTAGAAAATAGTTGTTTATCTTCTCAGATTCATTCCTTCAGTTTCAATATAGGGTGTCACATCACGAAAGAGGCCCTTTCTGGTTTTGAGACAGAATATTTTTAGCAGCGTATCCCAACTTTTCCCATCATATTGATATAGAGAACAACTGCATTTATTTACATGCCAGAAAGAGATTTCCCTCTCAAACAGTATTAAATGAATTAATATACAAAGCAGCATTCGAAAACAAAGTGACCAGCCATTCTAGCTTAAATCATATTTATTACTAATACCTACTGCTACAGGTTTAGTTTGTTATGAACGATCAAGGGGCTTTACACGATGAGGGGAAGAAAAACCTTTGTCTATATGTAGAAGAACAGAACATGTCTGCCAGCTCAAAAGCTCTTCTATAAGCATAATAAAAATGTTTCCTCTGCACTGCATCTGTCTACTTAGCCATCTAGTGGTCTCCTATAGGTAACACCGTACTGTTTGCTAGTGCATATTAAATACTCATTTCTTAACAGCTATCGGATTTGAAACTTAATGTTTATAATGAAAAAAAATATCTTTGGGCAAACCTTTAATGGCTGTTAATAACGCACCATTCTTAATATATACAGCTTAACAACAAAAGCTTTTTTTTTTTTTTTTAATTTGTATCTGTACAGCCATTTCATGATATACTGAAGCTCTATGAACATATAGAACATCAGTTACCCTGCACTACTGTTAAGCACATTTAAAGTCACCTGTACTGGAGGATTTGTTCATTTCAAGTGTATTATGCAGTGACTTGAGAACTGTGACATCACAGACAGGGAAGAAATTATAACATATAAGTAGCAGAGATTTCTTTGTACTAGATCTTACAACCTTAGGTCCCATTTGTGACTTCTAAATGAAAACACATTGTTAAATCTTAATCCTTTCACAAAATGTATGAATCAGATTGAGTTTAGTAAAAAAAAATCAGTAGTGCAATTAATAACACTTGAGCAATCCAAACATCTTTTATAATTATAGATCTCACTGGTAAGAGACAAATTAAAAAAAAAAAAAAGAGTACATGCTATCAGCATCATCAGTTTATATACCGATCGGGATTTCCTGAGATACTTGTGATAAATTTGCATCTTTCTTGTTTTTTTTTTCTCCCCTCCCTGCTTTAGCAGAGCCATCAGATTATGTTAATTTTGAGGAAATGAAAGAAAAAAAAAAAAAGCAAGATGTACTAAAGCTATTCTTCTATGTATCAGGGACACAGAGCAATGCAGTAAAGAGAAATCTTCATCAACAAACAGAATTACTCATTTTTACCCTCGCACAGAGATCCTGAGGCTTAGTGGAGAGGTTCTGAGGCATCTCCCTGCAGCGAGTGGAGAGATTCAGAATAGCAGTAGCAGCCATGTGCGCTGCCTCCATGTCATGAGTATAGTCAAAGCTGCTCTTGCTGCAGGTACTGCTGGCACTGCTGCCTCCACCACAACTCATATTGCTGCTGCTGCTGGGGGCATAACTGCTTGTTGTGCTGCTGGTTGGACTTGAATTCTTACAGTAGCGTTTAGCTGTGGGAAGAAATATGACAAGGATGACTCAAAAGAACGAGCATTCTGCATAAGTGAAGAGAAAAACAAACTGCTGGAGGTGAAATTTATAATGAGCAACAGTAACCAATGAAAAAAAAAAAAAAAAAGCCAGCAATAAGGATGATGGCTGTATTTCTTGATTTCAGTCTGTGACTTTTATATGCTACATATGTCAGTTTGTATGAAATAACCTCCTGTAAATATCTGCATGACATGACCATGAATCGTTCTGACAAACAGGCTGGATTTAGAAAACAATAAAAACACAGAAACACTGCTTTTACCCCACATATATAGTCAGACAGAAGGTAGAATCTGCTCGGCTCATTCCTTTTTATTTATGAGGGGGCAAGGTAACACTACGGGACCTTTTCATGTTAACAGGAGCGAACTGTTAATTTGAGGCCTACGCTCCCCGCAGCTGCTGGAGACCAAGCTCACCGTAAGGTCTCTGGGCCACAGCGCTACCCGTAAGTCCTCAAACACCCCACGCTTCCTAAAAGGTTCCCTCTTCCCACATCACAGGCAAATATTACAACGCTGGCCATCAGGAAGGAGAGGAACGTGATGGAATAAGAAAGGCGGTGGGCACGTGCGAGTTTTAACACGGCTTGCACACAGGCAGAAGCAGTGGCTGTATAAATGGAAACAGAAGTGAAAGGTCCTCACCTCCGAACTACCCGAGCACCTACAACTCTCCACAAAAGCCGTAAGGACCAAAGACACCCTTGGTTGCCCACGCCGAGGACGGTGGCACTCGGCTGTGCTCTGACTGACAGAAGCCACCAGCAGGTGACAGAAGAGCTGAGGCACCGACAAACCTCCCCACACACAGCAGCACCTTCGCTGCTTTCAGGAAACGCTCCTCGCAGCCCGAAGTCTTACAGCAATAATGCAAAACAGCCCCAGCAGCCCACGTATTTCTCCAGCCCTCTTCCCAAATACGCTGTTTTAAAAACGCTCATATAAAATGCAAGGAAGTGTCAGCTCGTCTCCTAAATCTAAAAGTTTATGAATTTTCATCAAAAAAATGAAAGTCAAGGTCAGAGGACACACACGTGCATATTACAGCGACGACTTCCCCCTCAGATGGAAATGTATACGGCAGAGATCACACCATATAGCAGAGAGTAACAATAACCAACTAGCATGCTGATTAGAGAGCTATACAAAAAAGGTCGGGCCCTCGCTTGAGCTCCCCCGTGATGGGCTCCATTTAAATGCCAAGCTCTTCAGGTGTATTTGTCTGAGCAGACATACATATAATAATCTGCTCCCACGAGCACAGCCCATTTGTGAACCACAGGCTGCTTTGGTAGGCAGGCAGGGTTCAAAAGAAGAATCTGAAAGCAAAATTTCTCTGCTAGAGGTTATGTCATCCTCCTTTCTCTAAAAAACTGAAAAAAATCAGTTATTTTTACTGTAAAGGAAACAGTGTTTCACTTAATTCATAACAGATGGAGTTTTCTCAGGAAAGCCACATAATGCACAGGGTGTGATTTTTTTTTTAAGTGAAGTGAATGCTAAACATTCATCACATTTCTTTGTTTTGAACACATAGTAGCACTACTCTAGCAGGGTATCCACTAATAATAAACCTGTGAACTGTTCCTCAAGAGTTTCATTATTAATATAGTAGTCAGTGGTGGTCATTAAAAATTCAGCATTTATCCATTGTTAGTTTGTAACAGTATCCAAGACACACAAGAATTTTCCTATACTTAAGGAAGGAAATAATTGAATAATTCAGTTTCTACTGTGTTAACACAGCAAGCACCCTGTACCACTGAACTTGTCAAATTAGAAATATCTTTCAAAATTCACATGAACAAATAAGACTTCTGTCACTTGTAAAAAATGTTAGTCTTGTTATAGCAGGTCACATTTAGACAGACATAAGAGACATACTACATGGGAAATTATATATATGAAAACGTGTGCTATAGAAAGGGAGGGAAAGAGGCAGCTTTATACATTGGACTAACCATCAGAAACTCATGCAGGCTCTGATATGGACTCCTCTGTGGCCTTGGTCAAACTATATTATCCCTCGAATTCATTTTCCCTATAAATAGAAAGTTGCTTCTAAAATTTAGTTGTGTTGTGATTCACTTGCAAAACACTTTTAAGATGTAAAATGCTATAAGCATACTACACAATTATCAGCTGTTAGATTACCAATAATTTTAGCAAAACTCACTCAGAGAGAAATGGCCATGGTTATTTTAACTTTACTGTAGTTGTACATTTTAAGATGATTCACATAACCCAGACTGATCATTTCACATTAACTTTTCAGAAAAAACAAAGATCATCAATTTATAATGAACTAAATCAAGTTGATCTCTAATGAAGGGAAAGCTGCATTGTTTCAATACCAGATTAATTCTGCTTGATACATCACCCAACACTGTGGCACCAGGTTCTGGAAGCTCTACAGTCCACCTACTCTTCATGACCTGGAGTAAAACCAAATATGGAGAACACCTTTCCCATAAAATAACAGACACAAGTCTAACCAGCTGCAGACCCAAACTGTCCTCCCATCAGACATGCCTAGGGGCTGATTGATTACAAAGAACCTCTCAAAGTCCACAGGCTCCTCTTGCTAATTAACTATAGAGGAGCGGGAGAGATCACAACAACATAAAAGACAAAAGGAAGATATCTGGAGTGGAATTAAATTCTGCCCAGGCACCTTCACTCCCAGTATTGCCAAAATACTGAATGTGTTACGTAAATCAATTACAGTTTCAACACTTTTTCTGACTTGCACAAGAAGAGATTCATCTCACCTAACTTCAGATATCTGACCTAATCATTATAGGCTTCCTATATAGGTAGTGGAAAAAACCAGAAACTTTCAGGCAACGATTCACCTGACCAGTTTTAAATAAGTACTTCAGGAGGAGATTAATTGAATCAGAGAAGTGTCTATCTTTCTCCTTGGATCTGAAAAGGGTGACGAGCTCAGATGTAGGTGCTGACATTATAAAAGTCTACATATCATCAGAGGAATCCCACTCCTAACATTTCCTCTGTGTTTTGATGGAAGGACCCAGGACTATTGGTGGAATACGAGGACCTCCTGTCATCACCTGAGCAACAGAAAGAGTTGCTGTCTCCTCTGCCTGTTTTGTCCAGCTGTTCTAGTCTCTACTGCTGTATATCATAAGCCCAACATCCAATTTACTATTAAACTGGTTTCAAAGGAAAAACAAGCCCACAAACACAAGTTTTCTCAAAGCATCCTACTCCACAGAACAAAGTATCCGTTTCCTGTTTGGTTTTTACTAAAGCTTACTGGGAAAAAAAATGAAGAAAACAATACAAAGGAGCTGTTTATGTTCAGGTCACTCACAACCATACACTTACTGAACATATAATCCCTTTCTCTGATGATGAAAATACAGTGCTAACTTACAATTAAAAAGGATTGAGACATGAAGTTATCTATTTTTCATATCCATAGGCTTTGTCTCATCTTATATAGTCGGAAAAACTAAAGTGCTGTTTACTTGCAAGATTCCCCAAAACCCTAAGCTTACTTTCAGGTTTTTCAGGATGACTTTTCAGAACTAAATTTGCTTGTATATAAATGTGTTTGCTGACATACATAGCAGATGTGCGCTCTGTACCTCCATAATGGCATTAGTAACAATACTTAGTATTTATTTTACACACAAATATGAAATCACCAAGAAATATTACAAAGTTTCTTGAGAAAAAGTGACTCCTAAGTTAAGACCCTCTTGTTGAAATCTCCTTCATATTCGGTTATTTAAAATAACTGTCAGCCAAATCCTTGTCCCATTGAAAGTCAGTGCCAAAACTCTGACTGATTTCAGCATGCCCAGGATTTCACTTCATCGTTCTATGGATTTAACTGATTTTCCAGAGAAACTTCAGAAAATCTTTGCCAATTTAAATCAAATACAACGGAGTGGTTATGGAATATCAAAGATATGTGAATCTTAAAGGTTTCATGAAAATCACTGACAGGTTACAAATTGGGTCCCATCTTTGGGACCACGTCAGCATGTCTGTCTGGCCAAACAGCACACACATAGTGTGGAACCAGGTACAGCACATTCCACCTCCTTCAGAGACAGGAGTATGCAACAAATCCATTGAGAATTAGCAAACAATCTGCTCCATCTAGAATGGGCTTCAGCTGTTCAGAGTACACAAGAACCATGTATACTTGCTCTACCACCATGAGTCATGTATACAGTGTCCCTCAGGCCTCTCTGGCTCAGATTACTGAGCAGTAAAACAACCTAGTCCCAATCTTACCTCCAAGAAAAATTCCTATTCATTTCAAAGATGAAACAGAATCATAGAATTGCCTAGGTTGGAAGGGACCTTTCAGATCATCTAGTCCAACTGTCAACCTAACACAGACAAAAAAACAACACTAGACCGTATCTCTAAGCACTACGTCTACCTGTCTTTTAAATACCGCCAGGGATAGTGCCTCAGCCACTTCCCTGGGCAGCCTGTTCCAACGCTTGATAACCCTTTTGGTGAGGAAACTTTTCCTAATATCCAATCTAAACCTCCCCTGGCATAACCTGAGGCTGTTTCCTCTTGTCCTATTGCTTGTTACCCGGGAGAAGAGACTGACCCTCACCTCTCTACACGCTCCTTTCAGGGAGTTGTAGAGAGGGATAAGGCCTCCCCTCAGCCTCCTTTTCTCCAGGCTGAACAACCCCAGCTCCCTCAGCTGCTCCTCATAAGACCTGTTCTCCAGACCCCTCGCCAGGTTTGTTGCCCTTCTCTGGACATGCTCCAGCACCTCAATGTCTTTCTTGTAGTGAGGGACCCAGAACTGGACACAGTACTCAAGGTGGGGCCTCACCAGTGCCAAGTACAGTGGGATGATCACTTCCTTAGTCCTACTCACCACACTGTTCCTGATAGAGGCCGTACTGGTGAGTGTGCATACAGACAGTGACATGCATCACCCTATCCTTTCATTATTTAAGGCCACTGTTAAACTTGTGTTTAACGTTACGTGTATTTGCTACTTCTGGTGATTTGGGAAAGAAAGCAAAGTTTGTAATTATTTGCTGAAAAGGGGCCTTAAATGAGAAAAACATACATCAGTTGCCTTAAGCATCAGTAATTTGATCTGAAAATGTGCATGTCCACAGAATCCCCAGGAATAGTCTAATTTCCTTTCTGCAAGAGTAGACGCAGCATATACACAACAGTTGACATCTCATTTACCCTATGTTAATATACACTCATTAGCTTACTGACCACAGTTAGAGTTAGAGCTTTACCTTTAATAATGTTCAAGCCCTTATTCTGATACAGGTAAGCAAGATGAGTGCATGAGAAAAGAAACTATACTAATAGTATACTATTCCTATAGTGCAAGAACATGCCTGTTGATCCTATGAGAAAGCAAAATACCCAAAATATCAGAAATATGAAGGCAAGAGCTGTAGCAATTTTTCCTTTCTCTACTTACCTACTTTTGAATGTCAAAGTCTGTACTCAGGTAACAGCATAAATTGTTCTATCTAGTATATTTATTTCTGTTTCTCTAAACAAAAATCTGACACCTGCCTGAAATTTCCTATGGTAGTCATTGAGAAGTATCAAATATTTTAACCAAAAAAAAATTGTTAACTTTTTTAAAAAAAAAGAAAGATAAAGACACAGTTTAGGTTTTTATATAAATATATATATACACATAATATATATATACACATATAATTGTATTGCTCTGAAAAATTCCTGATGTCCTCAAAAGCCATAATCCAAATCTTCATTCTTTATCCTGAAGTTCATTTTTCTCCCCTAATAAAAATCCTCTTGCCTGACAGACCCATCCATTGTCTTCTGAACTGAAGCCACTTTCAGCCTAATCCTAAATATGCTACTTAGGTTAGGTTTTCCAGATAATTCAACAGGTGTATTCATGAGGAAAAAAATGAGAAGAAATGCCTCATTAAGTAGCAGCGATTTCTGAAGTGCGATGAGATCCAGGTTTTCTACTTCCATATCCCCACAGAGCAAGAATGTTATCTTTATGGGTTACTTGATCTACCGTACGGAAGCGAGAATCCTAATGTGACCCTTGAGGCCAGGTCCCCCAGATAGCAACATAAAGACTAGCTCTATTACTTAGCTTTTATTGCGATCTCAACACATCCCAGGAGCTTAATAGCTGGAGATGTTCACAGTGCAACAATCCTGAAGCAAGCACCGTATAAAACAACGCTTTTCAAAACGGCCTTTAAAATAAATTACACGACAGCATTCCTCATAATACTACATGAACATGAAAACATGTCTTATTTGTATGATGTTTACATATACAACAACATGATTAACTGCAAACTTGTCTCTCATGTATAAGAGTGTGCACCTCCTACCATCATATCCTTTGGGGGATATATCCCTGGATTGCACCTTGGGAGCTATGGCTCTCTTGCCATAGGCATGGTTGTCATAACTGTTATATTCAAACGTAGTCTTAGAGTATTTCTCTAGTTCCTTGGCCAAGTTGGAGCGGGGTGTGGTGGTGGGGACATTGTTTCTGTAGCCATACTGAGGGATCTCCAATTGCTTAACAAAGCACATGGGCCTAGAAATTAAAGATATGTAAAGTTTGTTAGATGCAGTTCAGTTTACTGTGTTTGTGCATAATTTATAGTTCAGATTAGAAAATCTTAGTTATTTCTTGTACTCAAGAGACAGCAATATATTACTGCATTTGCTTAGTTTGGTTATTTTCAGCAGACAAACAATATATATTTTTTTGAACAAAGCCTAGACAAAATTAGTTCTAATAGCACTAAACGTATCCTATAGCTAAAAGTATTTTAAAATTCTGTTTTAAAATACTTCAGGGTTTCCCTTTACCCATGTAATTGCATTACATAGCAAACATTTTCTCTTTGGGGAGATGAGTTAAAGAGGGGCAAGCAGGCTGACAGAAGAAGTTTGGACAAATTCCTTTAAATGACAAAAAGGAAAAACAGCACTGGAAGATCCACTTAATTAATGGAATTTCCCATTAATTTCTTTCAACAGAGTTGCATGCTGTTTTCCTGTATGCTTTCCAAAGGAGCTAGTCCTGTTTCATTCCTCAGTATACAATCCATGTTCGTCTTGAGAAATACACAGGAGAGCCTCACAATCTCTGTTGACTTAGAGATCCTTAAATGCAAGGTTCTGGCAGGAGCTGCAATTTCTGATACACAGATACACACCTCAAGGAAGGTCTTGTGAATGAACACGGAATAAAACTGTATCAGCTAAATTTCTCTTTTGTTTAGGATCAGGGAGGATAGTCAGGAGAAGCCCTGCCTAATTGCGTTTGGCCATTGGAGAAACTTGTGGAATGTCAGTGAAAGAATGCTGCGGTGAACTCCTCCGCTGTCCCGCTGTCCTCTGTGTGTGGGCACAGAAGTCATCAGCTCTCAAAGCAGGTAAATGAAGGTCAGACCCTGCAAACCTGACCTATATAAGAAAGTGCTATATGACTGGGTCACAGGAAGCAAATGCTACACAGTGCTGTATGTCTACCTACTGCATTTAGCAGGAGGTAAAGATGATGAACAGCACACCTGAGGTGCTTCTGCTGGAATCAAGAATCACATCATCAAGTCTTTTTTTTCTTTTTTTTTTTTTTTTCTTTCCTGCATTTATAAACAGAAGAAATGGAAGGAACATTCATAGCAACAAGAATTCAGTCAAGACCAGAAGTACCATCATGCTGACTGACAAAATGGAATGTGATAAATAGTAAGAAATAGGTTTTGAGTATTATGTTTTTCTGAATGAATTAATTTTCATAGAACTTAGTTGGAATATTTATGTAAAGATCACCCAAGAAATCAAATTAGTCATACTATTGCCTTTGACTTAAGCCTGCTCACTTTAGATGCTTCTTCCTCACAAAATACAGTCGGCTCATTTATACAATGAGCTGATATGAATAATATTGATCCTGTCTCAAGATAACCTATATTTAGCTAAAAAAAAATGCAGTTCAGATCCTGTACATGCAATGCAAATCCAAAATTTCTGTGGAGCAGAAGTCCTATGAATTTGATTTCTTTTTAAGTAAGAAATTTTAAATGAAGGTGGGATGGAAACTGGGATGAAGACAAATATTCAAGATTTACTTTTAGAACATCTCTGTCTGCCCATCAGTTGCCTGCATGTAAATATTATAAATAGCTCCCAAGTTCTTCATCTTAAATACTTCAATGACTTTAAGGTAAAAGGGAAGCCGGAGACAAGATGAAAGCATTATTTGAGTTGTCTATAAAACCTGAAACACAGGGCAGGCTCACAAGCAAAGTTAAGATCGCAGCACAACTTCCTAGGGAGTTTGCCAGCAAACCGGATGCTGCTTTTCAGCAGTTGCCTTCTTTGTATGGCATCTGACTTCAGTGGCTCCCCTCTAATAAGGAGTGGTAAAAGTCACTGCATCTTTGATCTGTTTTTCCATCAAGTGAGAAACTGTGTTATGCCCTCAAAGGGTGCTTTTTATTAATAGGTTTTGAAGAAACCTTCTCTAAGAGAACTGTCTGGGATGCTGTATGAAAAATGGTGCAATCTGAATCAGGCGCAGTTAAGACAAAGCCCATTAGAAACAATCTGAAGAAGAAAAACAAAATCAACAGGCACGACAAAAAGTCTTCTGTAGATGTGAACCATAATTCTGTGTTCTTAGCTCTGTGGAAGGACAGGTTTTTGAAAAGACCATCAAGATTAGATGAAGTTTTAAGAGAATATTCAAAGAATGATCTTGATAATACAGTAGAAAACTTTCACTTTAAGCAGCCCTGTAAGATTTGAAATATAGAAGACAGCTAAATTCTAAGAAACCTGCAGGATAAGCAGGAAATTGTGGGAACTAAAGTTGCAGCACTTCCTTCACGCTCTTTGAGGCAGCTGGGAGGGATGTAAATACCTATCCCAGCCCACAGATATCACAGTATCCATGGAGAAATTCTGCAGCTCTTGGGGCATTATCAGCATAAGGCTGGTACAATCATGCAGAAGTCTAGCTCCTTTACATATATCCTTCACACTTCAGCTCCTTAGCAATAATATTTTTTCCACCCACATAATTCAAGAGAGGAGACAATAGCACAAAGCTGGATATAGCTTTGGATAAATGCAGAATCCTATATGGATGAAGATAAGGTATATAATTATGTCATATTGGTTCAAGGTCCTTCCTGTAAGAAAATTTAGGATGATTTCTCTTTCTTTCCATCCTTCCTGGCAGTGAGTGGGGGAACACAGACAAAGAACTAAGCCTGACCTTATTTTGGAATTAAGCTATACCTGGCATTTTTCCAAGTGTCCTGCCAAAAGATGTACTACCAGTTTGGTAGTGTAAATAGGGCTTCTGGTTTAATTTAAACTGATATTTACTAGTAAAAGCCTGCTGAAAAAACCAAGACTTACCGGTAAATATTAGTTTATTCCCAAAAGATACCAACTTTTTTCACATTGTTCTTAGACTTTGCACTCCAGCAGTCATCTTTACACCAAACAATGCCTAAGACAAAAATGAGCTTTTCAGCTTTACATGTATTTGCCAAAATAATTACCAACCCTCCCCCAAGTAAATTGATTGGGAAATATACACTGTAAGAATTGGATCCAGAAGCCCTAATTCTAACTCTTCTTTGAAGGAGATATGTATGTATATACAAGGTATATAAATATAAATGCTCAGATTAGGTGAATGTGTGATGAATTCTGCATAATAATAAGTATTATAGTGATTTCTAATACCTTAAAACCCGATCTGATGCCTGGTTTGATTTTGACACATCACAGTTCTGATGCTTCTCTTGAGCTTTAGCCAGTTTCTCTGCTGCAGCAATAGGACATCCAGAGAGGCTGCAATTACAGAAAGGAAATTTAATTGTCTTGTCCTGCGTAGTTTCACATTATAGCACTGATCCAATTACTCCTTCTCCTCCTTATCCAGCATTAGGAAGAATCTGAAGGAAAAGAGTTTCCAAAAGCTTTTCTGTCATATGTGTTTTCTCTAGGATAAGCTTCCTTTCTTCTACTTCCAAAGTTGCATGGTAGATCTTACACCTGCTCTTCTCTGACTGTGCATGGGTAGATTATTCATGGATGTCAGCCAGTGAACATACCAGTAGGAGAGGAGAGTATAAACCAGAATCTACTGTGCAGCTCTGCTAGCAGATTTGTGACCTTTATGCATCTACGAATGTTGCCAATGAAATAGCTCCTGAAGATGATTAAATGACAACGCCATATAGGCCAAATCTTGCACTGCTTCACACCTCATTCAGCTCCATTAACTCCAATATTTTTGCAAGGCATATAAATGAGTGCAAAATTTGGCCTTGGGTCTCTAAGTCTGCAACTCAACTATGTCATACTTAGTGTTTGTTCATGAATTTCAGCCACGAAAGTATGTTTTCTAATAGTAGATGATGTAACATGAAAAGAACTCCCGCACTTGAATTAAAATTCAATTAAATTTGCAAATGCTGAGCTATTATTGAAGTGACAATAATGAGCCTGATTCTTCTGGAAAAGATTTACAACAGGGAAAAATAACTATATTGATGCCAGCAGATGGTGCTCTTAGTGAAGCTGTAAAAACCTGTGACCTGACAATGGAGGGGGTCCTTTCCTTGTCATAGTCTATTGCCTGCTTATGTGACCGCAGCTCTCAGTGTTCTCCACAAGAAAAGAAATTAAAATGAAAAGCAAATCAGTGCATTCCCAGATGTTCCCTTCTCTACAGAAAATAAGGGAGGGGGGGGAAGAGTTAAAAAAAAAAAAAAAAAAAAGAAAAAAAGGCGAAGCAGAGCAAAATGCCCCAAAAGCTGCAGAAAGAGGCAAGCACAGACTGCAGACTGCTCCCCCCAGCCCTCCCTCGCTGCCCTACTTCTGCAGAGGGATGAGGGGGGCTCTGTGTGGCTTTGGAGTCGTGCCAGAGGGCAGCTGTGCTCCACTGACATGCTCTTCTTCAGACACCTCAAATATTCTAGCAGATATTCAACCAGAAGTGAATGCTGCTTCAAGCAGCAGTAATTCCCTTAAAGCCTTCTCAGAGGTTTTTGCTGCGTCTACTGGCAGCATCACTGCAGAGAAGAAAGGGGTACCAGAGCTTATTGCAGATGGGTTGGTACCCACAAGAGTCTTCTGGGAGACAAGCAGAGCTTGATGAGACTGAACATCCAGTACCTGTGTAGTCCCTTAAGCCTCCATCCTACAATTAACAGGGAAAAAGGAATTCGATAACAGGAACCTAGTTCCTTTTACCCTCTTACCCACATTTTCTGTTTTTTTTTCAAAATTGTAAAGAAATAAGCAAGATCTTGTTGTTCTGTGGGAAAATTATGGCATGTACTAGAAAGTACAGTATTTGTTTCTTGACAGAATTTAATAGGCAATGGCATCCTTTCTATAAGAACCTACTACTAACTTAGAAAACTATGGAAAAGTTGCTTTTTCTTTTGATCATCTCTTGTTAGGTTAGAATATTTACATTAACATTTCTGGCTTCTCATTTTTAAATTTAGTGAGGCATTTTCAGAATGTTTCTGAAACAGGCAAAATTCTCATTCAGTTTTAGCTGCATAAGTACCTTGGGGTTGAGACTGTGGTCAGTAGAAAAGCTACCTCTTAGAATGTCTGTGTACTTAAAATGCCGTTTCTCGTGTATTAAATCATTTTTTGGAGTAGGTTGGATTTTGTCATGCACTATAAAATAATCCCTGAAGAGAGTGAAGTGTGAGAACAAGAACTCTGCCCTAGTCCTGCTGATGTTGGCAGACTCTTCCTCCTCCCTGCAACATACCCGTAAGGAGTCGTACCATTCGTCTCGTACCACTGCTGTTCAGCTAATATCAAAACCAAATGCAAAAAAAAAATCCACCCCAAAAGCTAAAGGATGCTTAAAATGTCTTCTGGGGATCAGTTCATCCATACCGAAGCAAACGCACTCTCGTCCTCCTCAGAAAATACATGAATAAATGTTACTCTTTAAAACGGGTAAAGCACACGAAGCACCATCTGTCAATCTTAAGAACAGAACAACGACACACACACACTCACACCCCCCCGCCAATGGACTGCTAGAAGGGCTGCAGTTCGGAGGCACCGTTCCCTCTAGATTGGCGTCCAGCGACGGCATCCTTACCTTCGGTGGGAATTCCTGTTGCTATTTACGTGGCCCCGGCCTGTGCAGCCTGGTGTAGGACACTTAAGAACATTTTCATGCATGGCAAGAACTTGACAAGGAGAGTAAGAGAAAACAGCAGAGTATGAAAACAAGAAAAAAAAAATCAAATCCCAGTATATATGAAACCATTTTAAAACAAAGCAGGATTCATTAACAACCAGCATTCCTCAAAGTACACGTGACACACATAGCCAATAAAGCCTGATGAGGGAAATAAGTATCGTGACCCTATGCTCATTAACACAGGGCAACAGTGAAAGTTATGAAGGTCACAGAACCTATAAACAAATGCATCTCTGGTGCAACAGTGAAGCAGAAGACTTCCAACATCTTCTTCATACAAAAACACTGAGCAAAGATCAGCTCAACAGTGAAGTGTGAGCTAGCAACGATCCGATACCAAATTACAGGCTAGAAAAATTCTTTCAGGAAATGTATGCATTCATAATGCATAGCTTTATACACACAGTATCAAACTCAAGAGCTGAAAATCTGCTCTCAAGTTATACTGGTAGAACACTGAATTATTTGAAACACACCTCAGTACAACCCTGAAGAGAATTTAACCCTAACTATAAGACAACCCAATTGAGCTAGGGGCCAGTTCTGCCCACTTCCACATAGATATATCATATCTATATGACAAGCAGAATTGGTCCTTCAATTTTTACTTGTATTCTCTACAGATGTGAAAATTGCAATGGCTAGAAAATTTTTTCAAAATACTAAAAACTAAAAATAAGCACTTAAAAAATTGAGGGATGGTGGAAAAAAAAAGAAAACTGTGTAAAAAAGAAATAAGTGGTACAAGCTTAAGCAAGTAAACTGATTTACATCTACATCCATTGCAAGCTTGATGGAAAACTTACTCCCAAGGCTGCTCAAAGCAGTACTCCTCTAAATCATAAAGTTCATGCTATGAAGTGCCAAATTATCAAGAACTTTTTGATAACATTAAAGAGTTTTGTATGATGTGAGACATATCTGAATCCATGTCTCGGAGCTCGATGGCCGTACATCCCTCTGCAGAAAAAGGCCATCCAGCCCTTGCAAAGTTCTGTTTTTTTCATACAAGAACTATTCTGGAAGCCTGTATTTAGTTCTCACTCAAAAAAAGATCTAATAAAATCAGTGAATTCCTTGACTGAGTTAAGAACTGAATAAAAGCTGCTCAGATACTTGAGAATTTAACCACATAAACTGATTAAAAGATAACCATCATGATCACCCCATCATCAGTGTACTAAAATGTGTATAGATGCAAAAGCTTAACTCTGAAATTCCTACTATTCAAAGCTGTTCTTGAAACATGCTTCACAAGGCCAACATCACAGGAAAAAAATAAAAGGATGAGCTCACCTTTTTCATTTTAGTAGGTACAAGAGCATGCAAACAGTTTAAAGCTATATTCTTCTTTGATTTACAAAGTCTTCTAAAGAGCTTTTTATTTTCCATTTGTAAAAATGAGAAAACTTTGAGCAACCAAATAAATATTGGTGTTTCAGAAAATTACAGCGTCTTGCAAAGCAGAGAAATTACTCTATTTGTTCTACTGTATTCAGAGCTCAACCAAGCTACAGCAAAGTTTCCTAAAGCACTTAATCACGACTATACTTCTGGAAGAAGCCACTCTACCATGAGAGAGGAGACGTTTTTTGTCTACCACTCTTGGGTGTGCTGATCTCCTTCTGCTTTCCTATTCTTCAGAATCTACTTTCCATTTGGAAAGTGGGGACCATTTTAGCCCTGACTGTCTCTGACATTTCCTTTAGGCTGTTGTAAATCCACTGAGATTAGGTCTCTAAGTGCTGATGGACAGTGGGGATTTTAGGCCTGTAGGCTTCAATGGAATAACTCTGTTTTAAAATTGGTGTGAAAGAGAACTGGATCTTAGCTGTAAATCAGCATAGAGAAATTAGCTTCACCAGAACTATGCCAATTCTATCAGCCAAGGAAGTGACTTTCAGAAATGGAGCCTTCAGGTGAATGTCCGTGAGCTCACATGGGTGAACCTCCTCCCCAGAGAATCCGCTGACATGGCGGGAAATTCCACCCATGTGACTGACAGGGGATGTTTGCTTAAAATCCCGAGCTCTGTAACCCAGTAAATAGCCAAATTGTTACTTCTAATGATATGTTAGATGTAAACTATGTTTAAGACACAACAACAACAAAGGAGAGGGGTTTCAAGTTTTTCAAGTACAATTACTCCTGTACAAGACAACAGGGACAGTTGATGTGACATCAGCACGCAGAAGTAAAAGCAGTGCACATCTTCTGGAAACCTTTTTCTCTGTTGATTGAATACATCTATTTAAAAATAACCTAGCATTCTAAAAATCAAAGAATACAGCTTTAAAAGTTGTTCTTTTAGTGTAAAAGTTAGTAGAGAATGGAAATGATGGAATAAAAGAAAAAGAATAACACAGAACAGTTGACTAAGTTGAGACAAACCATACTGAAAAATGAAATTAATTTTTTAAATAAAAGGTTTAAAAAGCATGCTAGAAAAATCTTTGTAGTTTTATCCCCGGTTTCCATGAAACAATGTGAACTTACTTTCTGGAGGGACCCTATCTTTGTGTGGGCATCCTGACAAACTGCGGTGATGGGGGTAAAGCCCCGTTACATGGCCAGTTCCATCACACCCAGGGGTAGGACATTTGCTTTCTTTCTTTTCTGTTCTTGAGGGATCTATAATTTACAACAAATGTGTCAAGTGAATGATGCTTTTCATATTTCTATAAGAAGGTTCATTTAAGCATGTCATTTACTCTTTGGTAAATGTTCATATGAAAACTAGAAGAAAAAAAAAAAAACCCTTCTACTTCTTAACACAGTTCTGTCACTTTTATCCCGTTATCTTCTTTTCAGACTGCAGGCTCCTATGATCACAGCAATATCCATTCACCGTGATTGGAGAGTGACCTTTTTATAGCAAAGCCATACCACTGTCAATCAATGTTCATCTGGCAAGCATCAGCTCAAGGGTTTGAGGTCATTTGGAAACCGTTCAGTTGGCGTTTCCCTTCTTTACGTTCTTATTTGCCTCATGTATTAAGGTCTGCAAACGTACTGTCAGAGAAGTTCAGTGTCCTGAGAGTAGCAAACCCAGCTCTTTAGCATAATGATTCAACGATTCAGCACAAATAAATCCAAGGCTCACTCAGGAGACCACTCTTGTTTTCTTTAAATTCTTTATGAAGTGGTAGAAATTATGTAGATGGTCCTTTCTTTTCAATAAATTATGGTGGGGTAAACATTGTAATCAGAATTACTGAAAGTATCACTTGCTGTGCATGTATATATAATGCTTGAATATTCATATGCTAAAAGGTTAACGATCTTTTAGAATGTTGTTGGATCTTCTGTCTACAGATCAATGAAAAGTCTAAATAGACGTTTTTTCAACAAAATAAAGTTTTCTGCCAATAATGAACTGGAACCGCTGGTGAGATTAATCCTGAACTAGAACTTTCTCACATGCTTCATCAGCCTGTTTCCTTTATACAGAACATCTGTAAAATAACATCCCTACCGTTCCAGCCCAGCACATGATACAAATTACATCTTAGCACCTTGAACATAGTTGCCAGATTTTGGAGACTATTGTTGATTTTCATATTAGTATTAAAGGAATATAATTCAGGACACTCTACCATTTTGGCTCAAGATCAAACAACATTCCCCCTTCCATTTTTTCAGTCCATCCTCCTTTCAATACCCAATCTGAGCTATCCTCATTTAAGTATTTTATGCTGCTCTTGTTGTTACTCTGCTTCAGTATTTATGCTCTCATCTCTGGAAAATAAGATTTTGCTACTTGTTTTCCATTAGGTCTTTCTTACATTAAATTCCATCCCAGCTTCAGCAAATCCAACCCTTGGTACAACCAGTGGAAATTTCAGTACTTGTAGAACTTCACATACAACCCATTTTTTCCAGCATGAACCAATACAATCCAGAGTTCACAATCAGTTGTGGACTTATTTTTCCTTGATTTCTCTTTGGTAGCTTTATATCTATATCTATATCTATAATATAAAAGTACATATACTTTTACATTCCAAGTTCTTCCAAAACACCTTCATTTTAGAGAAATTCTTTAGCTCACTGTAATGACTCTCCAGGTCTTAAATCCATTCTTAAATTTTAATATGATATTTAAACTTTGTCTCTTGCAAATGGAATCCCTAATTATGAAAGTTCTATTTTACTTAACCTACATGTTGACCGTAGAACACGGTTCTTTGTTTTACGCTCTTTAACAACAAATACACATACAAATCTATCTCCAAAGTGCTATACAGTTATCACAACACTGATGGAAATACCACAACCTCGTATGTCAGGAAATTGAAACAAGGAGATCAAGAAGTTAAACCCAAGGCCACAGAAGGAGCAAATGTCAGAGGAGGGATCTGAATTCCTGCCAGATAGGCCTGTGCTGAGACCACTAGAACAGCAAGCCCACAGCTACATACATACACAACTCTAAGCAACTCTTCATGTCAAGTACTTTGGGATGTGTAAAAGTATTAGATAAGTGAATAAGGAATGTAAATGAAATATAAATAATGTAAATATAACAATATTCAAGGACTGCCAAAAATGTAGATGATTAATAGACCATAATGGCTTTTTAGACACTTTAAACTAGAGGAGCTTTAGCTACTCCACATTGTCAGAACTCCATCGAAGTCAATGAAGGTATTCTAATTTAGCGCAGCTGAGGATCCAGACACTTACAAACTACAGTGTCAAGCAAATCCTCCTCTGTATTGAAGTCTATGCTTTAAAGTTATGGCATGTATCAGATCCTTAAGAGCCTTTATGGTCTAATGAGTCAGAAAAGATGCTGTATACTATTCTGAATGATTTAAAAACTTGCATAAAATCGTATTTGCACAATTTCCCATTGCTTTTAATGGAAGACATTTGAGTAAACCTTCCACAACTTTATACAAAACACTGGATACACTTCTGTAAATTCTTTTCTGCTTATTGGGAGAAATATTGCGTATTTTTATTTAACTCTGAAATCTTTCTTTACTCTTTGACACAATGGGAGTATGGCCTGAGTGAATGTTGTCAAAGGCCTCAAAAGGTTTTAAAATTCATAAATTTTGAAAGAAAGCCTCTTTAGAAAGCTTTAAATGGCAGGGAAAAAAATGATTAGTGATCCCTTAACTGTTGTTTCAGTGATCTCTGAAAGCAGAACTCCCAAAGCCAGGAGGTAGTTCTCACTGCAAACTTATATACCCAAAAAGGTTCCACTCAACCATGTCATATATCTCTGTCAGTATCTCTTCCAGGAGCATCTGGAAGATAATGAGTGAGTTGAGAACAAATAATATAAGCAATTGTCTTAAAGTGTCCTCTCTCAACAACTACCAGAACGTTTCCTATGTTTTTTAAAGTAAGGAAGGAATAATTTTTTCTTCCTTTATTAAAAAATCATAGAACGACCCACTCCAGAAAGTTTCTTGGTCCAAACTACCACAATATTTAGGCCCTGGCTGGGGTTTGGGCCCATTATGAATTCAGCTTGCAGCTCCTAAAACACAAGATGGTTCAAAAAAGCTCTAAAATTTACTAAAATAGGAAGTCCATACTTTTGTTACTGTTAGAAATTATATAGTCTTTTCAGATACAGCAGATCTATATGCATAAATGCTTTCCCAGGCATTCATAGGTTGGAAGGGCTGGAAAACACCAGATCTAAAAAGCTCTCCAAAAATTAATATTGCTTTGCCATGTTTTCTGTGGTTTTATTAGAGACATATATTCAAAGGGAAAAGTACCTAAAATAGGTCATTTATGAACAACGTTTAGCACAATATCCACATGGCTATGCAGTTATACACTAACTAACTAAAGTTGTCTTCCCCAAATACGTGAAGTTACTACAGCGCTCACTGGACCATATATTTGTGTTTTAAACAAACAAAACTTCGCTAAAATACATTGCAGAAGAGGGTTTGACATCAGTAATTTCCATGCTTTTGTAAAAGACTGGTCATTAATTTTCTTTCAGGCTTGTAAAAACCAATCAAAACTTTGCTGGGACTAAGATGTTGTCTGCCTACCTGACTGTCACAGGCAGATCTTAGGATATTACTCTTTCAAAACAGGGATTTACAAAAAGGAGAAAAATGCCCACCATCTCAGTTGGAGAAAGGAAACCAAATATTTTACAACAAATATAAGATGAACCCAGTCCCTATTTAGCATCTCCCATGAAATACCACGTCCTCAACTTCCACTAAAGTCAATGGGAATCAGGGGTGTTCAATGAGCCTCAGGAGGTATTGAACACTTCATATACAACACGGCCCTACATGTACAGATATAGACACGTTGAAGAGGGGTGTGGTAATATAAACACACCATCACCATGATAATCCCGTAAATTAAAAGGTATTCTAAAGGTAACCTTTAGCCTGTTCTCTTTTATTTTTTTTTCTGTTTTTTTTTTTTTCTTTTGTATTGAATTATGGTCAAGGCAGCACCTTAACTGTTTCCACAATGGAATGAAACCAGTGAAGTGGAATGCACATAAGAAAGAAATTGCTATTGATCTCAGCCCAGGCCACACCATGCCTTGCATAGCAAATGGTTTCCATTACCTTACTATCTTAAGATAATTAATGTGCAGTCACTGCCCCTATCTTATGTTATCGGTCATTCTGATACTGTTCAATTTCTATCAGGCAATTCTACATTTTAGATGGGAGAGGCTTCATCAATAACTGTCATTTGATGATAATTTTATAAATCACGATGCCACCTACCCAATCCAATCTGTAAAATATGCACTTCATAGCTGATTGACTACCTGCTACATAAAACCCCACTCTCTGATACAGTTTGCAATGGAATTCTCTTCATTGTTTTTTAATTATTACTAGGAAATATATTAAAATCTTGAGAAAAATCTTTGCCTCTTTCAACATGATCTCTTATTTGTTTTGTTTCCCTGAAAGTTATTTTCTTAATTTAGCCAAATGATATTCACTGAAATACTGTACATATTTCTAACACTGCGGAATAAATATATTTATTTTATAGTTGCAGCATGAGGCTATTTTACAATCACGCCATACTAATACAATTTAAATAAAGTTCCCATTTTGTGGAAATAATAACTTCATTTCAGAAATCTATGCAAAACGTAACACGTTAGCTCACACTTTCTCATGACATAACATACGGTATATAGAAATATTACCTTTACCATAATATGGCTTTTTGACATGGCCGTCACTGGGTTTAGGCTTCCTGTCATCTCCAGAAAGGTGTCTTGGAGACTGTTCCTCAAATGATCTCATATTATCCCTCCTTCCAGCTTCCACTGCCATTTTTTCTCTCATGGCTTTTGCTCTCTCAGTTTCCAAAGCAATTGCTTTCTCAAGCAGGGTTAAGTTACCTTTTGTCATATCAAACACTTCTTCAGACCTATCTGAAGTAATAGAGGTGGTATCATCGTCTCTTTCGTGACAACCATCCTCCTTTGCACAGCTAGAAAAAGTCCTAGATCTGGGGCTCAACTGTTCTTCAAGCCTCATTAGGTTCATCATATCAGAGTAATTCCGGTCTGGTGTTCTTCCTTGGAAGTCATCTTCTTGCCTGACATGCTGACGAGTGTTCATGTTTTGCTGTTGATTTCTCTCCTGGGGGTTTGTCTCACTGAGTTTCCTAGCCAGATCAAAACACTGGTTCCTTAAGCACTCCAAACTGCTGAGACACACCTCTTCATCACTCTCCTCCACCATTTTTTCCGTAAGTCCATTGTTCACAGGCTTCCCTAGCATTACAAAGTTCATATTCCTATTATCTTGCTGTGAAGTATTGTCTGCATAATTTCTGTCATTAATGTTTTCTGAAAGCACTACACCATGTCCTTGTGCTAATAATTTTAGGGAGTCCACTGTTTCCCTAACAACATCACTGTCTAAATCTAAACTCAGCTCACTTTTCCGACCAATATTTTCATTTTTGTCACTATCGTCTTCCAGACTATTAGATGTATTGCTGTTCATTTCTGATTCTGTCCTGGCTCTGTATGCTGCATCCTCTGCAATTTTGCCAAGATTTAACAATGACTTGGCCACCAGTTCATCGTAATTATCATACTCATCATTATTGTTATCGTCTTTTTCTGTGTCTTGCATTATTCGAGTATTGTGACAATTCATTTGATGGTCTTCTGCATAAAAAACAGAAACAAAGAAAGAAACAAAGAAAGAAAGAAAAAGGAAAAGAAAAGAAAAAAGTGGCTACAATTGGAACTGTTGTTGCAATTGCATGGACAGAAAACAAACTGCATGTCAAATATCGTTAATCATACAGCAATTCTATAACACTAAGGCCCATGTGAAGTGAATTTCTCTATAGTCCATACGGCTTTTTTTGTTTATTTGCTATTCAAATGAATTTCTTTCACAGAACCAATAGGAAAAAGGCAATCGAAAAGCTAATTACTACTACTGCTAAATATTATGGCATAAATACTGATGTTTCTTTCACTTCTATTTTTACAGTTTCAGGCAGTTTGTTATGATCATATTACTAATATCACATAATTGCCTAGCTTTTCAACTTTTCTCACTCCTGTATTTCCTGTAAACATGGTAGATGGCATAGGAGTGAGTACTACTGGATTCATTCTCTTACTGATGAACATCATTCACCAAAAGAGAGAGAATATACACCAAGCAGGAAATGGACACTTTTTTAACACCATACACACCATTAACACCAGATAATCAATAACAGAAAGATCAAAATGGCATTTTAGTTAGTGGATCAACCAGTAGAAATCAAAATTTCTGTTTAATTATGCAAACTGTGGAGAAGTAGGAATTTTTAAAGAGTTGTTACATTAAAGGAAGATAGAAGCAATTATATGCGCAATATAATTTAAAGTAAATATGCTACCCAAATTCTATGGTCATACATGTATGATAGGACTGTTATCTACTGTCCTGTGTATTGTAACATAACGGTGCAGAGTTACCACATTTTACTTAGCTTTGTTTTAGCAACTGTTGTATAATAGAGGGACAACTTAATAAGATGGAGCCAATGTGAGGCCCTGAGGGTGAGATTCATCTCACCTAACCCTAGACATGAGCAAGGCAGGCATCTATATCCGAGTACGTTATTTGATGTTCCCATCCTTAGTCAATAAGAGAAGCAGACACACGATCTGGTTAAGATACCTTCTTGAGAATAAAATTAATAACTACTAGAAGTGCCTGTTTCTCTTCATTGACAATAAAGGGGCTCAGAGTAGATGCCTACCTTAAAGATATCCGTATTTGGTCAGATGAATATCATCCAGAGAGCATTTTCTGATATCTCATGTTCACTTAGAAGCTATGTCACTCTTAGACCCATTCTTAAAACAGATACACATTCATTATTACTTACTAATTAACGTCTCATAGATTATATTTTGATAATTGGCAACTCAAGCAATATTTAAATGTTTTGCATCACAACTGGAAAAGAAAGTTCCTAAATCTGTCATTACATTGACATGCTAGGCCAGTTTTTCAGCTGGTGCAAATTGAAAGAAAGCAGCAGAGCTAGGACAATTAACACCTGCTCAAGAGCTAGTCCATCAACTTCTGATAGCATCTTTTCAGCTCAGGTGTATTTCCTACGCTGGTACACCTAAATATGCAGGATTTTCTAAAGTATGACTTCTATATTTTGGGTTAAACAAACCAAAGTGGGAAATTTCAGGTAGTAGGTGGCTTGTACACTAACATTTTGATGATAGGAAATAATTTTTGATAAAAGTATTTTTTATGTCAGTGGACACGATCATAATTCAGAGTTTTAAACACAAAGCTCAACAGCACAATAATTAATATTTCAGCCACAAGATAGTATTCCTTCTACACAGTGGTTAGGGATCCTGGGATGATAGTAGGCTGTAGTTAAGCAGCAGAACTGGTAGATGACTAGGCTATGTCTAGGGAAAAAAATGCTTTAATGGTAAAATATTTTATAATATATATAATCTACCTGAATACAGTGGGAAGATAATTAATAGGGAAGGATGCACGGTAGTTTTAAATGACAAGATATTCCATGTCAATAGCAGGTCACCTATTTATCATCAAATGTGCTTTTATTTTAGTTGCTGTTTTTCTTAGATAATCGTAATTGATATTTACATTTCAGTCCCTTAAAAATTAAGTACATCAGAGTACCATATTTTCAGAGTGAAAGTGAGGGATGTCACTTACACTTTTGACTAGAAAAATTTCTATCTTGAAAAAATTCCCACATTAATTTAAATATTAAGGATAAAACCTTATGCCAAGAAGACTGTTCAGGAGAAACTGCTGTTTTTATGGGGTGCTTCTTTTAACTATGTCTGATGTGCAGTCAGATGTAGCAGAAGTAATATCAAAGTAATTAAAGAAGCAGTGAGCTATAGCTCCAAAATTGCCAGTGCCTTCAAGTTTAGGTTGAGATCTGTACAAACACTGGTGAAATCAGTCCAAATCTAGCTCTAACAGGACATAGTAGGAAAAAAATGTATTTTCTCAAGCCATCCAGAGAACTGGTCAGGTACGCAGTCACTATTCTAGGCTGACTTGAAATGTGAAAAGTTTCAGGGTCTATTTTTTAAAAAAGGTGTTTTGTGTTTGTTTTTCCATGAATGAGAGTTATGTAAATGATCACCAATGGGAGGAATATGTTATACTTCGCCTCCACAACAGTGAAAAGTCAAAATATGAATCACGTACTGTGTGAGTGAAGACATGTAAATTCCTTTTGAGTAGGTGAAGCTGGGTGAAAGCTGTAACTATAATATTTTTTATTCTGTTTGTTTGGTTATATCCTTTTCAGATCTCCTGCCCGTTCAATCCTAAAAAGAAGAAAAAAAAAAGGTGGTGGAGGAGAAGAAAGTGTAAAGCATGAATCCTGGATGAGAGAGGGAGGAAAACAAAATATTTTAATCAAGTTTTGTTCCTCCTCTTTTCATCTTTGGCCTTTCCTTGCATCTACTTTCTTTAGCAACTACTTTGTTCATGTTTCTTACCTCCATGCAGCAGTTAATTTTAAAAAAAAGGATATTTCTGTATACTATGTCATCTCCTCAGTGACAGTCTGTTGGATGCTTAGCCTTCTCTAGTGAAGCACCTGTGTCACCTGTTTATTAAACTGAAATTTTAAGTCTGAAATAGTTTGTGTATTAGTTAAGGGTCTTCTGGAAAGTTAAATTTGCATAGCAGCTCCACATGAACCCATGTGCCTTTTCTTGATTCAGCTCTGTAAAATCTTGGTTTCTATGCTTCCTGAGATTTAAAATTTAACTTGGTAACTACCTTTACACTGTCCTGTTTAATGGCTATTTGCTAAATGACTGAAAGCATATAGGCCTAAACCACCTACTCTACCCCTTACATAAGTTTTTTAACCATTGACCCAAGTTGCAGGTTTTTTATTTGGCGAAGAGGCTGAGTTTGTCCCAAAAAGAAACAAGTTAGCCAGTTTAGGTGAAGAGTGGACAACTTTATCATATATCCCTTTTTCTGTTAGCTTTAGGGTTGCACGGACAAGGAACATGCAACAAAGTTTAAAAAGAATACCAGATTATTTTAGCCCTCATCTGCACAATATTATGACAATTTAGGTATTTTTGATTCCAAAATTTGTTCTTTTTAACTCCCAGCAGACATAACAAATGACATATAGGTATATAGAGCTGGAAGCCTTTAGCCATCTCAATAGAAGTGCACTCCTGTATTGCACTATAAAGGGGAATAATTTGATTTCTTATTGCACTTTTCATCCAAGGATCTCAAAGCACTTTACAAACATTATTTTAAAAAGCCTCACAACACCCCTGTGAGGTAGGTATTTTAACCCCATTTTGCAAATGGGAAATTGAGAGACAGAGAAGTTGAGCGACTCTTTCCACGTCGTACCAGGAGTCACTGGAGAATAAAGACTACAGCCTCTACGCCCTTGCTTGTTTCCTCCCTTTGTTCCTATCACATCCATATTTAAACAATTTTCTGGTAGAAGAATGGCTTGCTGTTGTTTGTGTAGAGAGTCATGCAAAACAGCACCTTCTTTTTGAAAAGGAAAATACACAGCATATAGTTTGAGAGATTCTGCAGAGAGAGGCAATGATACTTCAGTAATAGCAGCTACATCCCTACCAAAGGCCAAAAACTTCAGAAACAAGACTTTCCAGATCTGTCGTCCACGTATGAAATTACTCACTTTTGTGAGTAATTTTGTCCCAAGCATGGGACAACATGATGGCTAACAAGCTGAACCTATACATGGTCATACAGGCTTCCTGCCCAGATGGATGGTCTCATTATCCAGGCAGCCTTACCTGTTTTAAACACTTTACTGCTCTTGCTACTGCCACTTGTCAGTTCCTAAGTGCTCAACATGTGATACTACTGCCAACACCATTTTTGTCCCTATAGCTGTAAAGTCAGGTGCACACATATGTGTCCACATCACAGTCTATGATAGATGGCCTATGAGATACAGGCAGCAAGACAATGTCAGCAGAAATTAATCCCAAATCCTAGAAAGTTACAGCACCGTATGGGGCAGGGAATTGTTTGTACCCTGCCTTCTCAGCAAAAATCTTATGAATATGGGAACTGAAGAGGTGTAAAACTAAGTGAGCTCTCAACAACTTCTCCACTCCACACTGAAGAAATAGGGCACACATATAACTGTCATGAGGCCTAAGCAAGGTCTCTAGAAGTCTGATAATTCTTCTCAACATGGGATTTGGATCAGAGCCTGAGCCTCTTTCTTCGTCTCTGCAAAAGTTCCTGAAGTTCTTTATACTGGAAATACTTTAGGTAAAGATTCAAGCATTTCGTTTTTACAGTAGCTGATTCCTTTACGGAGCTTATATCACTCAATGAAAGTAAAAAAAAAAAAAAGATAATTGTTCATTTATTTACCTGATGCACTTTAATTATTCCATAACATCTTTTCTTTTTTCACTCCTCCCCCTCAGCCTGCTACACCTACTTATGATAGTTATAGTACTGGCATTTACTGTTTAGACTCTCCTAAAATAATTACAGTATTCAACAAATAACCAATGCTTAAAGTAAAATAAGAGAAGAGTCTTTCAATCCTGACAGCAAAACATTATTTCCAAAGAGTCAAAAGGCAATGAATATGCTGGGGTTTGGTTTTTTTCTGCCATAGAGAGAGCAGAAAACACTTTTTGGTTACCTACAGGTATCCATTCTAGTAGATAAGGTATAAAGCCTGATTACATGGTTTGCAGTATCTGCAATATTTGGTATGAAGGCATATGTTTAGGTTTGAGAAGGAACTTGCTGAGAATATCTGTGATCAGAAGTGGATATGCTGGGTTTGCAAGGGCAGTGCAATTTAGCCAGTCATCCCCATCTGGTCCATGTTTCTTGGAGAATCAGGTTCAGGCAGCCCTTAACTGTGTTAACCTGACTTCGGTCTGGGCAGATAATGAGATGGCTTTAGCTGATGACTGGTATTCATTTCATCCCACTTTTTCTCCCCAGGAAGCCTATATGAGGGAGGGGAGATATCCTGTCTCATAGCCTTACAATGACTCAGTGGAGTACGGCAGTTTCCTGCTTTCTCTCGGGTTTCCACAGCTCAGCAAGGCAGCAGGCAATGAGGAAACTAAAGCTATTCTCCAGATACTGAGATACAGCAGGGAGACAGCAGGGGAGTAGAGGAGCAGCTGCACCAGTGGGAGAACACCCACTCAGACAGCTCTTGATACGGAGCTTCTCATGGGGCTACTCCAAAGGCTCCTTAGGAGACAGTGACCCCTACCTATACCACTCTCCATGATCATTGCTTTGCAAAGGATGCAGCCTGAAGAACACATTTTCAGTTCATAAACTAACATTTTCTTTCTCACACACAAACCTCTGTGAAAGACAGGTTGGAAACTGTTACTATAGGGACACATAATCTCTTTTCACTGGTTTTGTTTAAGTTCATATCTTGGGCTGAATGCAGATGTCTGTATTGAACATGTCTCCGTAAGAACTAGGCATCTAGACTCCACTTACAAGCAATGGACAAAAACATGCATCCTGGGATATGATTTACTTCATCCTAAACTAGGTATCTCAACTAGATTGGCTGAATTATTCCCTAAAAGAGACCATTTCTCTTGACTGGTTATAAATTAAATTGATGGGTTGAATCCTATACCAATTGCTTTTACTTGAAAATTCCAAATTGTTCCTTGCTGAACTTCAACAGTGTCTTTAGTATGACACAGTAGGAATTGCAGGGAGGAAGGAATGAAGGAGCTACCCAAAGGAGCTATCTTTATGTTGCGGAGGGAGACAAAGTTACATAGGGAAAGGTTGGTGTGAATGGGGTAGTATGGATGCTTCGGATGGGATAGATGCTTGCGATTGCATGTGTCACATGGAGAGAGTTATATCTTATTGGATGTGTTTGGTCTCCATTATAAGTTTAATTACTTATTTTTAATTGTGTCTGATTATTAAAGGAAGCCTGTTTGTGCTTTGATAACAATCTGACCTGACTGACAGAGAGGACAGGGGGACACATCACTACCATTCTGGACCATGAGAGAACTGCTAAATACAATATTGTTGAAATTTCTTGTTCCTGTATCTCCTTCTGTCCCCGCCATGAGTTCAGTCACAAGGGATCTGGATTGACAAAGACTTCTATGGGCATGAGTGCCAGTCTTAACTTCATTTGAAATTTAAAGCTTTTTTTTAGGGGGTTTGTTCCTTTTTTCCTTATCCCCTCGTCCAGCTTCTTCATCTGCATTTCCCTTACTCCCCACCTTTTTGTGACAGGGAAGGCTGAGTAATACTTCATAGAATAATGAGAAAGTAAATATAAAGGGTGCTTTGCCTCTTTGGTTATAGGCATTCTAGTATAAACTAATTAGGGACAGAACACCAGAAGAAGCAGTGGCATGTGATTATTCATACTGCTTAACTCTTAGTGAAGCCCTGGCATGATTTTCATTTGACTGACTTAGCATCCTTCCAGCAATGGCCAGGCACAGAGGAGAGGTGCTGGCTAGGGAACATTCCCAAGAAGCAGTTGGAATGTGGTGATCATAATTTGGAAGTTTAAAGCTTAATGCGCTCAAGTCATGCAACCATCGAATTCAGCGTTAAATGAGTTGACTATGGCCTGTCTTATGAGTAGACTATGGCTACTCACACAGATGTAGCCTTTGATTATTGTGATTGAAGAGTCAGAGAACAAGGCGGGAGAATCCGTAAGGTGGGATCCCTGGAAAGCACACTGTTAACTGTAGCTTCAGAAGGAACAGGGCAAATGGGAACCTATTCTTTTAATGATGCTACTCCAGTCAATCCACACATATAGTGGACCTCAAGAAACAGAAAATGGTGACTCAATGGTGCAGTTAGCTTGTAGCTGTATTAGCTAGCTCTTAGCCTTTATTATCTGCTGTTTATTTGCCATCTGTATTACATGTACAGATGGCCTAGGAGATTGGAAATGTCTAAGAAAGAGATTAGAGTACTAGAGATCTGTCAAATGCAGGAAATGTATGCTATGGTAACAGATGTAAAAAACCTTTCTCTGTCACTACCGCATCATCAGAGATATTTCTAGTGAGGCTGTTCCAACTACCTGTCCACCTAAAGAACACAGAGTGCTACCTGTGAGAAACCACCCCTCCTCCTTTCTCTGAGGGATTTGCCATTGCTGTTCAGATCTGCACTGGAATATCTGTCCTGATAATGAAAGCTTGTGTCTCATAAAAAGAAAGCCTTTGCTGGACAAATGTAACCACCTACATATTTACATACATTTCTATATATTTCCAACTAAAGATATACCTGCCAGCTATGATGGCAGTGGCTTGGTAGCCAGCCTCACAGTGCCTAAATTGACATCTGATGATGCACAACATCTCTGCCGAAACTCTTACTCCAACTGGCCTCACAGAAACAACAAACTACAAAGTGGATCAATCAATCAAAGAACTACAACAGCCAGTTTTCCAAAATACACACACACACGTAGAGACAGAGATAATCTTATATTGTACAAAACAAAAACCTGAGTCTGAGTCTGATCTCAGGATGGTTCAGCTAAGAACTTGTGCTGGAGTTCACTGGTGAAAGTAATGTACATGAGATAAAGTCAATACCTCTACTTCTGCCTGAAATTATTTTTATTTTTTTTCTTTAAGTATTCATCAGGTGATTCATACTGAAATCGCCCTAACATATTGTTCACTTTTAATTGCACTATGTGTGATTATTTTTAGGCTCTAGTCTCATTAAATTATATTTCTGCACACTGAAGTATCTGAGCTACTTAAGAGCCAATGGAATTAACCCATCCAGCACGAACTTCTCCCCTCTGTCCCCTTGTATCTGGTGCTGTATTATGTTTTATAACTTCAAAATGAATTTATTAAATGGAACTGCATTGAATCCATTCCTAAAACTCAGATCAATTGTGTACATTACTTCCACACTGCCTACCCTCTCAGCGATGTGCAATTTGCAGATTTCAAGCAAAACACGAATTTGCCAAAGGACAGCCATTCTTTCATGAATACATTGCTACTACTTTTAGTTCCGCATTTCTAAATAGTTAGTAATTTTGGCTCATTGCTGTGTGTATCTTCTCCACAGATGAAGTCAAGTTTAATAATCATAGAATCATAGAATCATCTAGGTTGGAAGAGACCCTTGGGATCATCGAGTCCAACCGTCTACCCTACTCTACAAAGTCCTCCCCTACACAAAAAAATCCTTGTTTTCCATATTATAAAAAGTCTCAGAGAGTCAACACTTATTGGCTGGGTTTTTAAAAGTGCTCTGCATGTGTCTAGTTCTGACTTGACTAGCGGCAATGATATAAAATTCCATCAGTTTGGTAGAAAGACACAGTAAGTTACATCACATCATGAACTGTAGGAAAATCTCACATATTAGGGAGTGGAAAATATAACAGAAAAGAACCGTATTGTGCTGTATCACCTGTGGGTGTGGGTATTTTGTCTAGCCCTGATCATAAAATTACCCTTCTTTCTTAAAGCCTTTTTATTGTTATTTTAAAGATTCTGCATAACGCAGATTCTAGACTGCAGCTTTCATGTCTTTGTCATTTCCTGCTGCCTAGGAAAGAATCGTAACAGCATATTTCACTTGCTCTCTGCAGTACTCCCATACTGACCTCCTAATCATTTCTTTATGTCTTCCTGCATTCTCTTTTTTTTTTTTTTGCCTGGGTAAGTGCTATACTCCCTGTTACACTTGGAACTTGTTCTTTCCATTTCTGTGTCACAAGACCCTCCAGCCGTTGAATCAAATTTGTGCTTAAACTCATACTTATCTTTAATGGGCATTGCAACATGAATTAAAAAAAAAAAATCTTATTACTAGCAGCAGCAATTTCTATATCACTTTCACATTGGACTTCTCATGTGGCATGTTGTATAGAAAGGAATGGTTATATTTCTATTTCTCTTGGTGATGCAGCTACACCCATGCTCATTTGTGGCTTAAACCTGGGACACATCTAAACTCTAACACTGCTCAGCTGTCCAAGGCTCTGTGTCCATGTGCATCGAAACAGCTCCAGCCTCAAGATGTTCTCCTCCTATCCATCTGCCATTTAAGCCTTTAAGGATTCTAGACATTGGGTGTTTTCGTACTTAAGTTCCCAGAGAGACCCAAACCAACAGATATGCTCTAATAGACACCTGAAAGAAAACGGCTTCTCATAAATTGTTGCTTTGACTGCCCTGTTTTAATTTGTAGCCAAAGGAAGAAGTGCCTGTTTTCTCCATCACTTCCCCTGCTCACCCCTGCCTGTACACCTCCCAGGCAAAACACATTGTTTAGTAGGTAACTTGCTAAAGAATTGGAAGACTAAGAGTAAAAGCTCTCCCAGTTTGAGTGAATTCAGTACCCCATCTCCCAAAAAAGTTTGCTAGTCACCACAATAAAAGCTAGACTGGACACAAGCTCCACTAGGAAGCAGAAAACACAAGAGTAGTATAAGACCCATACTATTTTTTTCCCATGCTATTCGGGTCATGCAAAAATATACTGTTTTTATTGTGCATACTACAGACAGGCACTTGCCTAAAAGAGAAAAACGTAGTCTGACGAGAAAAGAGAAAAATGTCTGATCCCTGCTCCCAGGACTGATTCTGTAACCTAATATTAAGTAGTAAATTCATAGAGTAAGAGTGTCCTTGGAGCAAAGACTGGAACCCAGCATGTCCCGCTTTCCCAGAAGAATGATCCCCTTTGGTCTACTACAGTCCTTGAATTCTCTTTCTAGGGTGTGATAAAGCTTCAGCAGAACGTGTAAGAGCATTGATTATGCAAAGCAGTCTCCAGTCTAGCCTCTAACCTTCTGCGTTAGGAAAGAAGGAAATGTGGCACTGAACTTCTGCATCACCTCTCACACTCAACTCGGGTACCCGAGTTACAGATAGGAGCAGAATTTCCATTTCATTCTATTCTGAAACATTTATCTTGCTCCATCAAATGTAGGAGGATCTTTGGCTCCCAAGAAAGGATTCCAGTTTCTATTCACTTAAAAGTTGTTCTTTTTTAGAGAAGGATATCCACAGACTGCTCTCATCAGATAATGAACAAACTCTAATATAAACATTAGTATAGTTTCTGTAAGTCCAGCTCCAGCCCTATTCCTAACAGTCTGGTAACAATTATTTGTCATTCTGTATATCCACTGTTACTTTTTAAGATATATTTTGCACTCAATGATCTGAGGGCAAAGTTTTATTCAACATATTGCAATAGAAAAAGAAACCATTTTTAACTTTCCATTGCATGCCAGCCTTTAAAATTGAATGATGTTTTAATTATTGCAGATGATAAAAAGACAGCTAAGGGTTATTTCGTAAAGAATTCAGTCCAGCGCTTTACAGAGTGTCCAAGAGACTGTTGAGCAGATGCATCTTGTTTATATAGAACTTCTATGGTAAGTTGAGGCAGTTCATGAAGCGATAAGGTTTGACACAATAGAAACTAGAAGAAAAGCAGTTGCATAGCATGCCTTAAAAGAGCATCTCACCACATATGCTTTGGACAATGTAAAGACATAACCCTAGCCTGATGTGGGCCTGTGCAGCTTTGCAAACATTCCTGTTTTAGGTAACTGGAAGTATTCACACAGACCTTTCCCTTGTTACTGTCAGTAACCCATGCCTAGGGAGCATGAGGAAGAAAATGCTTGCTTGCTTTATTCATTTTTGTAGTTATAAATTCAATTCTTTTGTGGAATTCCTTTAGTGTCACAGCAAGACTATTACTTACTCTTCCTATTAATAGCATAGCATGCAAAATTAAGCTGTGGGGATGACAGAACTATCAGATTTATGAGTTCAGCTAATAAACACCCATTAAGTCTTGAGCTGTCAATCCTGTTAACTGGCAAAACTTTCTCCTACAGAGCCACCACAAATTTTTGCTAAAATAGTAATATTTACCGCACAGAGCATACAATACCTGCCATGGAACCCTTGGAAAAAAATATTTAAAAAAACAACTGTTGTGTTACGGATACTCAACATGCTTAATGTTAGTGACTATTTTCAGTACTTTCTGCACGAAGCCTTTATGGCCCAAATATTTCTGAGGATTTCAACAACAGTGACCAAAACCAGCCTGAGTCCATAACCACAACAGTGGCCTTTCCTAATTACTACTTAGCATCCTTTACCAAACTCCCTGAGGTGGTTTCTTTCCTCACATTAGTCCTCTTTGTCTTCTGCTAAATGACTTGGCCTCCCTTGCTGTCCAGCTCACTAATTGTAGCTCCCACAGTCTGCTCTCAAGACATATCTGTAGAACACATTAATTCACAGAAGAGAAACTATCTCTTATGGTATAAATGGATTATGTCATATGTGGTACATGTGACAGAAGAACAAAACTGAATTGTTCTGAAACCTGTAAAATAAGGAGCAAATGCTTCCATAATAAAAAGTATTCAGGATTACATATACCTGTTTATTATACATCAATGCTTTTGCTTCAAAAGAATACTTTGTTAGTGTTGTTGTTTATATATTTCAGTTAAACAAAATTTCTGTGATTTGAGGCATTTGACAGGACTGCAAATTTGATTCATGAGAATAGATATGGATCAGAAGAAATGATCAATCCAGTCTGAAATTTTATTAAATTTTATTATGTCCTGGAGGGACTGTAATAGTGGAAAATTAACTCCTTCAGTTAACAAATAAGGTTCTCTGCTTTTCAGAGTGAAAAGCTGCCACTTGTGTTCACTCTTTTAGGACAAATACTGTAAGCTGGGTGGGAATTGTGAATGAATAGGGTGATAAAAATTTGTCCTAGAGCTGCCCCCTAAACACAAGAGAAAAAATAGGAACATCTAACACTGACTAAGCAAACCTTGCTTTTAAGAATCATTACATCTGTAGTGTCAAGAAGGATCCATACAGAGTCTGTGGTCTCTGTGTAAGCTGCAGTACAGTATCAACAATGCAATCTTTGAAGCAGCACTACGAAAGGCAAAGGAATTTGAAGAGAGAACATGAAGAGCTCTGTTTTGCACAACCTGCTGATATGTTTCCAAAGTGCCATATCCCAGATGTGAGACTTTCTACAACATCATCAGGTCATTATGTTTGCAAATATGGATGCAAAGAGCTGCTCCATAACTGAGTTCACTATTGGTTCTTTAAAGCACTATATCACATAAGCAACCGGCTTCTTGACACAGTTATGCCAAAACCAGGAGATCACTGGTAACAACTTGGTTACAGAGAGTCTGAGTGAGAACAGGAATACAGTTTTAAGGCTACAGCACTTTTGCTCTAAATTTCTTCTCCAATCTGTCTTATTCCGGAAAGAATTAATATTACTATATGATCTTGCCAGACAAAAATGAAAGAGGCAAAATCAAGGATCCACTCGGCATTTATCTGCAGACAGAAGGATGCAATGGAAATTAGAAAAGACAATCTCTACGCAGCCTCTTCTTGAGGACTGCAATCTGTGAGAATTCAAAGCAGCACTGCTGAGACACATGGTTCCTTTCCAGACCTATTTATCTGGCAGTCTAGAGAAAGGTGCAGTCACACATAAGCCCTGAAACAATTTGACATTACAATGGGCCCAGCATCTCACGTTCAGCTAACACCAAAGGAAAGTGTTAGTGAATTAAAAATACAAGCAAGCAAGTCCATGCCATGTAAAATCGATTCAGAATGAAGCAGCATTATAAACAGATGTGGTGCTGAATGTGTTCTGTGATGCTCTCATTAAGGCCTTCAGTTCAGACCCTGAACTCCTTAACCATCCCAATGTCCTCCACAGAATTTCTGCTTATGTCAACAAAAGTTGTGTATGGCAGAGATCTATAATCTGTCTCATCAAAGGTGAATAATTTCTTTACACTGCATAAAGCTGTAATTGAATTATTTGCTCTTGAAGGATCAAATATTTCACATTATCATTTAAGGCCTTTTATTTGTAGGAAAGGAGCTAACTATGCAAACCTTTACATCAAAAGGGCACTTAAGTACATTCCTCACTTTAAACATGGAAGTTAACGCGAAGAGGGCTACTAACTGCTTAAAGTTACATGTAAGTTCCTAGACAAAACCTGGAAGGTTTCCTGAGGTTCTGAGTTAAATAATCACACGGAAGGAAGTCTTTTAAAATAGTTCTTCAAGGGGAGGAAAAGTTAGATATGACATGTGCAACACCACCTCACATAAATGTAACTCTATTGACATAAAGTTATTCTTGATTTGTCCTTATGTAAACAAGCTCAGTATCAGGCCCAATCTTACTTCAGAGAATAATGCCCTTAACAAATTATACTGTCTACGAGGAGCAAAAAGCAAACACCTTGAGCTTGGAACACAGCAGCAAGCAAAATTTTCCTAACCTAACACTGCAGTCACATTTAAGCAGCCCACCAACCAACCAACCAACCACAAACAGGTAACAATTGTAAAAACAGATCTTAACCTTTTCCACGAGAACTAGAAGTATCCAGAGGGTATTTACTGGCTAGCTGTTTCCCCACACTACTCCACAACTTGGAGGTTTCCAGCTCTGAACTACCCGTTCCAAATCAATCGCATTATTTCCAACAAAAACTGTCAGAGAAAATGCTTACTCTGAATGTCTCTATATGAAATAATACAAAACGCTAAACAGCAGAACATGTTGCAATTCGTTCTTGCATCTTCAAGGCAGAAAGAAGCTATCAATAAATGTGCATTGTCCTAAGCAGTGAAATTATGCTTTCTGACCTCTTCACTTAAAGCTATAGTTTTCTTCTATTAGGTGTTTTGCCTGTAAGGTACACATGAGTCTAGCTCTCTGCTCTGATTAACACTGAACACCTACTGTGTTCACCAAACAGATGACCATTTTCCTGCTAATAATTTAAATAAATGAATATGATGAGCGGTCAGCAGGCTGGGCAGGCGACCTTGCTAATACAGGTATGTTGTCTTCATTTTATCAAGATGTAGAGTGTCTTCAGCGCCAAGCACAGCTGGAAAGCTGTGTGCCACCACAGTTTGCTCAGCACATGTGCTTCTTTCATCTTTTGATTAGTGTTTGCATCTCCTCTTGGGTAGAGAACATAAGTGCTTCAGAAGTAATCAGATGAGGGGATCAGGAAGATAGCAGCAGGCGCTAACAATCTTAATAGAGCTGATAGGTGGATTTTAAATTATGAGGGCCTATATGTCTGTGTCAAGCTCGTGCAAGTGAAGAAAAAAACCCAAACATATTACCAGATTTAAAAAAAAAATCCTAAAATTTAAAGAAATGCAAAAACAGGGAGAATCTCTATCTCTACATCCATATGCTAGTTTTTACTTATTTTAAAAAACTGTATTATGTCTCCTTTGAATGTGTTTCTTTTGATATCTACATTTTACAGCTATTTTTGCAGTATTTTGCACCTGAAAAAATAGGTGCAGTACCACATATTGGTATACAGAATATGCCAGTTACCTTGAGTTCATTAGAAAATGTAAGGGAGTGCCTCAAATATTTTCATCCTAACAATTCTTGTCTTGTGAAAACTGCAAGAGTTTTTGTAGCATCATCTGTGAAATGGACTTGATTGACGTATCAAATTTTCTTACGTCTAGAATCAGCCTGACTCCTCCTGCCCCTGGCAGATTATGAAACACCTGGAATACAAACCATCTTAATTGTCTTCATGTGAAATGGGCTAAACGGTGCCTTGGAACATCTGTTCCAGGAGCTCCTCCAATAGAAAAGCCTTTTGAAGCAGTCTTTTGGATCCAGATACCTGAAGTGAGCTCATCTCAGGAGAAAGTACTTTGGTTTGCCTTGCAAATCAAATGCACCTTTCAGATTTTGAGCCAAAGGTTCTTTGCAGGTGCTATCGCAGAGAAGGAGCATTCCAAAAGCAGCCTCTTCTCCTACTCCTTCCCATTTGTATTGCAATTTACAGGTTAGGTTATGGTAACACAAGTCATCTATCTGCCCTTTCTTTCTGGGACATAAGGGAAATTGGAAAGACTCATCCTTCCTTTAGCGGTGGTGCTGAATATAAGGGCTTCTCAAATCTATTCATAGATGATGGATAGATATCTGTTATTCAAAGAGATTCAGTACATTTAATGGAAATTTAATGAGGATATGCCAGCCATTGCTGGGGAATTTTAAACATCATGAGCACAGAATTTGCGACTCATCTAAAAAAGTATGGGGTTTTTTTTGTTTTTCAATTTTAAATTGGTATTTTGATATTTGTAAGAGTATTTCCCTAGGATACATTGGTATTTCCAAGTCCTTTATCAATGAACAGCTAGAAAGATGTGATTTTCAAAAAGGCCAAGATGATTTCAGTGAAAGTCCAAGTATTTTCAGTAAGAACTTTATACCTATATTACCTGTATATTATCTATATCCTCCAAGAATCCCATGCAACATTCATGCCAGTGAGGTACTTGAGTTTCCCAGGATTTAGCCTTTTTTAACAGAAAACTGTATTTGGTCTAAGAAACGATAAAATACCTTACCTTTCCACTCTCTCCCCTTCCTTCCCACTAATTGCTGCCCCTGTAGTCCTATACTTGATGATGGAATTCTTCTATCATCAATACTTATGATTTTAACTGTTTTGACCACCTAGACCCTAGTTACTTATGGAAGTACTCTGAACTGCTATTATCTACAACACAAGTGACAGAAACATTTAAGAGAACTGTGCAAACATCCTGGTGTGGGGTGGTTAATTCTGCATTTTTTTTCTAGGGATAAAAACACTAAGACACATTCAGACTTCTTGCTGAGGTGCCTCAAAAGGTAGATGGTGGTTTACTACAGTATCTACATTGTACTGAGCAGCAAGCCAACTAAATTCAGAGCTGACAGACCTAATTTTCCCATATAGATAAAGAGAGGTGCCATATTCAGACCATGTAGTTTTAGAACACCTAACTTTGCCCTTTGTTTCCCTGGAAAATCAACAGTCCAAATTCCACCAGAGCTGCTTGTGTTATGAGTGGAAGAAAGTGAAACGCCAGGTTCCCTATCAAAATCCATCGGAAATAAACTATCTAAAAAAAGTCTAATTTATTGATTAGCTTCTAGACCTCACCAAGAACAAACTGTTA
The DNA here is from genome assembly GCA_033628505.1 of Tringa tobata. Lineage (NCBI taxonomy): Eukaryota > Metazoa > Chordata > Aves > Charadriiformes > Scolopacidae > Tringa > Tringa tobata. The sequence continues at coordinate 2,147,130 of JAHREE010000215.1, forward strand.
GCACTCTTCACTCCTTGGCATAGACATAAGGAACTCCATACTACCTTTCTCATTAATAACTAATCTCTTTCTTGTGTATCAGCTGTGCTCAATCTCTGTGGGATTCTTGCATAGTAATTACTAAGATTCTCAAAAGATCAGGAAATATTTTTCTTATAAAATCCTATTATCCCTTTTCCGATTTTATGAGGGTTTTTTCTTAATGACTAATATTTGACATAGAATATAGATATATACTTATTAATAAACATATGTATTATTACTGGAATAACATGGGATCCTAAGAAAAACTTGACCTGTGTAAGTTTTAATTCCATGTAATATGCAGAGCAGCTAATACAGGTATTTCTGTAGAATTTTTGCAGTTCTTAACCACAGCCTACTATATATGGAAGGAAAGCAGTCAAAAAGCAATGTCAGCCTCTGTAGATTGATTAGGACCACTGAATGCATGTGGAACTGTGTTGGAATAAGTAAACCACTGTGTTTCATTACGATAGTAAAAGTAAACTGAGTATCAAGCCTGCTGGCTTGCCAGAAGCAATTTTCTTAAGCTCTTGAGTTTTGCTTGGATTTTTTTGTTTCCGTTTTATCATTTTTGATAGTGTAGATTCAAAGTTTTTCATGTCAGCAGTTGCACCATAACCTAAGTACCAACAAGCTCAGTCACCATTATCTCTTAAAAAAACCTCCTAGACATCCTGCTCTTGCCCATCAGGACAGCAACAGCAGTCACACATCAGCCTGATCTAACACAGCTTCTCTTCCAGGTTCTGAAACAGCAAAGTTCCCTGCAAAACGAAATGGCTTCCCTGGTGCATCAAACTCATATTACTTTTAAGACTGGCCATTTATGCTCTACCAATTTTGTTGGCAAATTTAAGCAATTGAGGAAATGCTACAGATTCAGGTATCTGAGAAAATGCATATAGCCACCCAGCTGGCCACCATCTTGCCCAAATGGAAAGAATACTTCCAAAGTCCTTCTATAAGATTTAAGATCTGACCTTACAGAATGCTGAAACAAAAGTCATACAACTTTCATACCTGGTTCCTAAGAGGAATCCAACTGAGGACTGCTGAAAGCTTTTCTTATATTTTTATTGGTTAGAAAGGTGAATCTACCCAACCAAAAACGTGTTCCCTGGAAATGGGAACAAAATACTTTTTAGATAGCTCATTAATTTTTGCATGATTCTTTCATTTCACCCCAGTGCATTATGATGTCTGTCATTAGCATATGGACTCTTGAGTAAATGGATACTGATTACATATTTTGAAAATACTAGTTATATAGAGTCCAATATCCCCAAAAAGAGAAAGGCGAATAGGTTAATCATATTGCTACTATATTAATTTGGTTACTACCAGTGACCTTTATGTCTAAATGGCATTTATGCCACGGTATGATAACCAAAATATATGAATTTTAGAAGGACTTTATCTATGTAAACCTCTCACTCTCTATATTTTTAATAGAATCAACTAAAGTATGCAGCATTCAAGTCTCAAAGGACTAAGGTATATTATAATAGTTCATTCTGAATAGTTTCTTGGGGTAGGGGAAGTATAGGGCAAATTTTTCAAAGGGAAGAGACCCATTTTTGCTCACAAAAATTATCTGCAAACTTGTGACAGCATTTATGTGGGCAACCATTGACATTATATAAGCAGATCCAGAAAATACACTTGCAAATGATCAGTGCAGGCACCCAGCTGTAGCTGATGCTTGGCTTGTACCTCCGTGAATATTCTCCTGGTAACAGCATGCATTAATCCACTACTAGGATTACATTTTATGCAAGCATTTTTAGCACAAACACACCTCCACCCTCCTTGTTTGAAATGTGAGTGCTGGTGTATTAAAAAATATTTGGAAGACAGACTTATTAAACTAATTGTTACGAGAACACAGTGGGGTATATTTTCAGTGTGGAGCAGAGAGATTTAGCTGCATGACTTCCATTAGCTTTAATGAGAACCACACAGCTAAATGCTCATACACCACACTAGAAGATTAACCCAGAAAACACACATTGTTTACTTTTTACTAATACTCTGATTATTACCACGTTCTTCCTCCTCCTCCTCTTCTTCCTCCTCCTCTTCCTCCTCCTCCTCTTCATCCTCCACATCTTCACCTTCCTCTTCATCCTCCTCTTCTTCCTCTTCAATCTCCTCTTCTTCTTCTCGATCTATCTCCTCATCATCCTCCTCCTCATCACCTTGCTCCTCATTATCATCAGAATATTCCTCCTCTTCTTCATCTTCTTCCTCTTCTTCCTCTTCCTTTTCATCCATCTCCTCTGTTCCATCAGTTTCATAGCACTCATCTACCGAAGAGTTGTCTGCTTTAACCACAAAGGGTTTTCTTTTGGGAGCTGGTTCTTGGGGTTGCTTATCTTGCGTTTTTCGTTTCTTTGCCAAAGGACAGCCATAAACACTGTGCAAAAATAAAAGATGCAAATTATTACACTGTCCTGCAGATTTTTGTAGATCAGATTGCATAACTTATGCCATTTAGTCATATATTCTAAATTCTACAGCATGATTAGTTTCTCAAAATGCATAGTTTCAAAGTAAAATGCAGCTTAGGCAATAACGACCAAGAGCGGGGACAAAACCTGTGAAATCGCAAACAACTATTATTTTCCTGAAAGTCTCACAATTTCATGCCAGCAGAACAGTTACAGAACTGATACAAATGTCTCATTCTTTTATCTCTTCTGCATGTTACACTCGTTCCTAAGGCAGATGAATATAGTTAAAAAACATCAACCTTATCCTACCTGTTAGCTATCAGTACAACAATCAGGAATAAAGCAATACTTCATAATTCTGTAACATTCAGTAAGGTTATAATTGTGTGCAATTAAGATAATGTTTCAATGCTATTTAAACAATAAAAATGCAACCACATTTTTAATATTGTTGTTTATTGTTATTATTATTATAAATGATGAATTGCTTTTAAATTCTCCATTTATGTGCTCCACAATATGCTACCAGGCTGGGTACGTGGGAAACCAAGCTCCCCAACAAAACCAAAACCAAAACCAATAGTTTTCATGGCCAGTGTTGGAAGTGTTCTCACATTGAAAAAAATCAAACAAGAAACAAACCCCTTTGTTAGTAAAAGAAATCAAACTTTTCAAAGTTGAGTACCTCTACCTCATCGATCCTTTTAATGCACTGTAACATAAATAGCATTTCAGAGTTCTGGTCTTCTACCAGATTAGCCACCTGCTCTCAAAGTCATATAATCTGCATTTGTTAAATGTGATCATCCTTGTGTAACCCCTATAGCCCCCTACATGGAGTGATTGCACACACAACATACTTTTTTGCTTAAAGAACTTCCTCTTTGAACTTTTTTATTGTGTGATTATAGATGCTACTCAAGCTACAGTGGTTTTTAGTCTTCTTCCTGTGATTAACTAGTTTTAGGACATTTAAACTGTTCTTTCTAGCCCTTTATGTATATCTACTTATAATTTCCTTTTATGTTATATGCTGATTACAAAACACTGAGGATCTTTATCATTTTCTTCCACTCTGATAATGCTTCATATTCTATTGACAGACCACTGAAAAATAGTGATTTTAACCACATTTAGTACAACAGATGTGCTCTTTGTGGTGTCTGCATGGTCTTGATCTTGGTCTTATTTAATTGCATCCCAGCAGCTATTCATCCCGATTATTCAAAATGCTACTTAGGTAACAAGTGTTTTATTTAAGTACGTGCCTAACCATTTTACTTAAGTGTCTAACTTAGCCATTTTCTTACCTAAATTTTAAAGCACTTGTTCACGGGAGGGCTGGCTCAGTCTGCTTGTCACACATATATCTAAGGAACATACACAGTAACAAAAGATGGTATCCATCATCAAAAACCTGCCAGAGAGACCTTCTCCACATAACACAAACACCTCTCTCTCTATGTAGGGACTATAGGTGTCTTTAAACTCTAATCCAGCATGTCTAAATTAATCACCTCTCTCCATGTACACTATCATGAAACACTGAATAAATTTTAAATACCCCTTATCTAGCCAGATTCCAATCCTCATCATCTGGGAGTGGGTGTGGGGTAATAGTACTAATGGGATAAAGTTTCCAGACACTAACACCAAAATTGAGGCCTAATGGTGGAGGCTAGAGGGGGAACAGATCCACATCCTCCAGACACCAGGACCATGCTCCATCCAGCTGCTAGCGTGATACATCCTGGGGAAGAGCATCCTCTTCCAGAAGGTGAGCCCCTGTGTAGCTGGCTGCAAGGAACTCAGTCTGATACACAGCAGGCAAGCAAAAGCCCAAAGCTTCACTAAATTTATGAGCCCCAAACCTGGGAAAAGAAGAGTGTTAAGCTTCAGGTATAATATATTTGTATATATTCAAAGATAGTTTGATGTAAAACATATAAATATGGCAGAAACCCTTGTCCCTAGGTCACCACTACTGCCCACTGCCAAACGACTGTCCTGCCTCTTGCCCTGTGAGTCCTCCTCTTCGTCAGGACCCGCCTGCTCAGAATCAAGAGGAAAGGTGGGACATATTTGCATGGAAAATATCCCAAATCGCCCCAGTCCGTGCAGAAAGAGCAGTCCAGTCTCCATCAGTGTGGACAGTTCCTAAATCCTAGGGCAAACGAGGAGCAGTTTGTTGTAGATCTGACCACAGCAGGTTTATTTTGGCGTTTGCCCTGGTGCTATGAGGGTTCAGGAGCTGTCTATTTAAACTCTCCACAGGGAACTCTGAAACAGGGCAGATGAATTTTTCCTCAGAGCTGGAATTTCAGAGCGTATGTAGTGCCCAGGGAAATGATCAGATAATTAGGGAGGAACCAGTTTCATTTGGGAGCCTAACAGAGGCTGCATCCTGGAAAACAGGAGTGGGTCACGGCCTGGGGCTCAGGCAGATTAGAGAAACCTGCATGTCACTTCAATGGGATTTAAGCAGACAAGATAACATTTATGGAGAGGTTGTGTCTTGCTTTCTTGATTTCTGTTCCTTCTCTTTGTGATATATATTAGCCTCACTATAGCTTCTTCAATGCCATTATCATTAAATGATATTTTCTCAAAATCGTGATCTTTATTTTCAAAGATGTGAGTAGACTTAGCCCCAGTAATCCCCAGGATTTCATTTCTTCCTCTTATTATAACCTTCTTAGACCATTGTAAGAGGTAAAGATGACACTTCAGGCAGCCCTGAGCTAAAACCATCAAGGCTAAAGGGACCAGTAGATGTTAAACTCTGAAAATTTTTGGCCATTGGAGGTGACGCAAACTTGAATTTTGTCACATCAAAGACAGAACATTCACTCTACCCCAATCTTTGTCCAGTTAAGAACACTAAATACTTGCAGAAGTTTTTATCTAGTAATGCCCCAAAATAGTTCCCTTTGGAATTCACAACAGGCTAGGAACTGGGGAAGAGCACAATAGGATAATAAAAACATCTATTTTGTTTTGAACTGTTGTTTAATTTTTGTATTTGGCACCTAAATATAATTGCATTATTTTTTTAGATGCAAATTATTGGTGAAAGGTAGAAAGAAAGTGTTGTCATTGCCATTTTTGCTCACCTGTGATCTTCTTTTCATGGCTTTATGCCTTTCTACACAACATTTTATAAAGTTTGGGAGAATATAAGACACTACTTGGGATTCAGGCCCCCCTGGAAAGTGTGTAACTGGCAATGGAAATCAATGCCTGTTAGCTGCCTGACCAGCTTTGATGCTTTTATAAATCTCATTAAATAACTATTTGCAATTCAGCTATTCAAGTAAAGTTGTGAATTTGACTTTAGTTTTTTCACTTTATTTATCTGTTCTCAGTGCCTTTGCTCATAGCATTACAACTGAGGACACATCAGCAACCAACAGAAGCAAAGATTTACATAGTCTAGCACTAAGGACTTGGGAATATGTCACTTTTTCCAAGGAAATCAGTTATGTTAGTTAAATCCAACTCAGCTTTTGTAAACTCTTTCCTGATTAGTTTGTACCAATACGTTGCCCGTTTTCTCAACAATCCTGAATTTGGTTTTGCCCGTGCTTGGATTTGTAGTTTATGAAGCTACCATTGCATGAGTTTTCCTTATAAAACCTTTAAAATAGTGTCTTGCTCGGGCTTCCTTCTGTCTTCAACTATATGTACCTCATATAGCTTATCTACACCTCATGTACTACAGAGTTCATAGTCCGAGAGAGTTAAAAAAATTATCCATGTCTTTCAGAAACCTGAGAAACAGGCCACCAGACCTGGAGCCTACCGTTTAGCTGCCCTATTTTTCTTCTTTTCCTTTCTTAACCTGTTTCGCTCTCATCCTTTGTTTCATTAATTTTTCAGATTCTGCCTCCAGGACACTTCTCTCTGTTTCCAGCACGTTCCCCGTGGTCCCCCTGGCGAGCGCGCCGAGGGGAAGGCAGCGCCAGCTTCCCAGCAGCCTCTGCCACTCAGTTTCCCTCCCGACCACATAGGGAGATGACAGTCTCTCCCACCGACCTCTTGTTCCTCATATATTTATGAAATCTGTTATTGTTTGTCCTTATGGCTTCTGCGATTTTCTCTCCATTTCCAGTTTTGGCTTTTGTGAGCATCCCCTTATTTGCTTATTTTTCAGACTTGTTTATCCCTGCTCAAAGCGATGACCCCATTGATTTATCTGCCTTGTATGTCTTTATCCGCTCTTTTATTGCTCACTGTATTTCCCTGGTCAGCTGTGTTTGTCTTATTTTCCCCTCACGCTTCAGCTCTCCGGGCTTTCAGCACAATATCTATTTGGGCTTCCTGAAACACACTTTTGAACATTCCACGTTGCTTTGCTATATGTCTCAGTCATCTCCACTTTTTGGAATGTCATAAATAATTCTTGTGGAAAGAACGTTGTAGAATTTTATAGTGATAAGCTCCAAGAGGACATATAGACATTAATAATTGAAGAAATTGAAGAAATAATATATGAATTTATACTCCTTAGAAGATGATTTATGGTATATTTTTAACTCACAATTTTTCTTCATTAAAAAACATATGATGCTACTCACTGATACATTCAGTAAGACCTTTCTTCAGGAAATACATATTTCTTTCCCAGAGTTGAATTTCTTGATTTTTATATATTTTATTACTAATTTAATATAGTTTTCAGCATAATTAGCATGGTTATTATTTCAACAATAACATTATAACAATTAAACATGTCTCTTTAAATATATATAGTGTTGGATCAGCAAACTACAAGGGATTTTCTAAATCAGATTACTGATTAATATTCTCCCCTCCATGATATGCTGACTCACATATAAAAGGTGGGACATGACACCTATGTCTGGAGGACAATTTCCTTTTAGAGTGTCTTATTTCTCTACATGAATTAGAAAAGTTTATGTGACCAATAAAGCTTCATTCAAATTTAAATACCTAATTTAGATAAAGTGATTCCTATCTGCCATATTTACCAGCATTTTTTCATTTTTATCTCTTTTCTATTCAATCTATTATTGCAGAAGCCTTGTGCTCAAAGATCGAAGTCAAGAAAAATAACACGATGGCAATATTATGCCCTAAATCTGAATATTTTTTCTTGCAGGATCATTTTTTTCTCTTTTTTTTTCTCATTAGTACTTTGAAAAATCTTACAAAGTGTTATTTCAGTATAAAATGTGTATCCAGCAACAGCGCTCTCATTCTTTCTTCTCTTTATGCGAGAATTTAACATAAACCAAAATATTTAGTAGGTAATAGAATCTAAAAATTTGCTATATAGACTGCTAGTGAAGTTATCAAAAACACTTAATGAAGCACTTAAGTATCTGAAGTGGTACCGAGGTGGAATTTTATCATATACAGTTGAGGGTAGCAAATCAGGAAAAGTCTGCTTGGAAGCAAACGTCCGCTTAAGGCTTCATGGAGAAAGTTCCCAAGGCATTTATACTTGTTCCACTGGATACCCTAAGTGTTATTTTTGGTTTGGATTAGATAACTTCCAAGTCCATATCTCTAGATGAAGACTTTTATGGCACTGAGATAACAGGTATTTTGCAGATAAGCCCTATAATAAATTGAATCTTCAAAGAATGTGCAAACCTAATTAATTTGCATAACACTGCATCTTATTAAATCACCCTCAAAGCAGGCACTACATTTAGCTATAAAGGACTGATTCTATCAACTATAGTAGTTGACCAGAAAATAAGCGTTTGTATTCCTCCAAACCCTACATCTTGAACTCCCTGCACTCCAGGAAGATGCCCTTCCTGGCAGACAATGCACGATTATGAGGAAGAGCTGCTAACACTCTTTTTGAAGCTGGACCATTGCAAGAATAAAGTCCGTCAGCTGAGGATGATTTTCCATTCATATTTAAATGACTGCTTAAAGTATGCCAAATTACTAGAGGAATGAGCAGCAAACCCAGTGGACAGTGACAACTGTGAGGCAGCAGAGTCAAACTTCTTTGTGGGCAATTATTTTTGTTCTCTAGGCCACACTGGTCAGGAATTTTTCCTACCACACAACAGTCCCGTGTAATGCCTGCGTATCATCCTGGAATATGGGAGGTATTGAGTTGAACCTTCCCAGGATGTGAAAGGTAAAGAACTTTGCTGAGTATTCTAATCACTAACCTATAGAAGAGAAAATGGGAAGAGCAACAAGTTAAAGATCAAGAAGGACATGGAGTTTTTTGAGCTTATATTTCACAGAGACGGCTAACTGCAGCCTCTCTGCAGACTGAGTTAGGACACGGTGGTTTTAGAGCTTCCAACCAGCTGGATTAAAATACTCTGTGCTAGCACCCTGCCTGCCATGAATCCCAATCTAGAAGACTAACTCACCAGAATCTGCTTTCCAGGAGCCTGCTGGCAACTGAGCCAGCGCCTTGAATACTGTCCCACTGTTACACACGCTTCTTGCAACCACTGTGCTGCCAAGCACCATAGCATCTAAGGGCACTTACAGAATGACTGCCCCCACCCATGTCTTCTCAGTGGGAGTTAGGCACTAATTCGGAGTCAGTGCTTTGGAAAAATCTGTGTTCCCATCCACATTTTACATGCTTCAATATTGTTGTAAAAGTGGGCGCAAATGACTATGTTTTCACCTGTTTAAACTATAATTAAAAGTAACAAATACCTTTTAAAATACAATAAACTCATCTCCACAGTTCTGCTGTATTTCAGACTTTCCCACGAGCTTCTGCTTGTGGTTCAATAAATTAGATTATTATAAGCAGGAAGCTTTTATATGTGCAGAGTCATAACACATCATCTTTACTTCATTTACTTCTAACGAATAGAAGTTTGTTGACTTTTCAGATTAGGTAGATATACAATAGTATTTCAGTTCAGGGAAAACTATTCCTTTACATGAACAAGTACAAGCTTGACTCAGAGGAATGAATGAAACGTTGAGAACTCTATCCTTTTTTTCCTCCTGGAGTTTCAAATATTTGTGTACTGCACTATGGAACAGTAAGAATTACAGAAGTGCCCAGAAATGCTGGATCTCAAAGGTAAAGGTAGAAGATGTGGTATTTTCTTCACAGAGCTTTAAAAGTCAACTCGATCCTTTTGCACTTCAGAGTCTTTTTAAACACATGAATAGCCACAAACATACTGCAGATCTGCTCATGCCTATAGCATTATTTAACTAAATAAGCCCTAAAGAAAAATCAGTATCTTTAAAAAATAGCATTACAAAAACGAGTTAGGAGTAACAAATAACATGAGAATAGAATGATGTGCCAAAAGGAAATGGAGCTCAAAACTGAAGCATATTTTTTAAAAAAATTCAAATATTGATATGTGATTTTTTAAACAAAATAAAGCAGACTACCTTTGACGTAGTCAATACAGTCACAGTTACTTAAGTCAAAGTGAGGCTCTTTTATTTAATTGGGTTCTGTATATCTCCAATGTGAAGCACCTCCCCACCCTTATTCGTTGAGACTCCAAACTGGTGCAACTGAACCCTGCGATGAACAGTGGAAAACTTACTGGCTAATCTGCTCTCTGGCTGGTGAGATCATTTCTCCCATCACCAAAGTCTCTGCTCTTGGAGCATGACAACTGAAAAGAAACTTTCAGTTCTGCAATAATTAACCCATTTAAACAGTAAGTTTATTTAATTGATTGAATCCAATAGCTGTTCAGTGAAGAAAAATGAGGCGAAGTAACGTATTTCTAGGTGGTGTACAAATACACAGGAAAAATCTCAGCCCTGGAGAATTCATTTAAAGCAAGATGCAAAAAATAAACGTAACAAATCATGAGACTAAAATCTTACGCGGCAGCACAGCTTAGCAAAGTACATGCCCTGCAGCTGTAGATTATTCCAAAGTAGTTATATAAATAAATCAATATCATATCTGATTGCCCCATGACTTATGATGTCATGGATGGGGCTCATCTCTCACCTACCCCATGGCTTCTAAAAATTAAGTCTACGCATGTCATGCTAAGCTCCCTTCATAAGTCAATGCAGAGAAACTGGAACCTCCTGGGAGGCAATTCATCTCACCTTTCTTAGACACTTTGCCTATCTCTCCACTGACAATTAACAGAGTTAATGTCAGTTAACTTATATTTCTACCACTTATGAATCTGATAAAAGTGGGAGAAATCTAAGCCTTTTTCTCTCTTTTGTTTTAAATATTGCATGTCCATCCCCCCAAAAGGTAGTACCTATCAGATTTTAAAACCATGCAACCACAATACTTCTCTAAAGAGAAAACCAAAGCCCTGCTTCTTTCCTTTCCACAGCTGCTGTATCACTTAACATGAATAATTCTCCTCCCTATAGTTTGGCTATCTTTTCAAGACTACCTGCATGATCCAACATCAGACAAATGCTGTAGCTGCACCCTAATCTTAGAATGGCAAATACCCAACTTAATTGTGCGTTCCAGAGCCGGAAGCCACAATTGATTATATCTTGTTGCCAGACCCTTGAATACAGGGACTGATCAAAGAAACTAGGATAGTGCAAAGAGCACAGGTTTAATGACTTCTATTGATTCATTAGACAAAATGCATATAATCAAGTTTTGCTAAGTGGCTATTGATTCTGCACACTTCAGTGTTGATTTAGATGTAACCCAGACACATAAAAAGGGGAACATGCAAAGCCAGTGGCTGCTTCTGCACTAACTCAAAGAACACTGACTTCTGCACTAACTCAAAATCCTGAAGTCCACATTTATTTCAGAAATCTAAACTGGAAAAACATTGGGAAAGAAAAACCTCTATTTTTCTACATACAGACAAAAATGAGGTTGGTTACGCTGAGCTAAATCAAAGCAATATCTAGAGCTGCCAAGATGTCCAGATTTGTGTGCATCCTGTGTTTTCAGCCTCAGTAGTAATGACAACTCTTTTCACAGGTAGAAGGCAGGGCAGGTTCCAATTTATTTTTCATGATAACATGAGATCATAAAATAGGAAAAGTTCATAATCAATCATTCAACAATTTGGAAGGATTAGAATATGCTACACGGGCGCATCTATCAGTTACAAAAGATCTTTGCATAGTCACAATGCTTGAGCCTTGGACACGAAATGAAATCTTTCTATTCTGATATTTTAAACATAATTGCTTTTAAGCAATTCAGCATGCTAAGTTCAAGCATTCAAAAATCAAGGGAAATAAGCTGCTGGAAATCAAAGGCGATTCACGTAGTTATACTGCCAATCATTTAACAACCCGGCTAGATACGTATTAGTAGAATCAACACCCTTAGACACAGACTCGATAGATCATATTTAACGACAACACAGCAGGTCAAATATCATTCTAGCATGTACTTAAGTGTTGAGTAATAGAGTACACTGTCATTTTAGTGCATCTCTAATGCAGGGCTACCATAATGAGACTATCAGCTCCTGACTCCTATCACAAATACTCTTCCCATCATCTCTCCATAGATTCACAATAGCACTGGCTCCTAACTTAATTTTAACTAGGAAAGATATATGGCACAGAATTAAGAAATACGATACACCAATTTTCCTCTAACTACAGCAATAAGTATCTTACTTGATCCAAAAAGCTAATGGCCGTGGAATATAACCAAAGAAAAGGAATAATACTGTGGAGCAGTCTTCTAACACAAGAATATGACTGTCATCAGTAAATATGTGAAATTACAGAAAAAAACGACAAAAACGAAGTGATACAAGCTGCAGCCACGCCAGTGCTTATGTACTGGATTCTCACCTCCAGTATAAGCTACGGGACACCATTCTTTGTCTTGCACAGTTGGTTAGGAGTCATTCAAGTGTGAAATATTCTAAATTCTGGTTGTTAGAGTATTGAGATGTTTAAATCTTCCTATTTTGAAAAAAAGCAAAGAGATTGTTCCTTTCCGTAACAAGAGAAAACATGATTATTCTAAGACAGAATAGAAACGACAGCATTCTATCTACTTTATTGCATTATGGAGCTGCAGATAGAATTGGTCTCTTGATAAAAATGTTAACCGTTATTAATATGTATTTAGCAAACATAATTATGAAGGAACTGAAAGTTTATCCTCCATATTCATTTTTAAGGTGCTTTCTTTCTCAGTGGAGTCTACCAAAAAAATTACTATAAAAATATGTTTAACGTAAAGAGGATTTCCAAAAAACGTTTATCATTATACCTCCTTGTGACTAATTTCTAGGATAAACTTTTGACACTATCTGTTGTGCCTGGCAGTTTACTACTGCATACAAACTTATAAGTACAAACTTACAATCAGACTTTATGCTCTTTGTAATAGACAGACACAGCTATTTTAGTATTATGCAATTTTCAACAGTCATTAGAGTCCCTATTAGCGCTTCCTGTCAGAGATGCATTAGAGCAATCTGGGGTTCTAGACCCACACAATTCTCCAGCCCTAACTTTTGATCAGTGTGGCAGTAATGGGGCACACCCTTCAAGAGACAAAAATGCAATGGCATATGCTTTTCCACCCCATGTAAGTACGAGGCAGGTATCGTGGATTGTTATTCTCACTCTAAGAAGATGCTGCTGCACACACCCCGCCTCCTGCCATGACCTGCACCCTCAAAGGGGCATATTTGCTTGTGCTAATAATCGACTGAACCAGTCTCCTTCTGCAGCACGTAGCAGTCACTTTGTTGTAGTATCAGGGGCTCTTGCACGTAGTATTCCCACTAAGATACTAGCTCACCTCTCTTAAAGAAATTGCTTCGAGCTGTTGGCAGACTCAAAGGACAAAACTGTATCTCTTATGTTCAGCTCAATTTTTTTCCCCCTTTTTTTTTTTTTTTTTCCATGATTAGAAGAAGAATTAGAAATACTCTGGTTCAAAAGTGAAAGCTTACCTACTGGCTTAATCAAGTCTCCAAAAGCCAGATTTCTAGATGTGGGCCTAAATGGCTTTGCCTTAATCTGGCCTTTTTTGATGTACCTGATGCAAGGAAGGATGTCTGTTCAGACACAGAAAAAAATTAAAAATCTAACTGAATTCCATCACATTCTAGTCCAGAATAGTGAGGCTCCAACTTGACTCATATCACGATTAAAAAAAAAAAAAAAATACTACGGTATATAATGTTACTTTTTATAGCTGACAGTGAGTTCTATTAGACTGTAGAAGAGTCTCTGAAGGAAAATGAAAATAGCCTCCCAAGGGAGTGGAAACCCCACACAGCATGATTTAAATGTGGCAGCTGGGTTGTGGGTGGAAATGGCGGTTTCCATTGAAAATCTGCTGCCAATATACCTCCTATGGCTTGATTTCACAGGGAAATGTGGCAGTTATCTCTCTCTGCAGTTCAGCTGCTCAGTTTTAAAGATGCACAGACAGGAAAGGTAGCAAGGGCCAAAGACCGAATAGAGAAAGGTCCAGAATGATGTACTGTCCAAGGAGCACAGGGTCCCAAAATTGGGAAATGGCTTGAAGTACAAGTGTGTAACAGGAAGATGGCAAGAAGAGGAACAGATTCTTTAGTTTTATAAGATGAAAGGCAACTTTTTAGATAGTATGTGCTACTTCAAGGACTACTTTCAATTTTTTGAATAGTTTGAGGCATCCGATGCTTAAAGCTTATGCCTCATTGAAAGTCAGTTTGCAACGCGTTAGTCACTTTTAAAAATGGTCCCTATATATCTGGGGCACAGATCTATAATGGGAATAGTGGTGGCAACATTAAATGTCAGCACACTTAACTTTAAAGTACTTAAGTTTAGATGACTAAGTTCCTTAGTGAATAAATTCCCCAATGGTAATACATAGGTATATAAGCCTGGGAGTCGCTATAGCAAGCATGTTGACTGTGGTATATCTATGCTGAGAAATATGAAGTACCATGAAAAGAATGTTTCCAAAATCACCTCCCTCTTTCTTGTTGACGTCTGCAGCTACTTGCACCTCTGACTTAGGCATCATCTTGAAAATATGACTCATAATCCCAAAAGACACTTTCTGATGCAGGTACAAAAATCACGCCTGTAGTAGGGGTGGCTACTTTATTGCTCTCTGTTTTGACACAGGCAGTGGGGCACTGTTCTTTCCCTTTTAAAAAAAAAAAAAAATCGGGTTGAAACAATTGTCAAAAAAATGGAAGACCCTTTCTTTTATTTTTTTTGGAACCCAATCAACCTGTTATGGCTCCAAATCTGGTTCCTCTAGAGGAATTCTTTAATCATCAAACTAGCTTTTTTCTTTCTTTCTCTGTTCTCTGTAGAAAACCTCATGCTCCTTTCTGTCCACAGGCCCAGCTTCAACAGCTGTGACAGAAGGCAGCCTCATCCTAGTCAGTCTTCACCTGTCATCCTTTCGGTATGGTTCTGGCTTGGGAATTAATTAACAATGTGCTTGGGCTCAATCAGGCTGATGGAGAAACGGAAACAGTATGTTGCTTCCTGAGGTGGCATTCTCATTGCTGGTCCAGGCTGCACCACTATCACACCATTTTTCAGGGAAAAGGGATGTTACTGCTACACTGTCTATAGAAATCACTGCTGTCCCTGCATGTCAGCGTGAGCAGAGAATGCCTGCTGTGCTGACTGTATCAGAGGGTGCTGGTGTAAGTACACGTGGTCTGCAAATCTCAAATGTTCTGGCATGTAGAAAGCACCGAGCAGCACAGCTGAGCTCAGCTGGCAGCACCTCTGGGTATACAGAAATAGGTTTTCTATTACAAGTTTGATCAACTATAGACTCGGGGTTTTTGTGGATCCTTCTCTTGTAGTTTAGTACCTAAGCTCTTTTAATTTGTGCTTTAGAAGCTTGCACTTATATTCTGGTTTATGTGACTAAATGCCTTTTTTTTTTTTTTGAAACTCAGATGCAGAAATTTAATGATGGAAACCATTTTTCTCTTATTCTCTAATTAACAGGTTAGTGTACTAAACAGAAGGGGGGCCAGATATCAGAAGACATTTTAGCGTCCATAATACCTAGAGGGTTTTGAAGGTAGGGATGATAAACTGCATAGATATGATGTTACTTCAAATTATCTGCTATCATGCCAAGTTATATTGTAATGTAGCCAGTAAGCCAGTAGGTAAATCTTTCCTGACTCTGCACCAGATGATTCTAAATTTCTTTACATCTTAAAAATTAGGAAGTTTGGTATCATTCCTGCTTTTCAGATCAGCCAAGAAATTTTTGTCTTCCTGGGAACTTCTTTTTTTACAGATTTTTAGAGCAACATAATTAAAAACTGCCCTGGTGTAAGAGTAATGAAATTCTATTCCTGCTTACACAAGAGATCAGTTTAATCCATAGTATACATAAAAAGTGAAAAAAAAAAAAGAAATTGCTCCTAGCAAATATTAACTAACCATGATAGTTTTGTTGTGGTTTTACCTGAGCTGTCCACTAAACTGTGATATCTGAATCTGACCGATTGCTATAATTTTCAATGAACGATCAAAATTATAGTAGATAGAAAAAGCTAAGTGTTTTCTCTGTTTTATAGTTTTGCTTAAATGATGACAATTTAAATAAATGGTTCCACTTTTAGTCAATGCCATTTTAACTGTTCAGTCCTTCCTCCTACATCTTTTTAATAACGTAACTATAAGCAGCAAGCTTGACTGCTAAGATACGAAGTTAACACAGCAGTCAGAATTTATTTGCATTCTTTCTAAAACGGTATTTGTTTTGTAACTCTGACTCAGTTTCTGAGTCCCTCTTTCCCTGAGATCTCTTCAGGTCTCACAAGCTAAGCAAAGCCAGGCCACGTCAGTTCTGAGTATGTCAGTATTTCCAAGGAACACCTAGGTGCTGTGACTCAGAAAGCAGTACACTTTCTTTGCCAATAGCACCGAAACAAATTCTTAGCTCGCCACTGTGGAAGGGACAGAGGACTGCAGGCTGGTAATACTTTACATCACATGGAATTGAAAAGAAGAGCTGAGTGTCTGTGTGTTAAGAACCAGAAATGTTCATTCCAAAGCCCTGCTCAAAATAGAGTCATGCAATTACATTCTGTCAGAATTATTCCTCCATTTTCAGACACATAAACAATCTCTTTTTTCCACTTTCCATCCCAAACTCCTATGCGCTACAAATGTGCACTACTAAAAAGCTGCTATGGCCAGTCTTGTAAGTCAATGTGCTATAGAGTATTACAACATTATAAGCAATACGACCTTTGGTGTCATTTGAAATCAAACACTTAACATCACAAAATGCACTGAGGCTACTGTGTTAACACTTGTGAAATGTTTTGAAAGGACTAAGTTGGAAAAGCCTTATGAGCATAAAATACAGTTACCATAGTAAATTGGCTACAGAGCAGCCACCCATCTAGTTGGGATTTTGTATCTTCTACCTCCTTTCACAAAGTATAGGATATCCAGAGAATTCTCTGAGAAATAGTTTTCAAAACCACGCCTTTTGTTTGGTGACTAGCGACATGCAGATATCTGTGAGATTCATGTCAGAGAATGTTCATCATATATGACATATACTCTTGTTTAAGATGACTGTTTGCTTGTCCCCTTCTCCTGAAGTAATCCTTATGGTTCCTAAGAACCAACAAACAATCCTCATTGATCATCCTAGAAGAAACCATGCCCAAGCAAGATCTATATTAAACAGTGTGTCAGTAATTCTGGCACATTATTCTTACTGTCCCCGCAAATACTCAACAGCAAGAAATCACTTGCTAATCTTTGTATAAATTAAATTTTAATACAGGAAGGATGGTCTAAAGCAAAAGCGCACTGGAGTAGAATTCTGAGCTGTGACTCAACTTCTGGCTGTGACGCAAATTTCTTGTGTGGTAGCCGAAAGTCACGAACTGCTGGTTCACCAAGGGAGCAAATGCATTACAGCTCTCAGTTTCTATGCATAGCTGCACAGTGAAATTCTAACATCCTAGTGAGGTATGTCTGCTCCTCTTCTAATACCTAGGGACGTGTAGGCACTTAACACACAGCAGAATTTAGACACTCTAACCCGGACTGGAAGGTATTTTCTGTAGTGGGGGATTTCTGCTCCAAGAGTTAATCACCTTAAGCCTTCTTTGTGCTTAAATAAACAGGGATGAACTCAGTCTTTTGACTAGGAGATGATCAGAGGAGGAATCGTGATCCCAGCCTTAGCCATTATCTAACCTAGAACATACAGAAACATGCGAGAAAGTAGTGTTTAGTATCCTCTTTTGCCAGGGGTAACTGAAGCTTCATTTTACACCTCTCTGAAGGCTGCCTGCTCATGAGGTTTTACAGTAATCTGGGTTGAGCGTGCCTACTTCTCTAATACTTCACACAAAAGAAACCATTTACATGTTCTTTGCTACTGCTGAAGGATTCATTCCGTTCCTCTCTAAAATGAGTCTCTATCTTCTATATGAAGTGCTAATGCTGGGGCTGCAAATATGGTTCTACTCTCTCCAAGTGACTGCTCAAAGTTACAAAATTATATCCCTCCCTCTTCCTTTTGGATATATTATTGTCCGTAAAATAAGAACAGATCAAGACAAAAGAACACAAGTATCCTGGCATCTTAACCTCTATATAGTCAATGCAAGTTCCCAGAAGATGGGAGAAACATGTCCTAACTTCTACTGATGAAGAACAGAATAAAATAATGCGTTAGTGCCATCTTTGTACAGATGGCAAACTGGAGGACTTTAAAAACACTTGCTACACTGGAACAAGCAGATAAGAGATCAGAGGTGCCCTAACTATGCTACATACATAGAATGACATGGGTATCAAGGTGTTCAAATAAATGTTTCCTGGAAGAACAGTAGGAATTTTGAGAAGCTTAATGTTAAAAGCACAGTTCGTATTCAGAGTTAGACACAAAATAAGGGAGGGGTGATGAGGGTTGACACTTCGGACTTTTAACAGAAGTCAAATGCATGCCAGTTTTTACCTCTGGCATTTATTCCAAACACCTACTCCCTGTTCACAAAGTATAGGCAAGATTTTCTCACGGAGACATTATGAGGGTGAAAAACAGTAGCAGGTGCATATTATTGGTGAATTTCTTTCATGAGTATCAGTTGGACAGAAAGCATTCATTCACTACTTGTTCATTCAATTTAGTGGCCGGCTCATTACATTAAATAAAAAAAATGATGGCAGAGAAATCTGTCCCAGCCCCAGGGAACTGAACTTAAAAAAGGTGTTTTAAATGGCTGGTATTGGCATTTAAAGCCAATCATATCCTGTCCTGTCTCATTTGGCTTTACAGTATTACACATTTTATCATAAATCATAGATTTATTAAGACACAGGCTTATTTCAATCACAGGAATATTTTCTCATAGGCATTATATCCCTTCTCCACTCTTCCATGCATACTTACAGTGTGGCGCTGCTGATTCCTGCCAATAGTGAAAGGACATTAAGTTCTGCAATCCCTTTTCAGGTAATCAATAAACTTCAAGATTTTCTTGGGAAGGTGATTCAGGTGAGTAGCCATGAAACTAACTTGGTAGGTCCACTCATCTGGTTGAAGTTATCACCATTTACAATGTCCTAAGCTATATAGTGCTGAGGATGTCTTCAGCAGCTATCTATCCCCCGGGCATTTGATTCTGTACTGTGGATGTATTTATTTAGATTTATTATTGTCATCAAAGACGGCTCAGGAGTACCTCTCCTTTCCCTGTCCTGAGCTGACACCACTAGAAGCAGTATTTCATACCAACCACTAATAAGAAGTGATGTCTTTGAAAGGGCTGTCTCAACTTATTGAAAAACTTCAATATAAGTCTTTAAAGACACATTATCACGGGGGTTTTTTGGAAAAAAATCTACCCACCAAACTATTCTTTTTTCCCTTTTTTCCTACATTTTTTCTGCTAGCATGGTCTAGTGATTTAGAACATACAGAAGGCAGATGGACCTTGGTTTCTGATTCCTTCATATTTGAGTTTTTTTGCTGTTTTCTTCATATTCTTTTGTTAGCCCAGGTAATACTTAGGGTGCCTGATCTCATAAAATATACATATCTGAAAGAAAAAGATAACTCTGGCTTCATTTATTTGCAATTTCCCCTGCCCCTTTTTTTGGTGATTCCAGCAGAGTTCAGATCATTTTCACTGAGCTGGAGACTAAGGTGTAGGACAACGCTATTCTCTGACAGCATGTGTGCCACCTATGGAAAAACTTTTTTTCTAAGTTATCTCCATTGTGTTGGTGTGGACACTGGAGCAAGGAATAAGATAGGGTTCCCTGTTTATCCAGCTGCCAGTATTCACCAGTACATTAATCTGTCCCCAAAGTCCGACTTGGGAAGCTCCAATCCACAGGACATTTTTCAACTGCACAGACAGTAGCTTTGCTGCTGCTCAGAAGAACTGTTGGTAGGAGGACGCAGGCAGCTCCATAATACCCTTACATATAATACCCTAACCCCAGTGCACAGTGTTGCTTATGGCTTTTTTGGTTAAGTGTAAGGTTAAAAACGCTGACTGCATTATCACTAAATATATTATTATTACATATTATCGCTAAAATATAAAATAACCAGATGTCTTAAATATTCCCAGCTTTTTAAATCTCAGAATCAATATTTTTACAGAAATGTTGTAGGAATAACTCACAAAATATGAAATAGGGAAACTAGAGTTGACTCTAAATGTAAAATTGTCTTATCATTACAAATCAGTTAATTTTGTTCTGTCCTCCTGAAAAATGTTTTGATCCAAAATGCACTGTAGCCTAAGGTTAGAGTTGCTCTGACATCAATAGTCATTTAACAGACAACTATTTAAATAGCAGATAAATATCAGAGACAGAATTTTAGGCCCTGAGTTTGGTAATAATCTTCCATACACGTTTCTATCTTTATACCTTAAGATGCCTGAAATTCTCTTTCTGTTTACCAGTGGGGAAACAGAGGCATGGGGAGATGAAATGTGTGAATCAACTCTGTAGATCCTTTTTTCCATTATGAAAAGCACAAATTATTCAACCTCAAACAATTTATTTTTCTCCTAAGAGAACGCAATGTTCTCAGCAAAGCTACCAGGCCAACCAAATAAATTTCCCATAGGCAAAGGAAAAACGTGTATAGCTACTTCCAGGATCTTGTTGGGGAAATTATCTCTCCAGTATTACTGGATGTTCTATTGTTTCTAGTTTTTGGGGTTTTTTTTTTTTTTTGTTAAATTTTCTTCCCCACACTCTCTGCATGGTTTTATTTTGTGGGTGATAGCAACATCTCCAGACAGATCCTTCCACAGAAAACACTGTGGCTGTAAGTGGATAAGAAATATACCCAGGACCTCCCATTTGAAAGAAAATGAGCATATAATTTCAGCAACATACAAGCCTGGGGACCCGCTGCAGAAAGGGCATCCCAAATCTGCTCTTTGCTGTTGCTGCACACTTGGCTCAGCACTCTCCATGCTCCTGCCTCTAATTTTATTTCCACCCCCCACCTTTATTAGGCTACTGCTCCTGGCACATGCAGATCCTGCAACTTGCTGCCACTGGAATTGCTATCCCCAACCTAGAGGGTGGTAGGAGGAACTGAACCGTGGTTCCTTTGTCCATCTCTAGACAATGGCCACTAGCATGCAGAGCCACACGCCGATTGCTGGTGTATATTTGGGTTGGCATTCCAGACCCAACTTTGCACCTTTCTAATCATTAATCAACAATCAGACAAAGGATATATTGCTGAATCCAGACAGCAGCCAATACAGACCTCTAATACATTATGGATTCTCTGTCAGCACATTTATTTATTGTTTGCAGTGTTCTGTTTGAAAACCCCTATGCTCTTTCACTTGTTTTATTTATTTATTTACTTAGTTACTTATTTCTCTTTAGCTGGATTTAACAAAGGAGTGAAGCTTCATTTATTAGTATTTTTTACAAACCCTGAATGGTGGATTACTTTATATCAAATACGTTTATAATATTATTCTTGGTATTTACCACATTTACCAAAATCTTTAGCAAATATACCATTAAATGAAATAGAATAAAATTGCACAGTGCCAGAGTGCGGTTTTTCCTCAGGTAAATATCCAGTGAATCCTTGTATCCTTGGTTCACACTACAATAAAGGTTGACTATCAGCTTAGGAAGAAATGAATATAAATTTGTCTACACCTCCAGCATTCAGTGGGATTTTTCAGAGTATCATAAAAGCAAGCAACAATAAGGACCGCACTGTTCTGTGGTTAGGCTTTAACATAAATGCATCAGTGGACCTTGGGTTCTGCACAGCGTGCAACCATGCTCTGCTATCAAATTAATGTTAAAATATGTATGTCCTGGCTTCTGATTTATAATATCGTTGACAAATAGTAAAAAGGACAGGCATGCCATAAAGTTTATGGATGGAGTGATGGCATGCACAATGATGTCTCATAAAGAATAAAAGGGGGGAAAGTTATTTATTCTTGTGGATTCAAGAACTAAAATACAGATAGACTGGCTGCGTGCACAGAATTTTTCATAAATATCCCACAGTGCACCCTGTTGTACAGCAGCCATACATTAATTAGAGCATTCAGCAGACACTGCAATGTGTTACACTCACCCAAGTGAATCTTCATTTTTCACATGCAGGGCCTTACTAATTAAAATCAGCTTTGCAATTAAATGTGGAAAATTGTGTTAAACTTTCAAGCGTGATTTAGAAAAAATGCATTTATTTTTAGGGTATTTTATTTTGATGCAAATGAATTCTCCATCAAAGTGAGACCAGTAAAAGGGAGGTATGAGGATTTCTCTTTTTTGTATTATAGATGCTCCTCTCAGTTGCAAGTTGCAATGCTCCACTATCTCTCTGCCAGTACCTGGCCCTGTTCCAATGCTTTTAGTGAGTGCTATCTGTCAAGGCATGAATAATACAGCCCCTAGGCTGTCGGCAGAATCCAAATGAGGCATACATCAGGAAGCAAGCACTCGACTTTAGCTCCAGAACATGCTCCTGTGAAGACAGGCAATTATTCACCCACGGCTGCAGCCATGGCAATCAAACTGGTGGGTGAAAAGGTATACGAAATGAAAAAATTTGAATAAGAAATATGGCACAACAAGCCACAGAAATTCAATAATTTTCTAATAAGAGAGAGACATTGCACTCTTTTAATTTTGAAGTTTGGGAGCCTGAATTATTTCACTCACTCCGTTCTAAAATATAGACGACTAAACTACAGTATATAAATGCCAAAGCAATACAAGGGTATGCGGGGCTTTTCCTAATCAAAACAGCAATGCTAAACTCTAAGGTATTCATAAATTCAAGTAAATCTGTTGTATGAAGTGACAAATCTCATGCTTAAAAATTAAAAGATGGTCAAAACAATTCTATCTGTATAATGTAACAGAAACAGAGACAGCCTAGGAAAGCAACAAAGAACTGGTTAATATTGAGAAATTGGCGGAAAATTAAAATGCAGTATATTTTATAAGGTTTGGGACAATTCACACATTATAGATCCAAACATTATTTTATGATCCCTCTTCATTTTTGAGACTCACTTCTTTTTGCAAGACATTGTATCAGTGATTAATGAAAAAAAAATGAAAAAAAAATCCTCACAAATGCAGTATGAACTGAAGAAGAGGCATGCAAAATTCCGTGGTAGGTGAAATGTTTAAGTTTGTATATTTCATCTGAATTCTTAGTTTCAGCAATCAAATTGAAATTCATTATACAGCGAGACTTCTATCAGTATTTCCATTTTAAATCTGAAGGGTTTATCATTTGGCCTTAACTCATTCTTCACTGAAATTTGATGTATAACATTTCAGACTAAGATTGTGTTTTAATTTCCACACAATGGCTTTATCTGCTTTCAGATATGTACTGATATATGCATTAAAACATTTCTAAATTAATATACATAGTGCCAATCTATCAGCTTAAGATTCTTTTATGGCTCTTATTTGTTAAAATGTGTTTTATTCTGAAGCATGTGATATTTGGCAAGTGATTAATCCATTACAGAATCTAATTGCTTTTGTTACTTGGTAAAAAAAAAAAAAAATCAAACTATGTTAAGACGCTTTTAAAATAGGCCATTGTATGTAATCAGTATTTTTTTAATGGAATCTAGTTAGGATTTTTATGACATGGCAAACCACAGGCATCTATTTGGTATACGGTGTGTTTTAAAGAAAATGCTACATGTATAGCAACACAGCAGGGTGTAATATTTCTAAAACCATCATTCATATCTACTCAGTAAACAACATAGGCCAGTTTGCCCTCAGTTACTCCAGAGTAACTATGGGATTTGCCCCTGCAAAACTTAGCCCAGAAAGTGGACTCTCTTTTACATTTGTATTGGTAGACATTGAATGTGAATCCAGTTGTCTTTAAAGTTGACTAATGAAACTGACAAAGTTCCTACTAATTGCAATGAAAGAACACTCAAATCTATGTTTTTCTTCAGATGCTTAGCCAGCAGGTGTCCTGAAAACAGAGTTCTGGGAACACTCTCCTGGTGTGGTTTGAGTAACTGCTATATACCCAGATGGGTTGTTCACAACTAAAAGTATTCAAGGATCTGGTCCAAGCTTATTGTTCAAAATTAATTCACAGCTCTGAACGTATAAGAGTACTGGTCATTATTAGGCTGCTATTCACAATGGACATGAAGAGCCACCAAGTGAATAAAATAAACAGTATCAGGAGCATGGTCCATGGAAAGGGTCTGGTTTTCACTCTTAAGATTTTAATTCTCCTCTTGTGTCCACCACTATCTGAACGTGTCTGTGGCTTATTTTTTTATTATATTTTTGTTTCCAGATCTTTCACAAGCATTGTCTTTCCTTTTATTTTTTAGAACCTGATGCTGCAAAGATACAAGCATTTCCTTAACTGCATGACCTGTGAGTAGCTGAGTTGGCCTCAGGTGGCTGGAAACATAAACAACAGGTACTGAAGTCCTACCTGTGTAACCCCTAACATATAGGCACTGCCTCACGCTGTGCAACACAGAGAGTGCTAGAGAGTCTATACAGGGTCTATGATAGATTTCTAGGTATTATTAAAATACAGAAAAAGCAAGATGAGTCTGCTCTGAAGAAGGAAGACACACCTTTGAACTTCAGGCACTCACCCTCAGTGCCCAAACCAGGATGCTGATCTCTCTGAGCTTTCCATACAGACACCAGAAAGAGGTGCTTTTGCTGAGTTAATTTTAGAGATCCTGGCGTCCTGCCCTAAAGTGGCCTGCAGAGCAGCCTGTCCATCTTAGCTGTCCATTAGCATCCCCAAGTAGCAAGCTAAAATTAAGCACCGAACTTAAGAGCTGAGAGCAAAGTACGAAGTCAGTCACGCAAGGTTTCACTTCAAACTAAGGTTTGACATGAAGGAAAAATAAAAAAGATGGAAATGATACAACAAGCTGTTAGAGTTAGCACGGTTACCCTAACTAGTACTAGTCTTGTGTTTTGATACATCTCAAAGGAAATATCCATGACAGACAAAGCCTGCTTGTTTCCCTAAACTTAACATTACAGCACTTTCATAATTAAAAATATAATTGGGGTACAAACACATGATAAAACTTTAACTTCTACCTGATATTTTATCAGCAAAACAACATTTAACCCCTGAATCTGTCTGAAAAATTTAAAGAATCTGTTTATTTCAGTTCAAGTTTAATGTAGTACCTGAGCATGTTTTTCGCTGTCACATTGGTATTCCAAACATAAATTTATAATAAAAAAAAAACAAACACGCNTCGCTGTCACATTGGTATTCCAAACATAAATTTATAATAAAAAAAAAACAAACACACGCATACAAAACCAAAATTCCAGAGACTTCAAGATGTTATAGAAGAAACAGAGTTATGGAGAGCGCTGACTACATCTAGTGGAAGCAAATACATTTCATTCCTAATAATGAGCCGGTCTGGTATTGTGAATGGAAAGGTCTTAACCTCATTAAAATGCTCTGTAGGTCTAAACGGAATTGAGTTAGGCATCAGCTGAGATACGCAATTCCCTGAACACATCAAGTTTTTAAGACGGTCTGATTTCCTTGGAAAAAATGTTTGAGGGTCTTTCCCACCCAAATAGCAAAATATAAAAAAAGAAAAAAGATAAATTCCTTCAATATTCTTGCAAAAACTTTACTAGGCGTTGGTTGGACTAGATAAAGAAAT
>JAHREE010000215.1:2177705-2183964 GCA_033628505.1 Tringa tobata
GAGAAATTCTTAACCTGGTTAAAAAGAGAAGCTATTGACACAAAAATGGAAATGTTCAAGTTCTTAGTTCTGAGACAAAAAAAAAAAAGTCACGGTAGAAATTAAACCTGGTAAGTCCTAATTAAAAATAATCAAATTATTATATACACCTTACTTATGGATGACGAGCAGAGAGAGGTAGAGCTAGAGCTAGGAACTCTGTATCGCCATTACTTGCATTAGTTTTATTGAAGATTTAGAGAAACAAGATCCTGAATAGTTACATATATATGCTCTAACTAATAAATCACAAGATGTGGTGCAAGAGAAGGTCCGTTACATTGGAAGGTATGTTGAAGACAACCAAATAATACACCAAAACAGGTTGAGTGGTTTCTTTTGCGTTGAAAAAAAATGGAAAGGAAAAAAAATTGTGTTGTGGTGGAGGATTCTTATGTGGTGGCAGATGAATACTATAACCACAGGAGTATCCTTGAAGTTTCTAAAAATCATATCTGATAAATTTCTCATGAAAGAAATGATTTAACCAGCTGAAGGAAATTCTACACTAAATCTCACTTTTCTGGGTAAAAATTAAAAAAAAAAGCCCTTTGTGATAACCTCTGTGTGGGCTATTGAGTCTTGCTATGCCTTCATGTACAGAATCTGATCCCAATAACTAACACACACAAACACGAGGTGCTTCAAAAGTGTCTGTATACAGAAGTGGGAAACAGGAGAAAGTAGTTTTCTCAGTAGAAGAAAATCTTTTAACATAAAATGACTATGATTAGGAGCAGTTGAAAAATACTTCATTAAATGTTAAAAAGCAAAGGTGCATAATCACCAGAAGGATCCACCAATAAAAACCAACCAAAAAAAAAACCAACAAAAAAACCCACACAAGAAGAGAAAGGTAGTAACCCCACCTCAACATCCAAAACTTAAAAAAAACAACTTGAGGATTAAAAAATAATTCATACACATGTATACAGATGTAGAGCAGCTTACTAGAAAACACAAGCTATCAATAAGGAGAACTAAAAATATCAGTGAAAACCAAATGTTGAATGGGAAACATGGCAATAAGAAATTACTTAAATATATTTGGAAGAAAATAAATGTTTTAATATTTGGAGTTAATGAATAACTAGTACTAATAACTATCAAGAATTTTTTTTTTTAAAGTAATAAAAGCAGCTATTTGTTATTTTAATATTAAAGGCCCAGGTAACATTTAATCCACAAAATTAACATAGCCTGCTAGTTCTCCAAGACATTGTAGATGATATGTAACAATCCTGGAACACTTGGGAAATGATGGAGAACTGAAACAAAAATAATCTGAAAAAAATATCATTGTTTAAATTAATCTTTACTAAGTGCTGAGAGGACAGTGTGGCTCACTAAGTTAATCTTCCCGATGTTGACCCTTAGTAACATCATATAAAAACCGATATGGGATACAAAGCGACAACGTAATTAGCACCAGTCAACACTTTACCATGGAAAATCTGTAGTCAAAAACACTTGAAACTGCTCTTTGGGGATACTTTAAAGTTTGTCAATAAAGGTAGATATGTTAGGAGACCATACACTTGAAAACCTTTTAAACATTTTGCTTTCTCTTACATAACATTCGGACAATAAAATAAGCACTTCATAAAATCAGCATATTTATAATGGTTAACAAATAGTTCTCCAGAAAAAAAAAAATTGTATCAAAATTATTTTCTTTAAAAAAATAACTTTAAAAATGGAAAAATATATATTTAATAAGAGCCTTTCTACTATAATCCCACAGGCATATGCCTTAGCCCTATAATATTCCATATCTTCACCAGTACTCTGGAAGATTATATGCTGCTGAAATATGCAGATAACACAGAAATTAACGGAGTGATAAACTGTGCTGGAGACAGGCCAGTTATATGTACTGGCCTGAGTCGTTTGGCAGATTTGACTCATCTGAAGAACATGCCAATTCCAAGGTCCTGTATCTATGAACAAAGAACGTGGGCCACGCTTGAAGGACCAAAGATCATAATCTGTGTGGCAATAACAGGATCTGGACCAAGAGGTGAGCACAAGTAATTTCTGCACTGCTGTAGCTGAAGGGCAGAATGTGATCCGTAGCTGCACAACCTTTAAGGCTGTATTAATATTCCAGAAAACTATTAAGGCATTTGGATATGGTCAGTAACTTCTAACAATAGAGGACAAGTTCTCATCAAGACTTCAGCTATTTTTCTGTTAGCTTGCCCAATGCTCTGTTGGAGACTTCAGGTTTTTCCAGTATATAGATTTAAGGCTATTTGTCTCATCGTAGACTCAGCTCAGACTAAGGTCCCAAAAGTTTCACAATCTCTCCCTATCTAGATATGCTCACAAATCTACCATATGGGCTTCCTCAGGGCTGCCAACTGCGAGGAATCCAGAGCTTTAGGCTCCTTTCCAGGACAAACGGCGACTTTTGCTCCCTCAAGGCGGGGTAGTTCAGCATTTTCTTCCCTTGCAGGTAGGTAGTCTTGAAAATGATCATTCTTGTTAAAATTGTCAGGGTATCTGAATTTCTTGCTAGAGGCATGGAGACTGCAATGTTCAGTCCCAAGTTCCAGAACTCCTAGCCCAGCCAACACTTGCTTAGTGAATTATTCTGGTTTCCCTCTAGCTGTGATGTACCAGAAGTCTAGAAAGCCATGAATGAGCTAAAAGCCTTAGATTTGGACTTCCAAAATTTTTCCTTCCCAATTTTCTCCTGACCTGGATTTCTTCAAATCCAAAAACTGGATTCTGAAATACTCTCAAAAATTGTCCAGTGTTTACTCAGGCAGAGCATTCACTGTCTGTTCCACACAAAGGTATAAGATGATCATTTATGACTTCAAAAAACTCTGGCAAGTACAGGCAAATACTAGAATTACTGCATAATTGTTATTGCTAATCAAGTATGTTGCTAAAATTATTCAAAAACTTGCTTTTCCCTAATCAGTAGTATTAGACATTCCGATAATGTGATAAAAGTAAAATGTTCAAAGACAAAAATTCTGATTTCCTGAAAATGTAATGAGTCGATTACATAAAACGTTTGCAGCTTAAAATTTATCTCCTCGTGACTGACAATTTACTCAGTAAAGGCAGATTTTGGGTCAGCCATGATGCAAGATTCAAATCTGTACAGGTAAGATTCCTGTACTACTTTTATAGTTAAGGTTTGCTCAGCTTTTATTTTTGTAACTTAAAAAAGTGTTCTTTCTTCTGTGTGAAAGTTGAAATGAAATTATTTAAAGACTTTTCTCCTTAAACTAATTTTTCAAAGAATGAAACAATATGTCAAATGTATTTCCCACAGTTAAAATGCTTCTAAATTCTCATAATCAAAGAAACATGACCTGGAAAATGATTTATGTGAGCAGTGCATCCCATACTATATTAATACTTTGTGCAGTCTTCCTAAAAGAATTGTAAACAGACCTTCTACTGCTCTCCTCAGAAAATAACAAGCAAATTCAAATTCTAACATGTTTTCTTCAGCATGTCTATGTTTTAGAAAAGCAATTCATTTTCTAATGATATTTGTCAAGTATGGCTCCTGATAATCTGAATAAATTTTTAGAAGCTGGATATGCTTTGTGAAATACTATGGAAGCTATTTGGTAAATGGGACATTTACCAATGATTTCAATGGCTCCCCAAATATCTCTGTTCTTTGTTACATATTTTTCACTATATGAAAGTCAGTAACTATACTCTTTTGGCATATTGACCTCCACTTTCAAATAATAAAAGACAAACAAATCACAATTGGAAACACCGCTGTGTAAAATAAAGAAGAAAATAATATCCTAGATTTAAACTGAAAGTACAGGACATACTTTTTCACAATGTATCTATTAATTTACTTTAAGGACCTATTCTGCTTTGTGCAACTCTCATGAAGTTCTGTGGTAATCTGAACTCGCGCAACATGACCCAGGAGAAAGGAAAGGTAATTCTACAGATTAAGAAGAAAGAAGATGCAGAGTATATATTAATATAATGTCACTGAAAATCTGGACTAAATTGATTAACATTTATTTTAGATAACTAAAAATATCAATGCTTGGCATGTGATCTCTATCACAGCACTTAAACTATGGAGTTATGGCACTATTCCAGAGGTACATTAAGATAATGCTGTGTCCTTACATTGCTCCTCAACGCTCCTTAACCTGGAATGACCCAGGATTTAGGCAGTATGTTTTTTTTATTTTTAATAAGTTTGTATTTTAAACTATTTGACGAAAACATGGGCACAGATGTATGATTTCATCTGGAAATGCTACCATCAAGCAGAAGGGGAAAATGAGGTGAAGATTCTGAGGAATTAAGATGTTCTGATCAAGTTAACCTCAACCTGCTCTCAACATGTATGAGCAAAACACCTTGACTTTCCATATGACATCTGAGCTTACTTCAACAGACCTGATCCCTGGAGCCAACATAGAGCTTCCTACTCAATCTACTGAGGTTTCAGTTGGACTTACTGATGCAACCTTTACGACAATAGGCTCCAGCAGATCTTCCTCTCCCCTAAGTGTCAGGAGGGTAGACCAAACCTGAATCACTAACAATATTTGACCCTTAATTTATGCCTTACTAATCATAGTCTTGTAAATTAATTGCATTGTAGGATAAAATTACTGCATTTATGGATGAAGGGAGAGCAGTAGATGTCATTTACTTCAACTTTAACAAAGCTTTTGACACTACTGTGGGAAGATTCCCATTCTTGTATCCCGTTATGACTGTATTCTTGTATCCTGTTATGACTGTATTTGCATAGTCACTTCTTTAAAATAAGTTCTTAATAATTCAATACTCTTCATCAAATGTGGCCTATTATTGCTCTTAACAGAGTAGAATAACATTCAGGATCTTGGTTTTGACAGAAAAAGCATCTGATTCTCCTAAGTATATTTAATACACCTCTTTCTGATTATAAGAACTACAAGACAAAAGGGAGAGAAAACTGCAGGATAAAAAGTGACTTTAAGAAGCTACTGGATTGCTTAAGGAAAAGTCAGGCAGAAGGAAAAGCAACATCCCTGTCCTTTCAGACCCTTTCCACCACAAACCCAGGTGCCTTCTTGGCATAGACATCTGAAATTTACTTCAAGTATTTTATAGCACCCATCTACTGAAAAGGGCAAACTTTATAAAAGAATTATCGTATCTGAATCTTCCCCTCAGGAAAACGCCAGCATACAACCAGGCCCTCTCAGATAAGGCCCTCTGCAAAGATAAAAGTAACAAGTTCAGGGTACATATTACAAAGCCACTGAATAGGCACGTGAGCAAATTAAGGACTAGAATATAAATTAGTCCTTTTTTCTCTTTCACTTCCAATGAAAACATAAAGCTTTTATTGATATCAAGGAGAGTCCTTCTTGCAGAATAACAGGAAAATATATCCTTAGGACTTCTTCTCAAACTTTGAGTACAAGTCATTCTCCTGCTATAATGCACAGAGGGAATCCAATCCTTCAGTTTTCAGATGAACAGTGTAGGCAGCAACCAAATCTGTAAATGCAGGCCAGAATAAGCAGAATTTTGGTTAAACTCACAAGTTCACCTTTTTGTGAGGAAATAGATTTTGGATTCATTGAATTACTCTGGAGAGAAGGCAGAAAACACTTCCAAATATTTTTCATTGGCCCAAAGTGCACAGAGCTCATTTGAGCGTTCATCCTCTTACTACTTTTTTTTACATTCTTAGATACAAGGAATGAGAAAGTAGTATGGAAATTAGAGGTAAGGAGAAATACCACTGCATCCATAGAACTTCTTTCTTCAGAGAAAATATATCATCGGTCTGTGGTAATGCTAACAATGCTTTGGATATGCTTGAGTGCGTTGGGTTTGGGACATAAGCTGTAGTAAAACTAGAACTTCCATCTGGAAGAAGAAATCCAGAACGTGTCTACACATGACTTCAAGAAATGAAATAGAAGATTATTTTATTGTTGATTTTGAACCAAATTTTCATCAAATTCACTAAATTTCTTCTAGAAATTCTGGTGGCATGGGGCTACATCCAGAAAAATAAAGACATTATCATATTTTTATCCAATAGCCTAGCAGTTGTTAATTACATCAAGCGTGATCTACAAGAACTTGTTTCCCAGTCCCTCCATCTTCTGAAACTAGTTAAATACATGTGAAGAATTTCTCATCCACTGTAACATAGGGCAGTTTGGGATGAACTGTCATCAGCCCCACTGGATGATGTGAGTATCTT
>JAHREE010000215.1:2188400-2289632 GCA_033628505.1 Tringa tobata
CTGCTGTTGGTATGAAGGAAGCAGACTAGCATCCCTTCTTTCCCAGTCACACTGCACAACAATGAAAGCTCACTTCTCTTTTTAGGTTTTGCCTAATCACAGAGATGGTGAGGGGACTATTTCAGAACTACACGCTATCAGAAATGTTTGTTGCTATTAGTGTGCAGACCATTATGCTTATCAAAGAGTATGTTATAAATAGCTTATAGCTATTACAAATGCAACAATTAGCTGATAAATTAATAAGTCAGACAAGCAAAATATCAATCATGGCACTGCTAACATAATTAGCATAAATTAAACAGGATCACAGATTACTGCAGCTGTTGCATAAAACAAGAGCACCTACTTCAGTTGTTCAATAACTTGCATATTTTTAACATTAAAACTACACTACATAATGCTCAAAAGATAAAAAAGGAGACCTCAAGAAAGCAATAATGAATATTCATTGGTAATTTTCTGCCCAAGACTTGTTTATAGCAATTTCTAGGGTGAAAAAAAAAAAAAATTGAAAAAAATATAAAAGCACAGACCAATAGGAATTTGTAGCTTAACATGGGCAGCAGCAACCCAAAAACCTTCCCAGGACAGAGATGACAGCAAGGGCAGTGTTAGCTCTTGCACAGTGACCTACTGGCCTATCCAAGGCCTGTACAAGTGCTACATTAAAGCAGGCGCGTTATTACCAGGCACGTTAGCAATTTCAGTGTTTGCATGAGTTTTGGAATACAGTTAAGCTTGGCATAAACCGTGCACCTTTATCTCCTGGAATGAAAGGATAGCCTCAAAGTGGCTTATTTTAATTTCTTAATATACATATTTTTTATACTCTGCCATTTTATTTTGTTTCTTGCCATCATTATGCCATTGGAGCATCTGTAAATTCTATTATTATAGATATGGATTTTTTTTAAGCACACTGAAAAGTGCATTTATTCTTAATAAGGCATAAAAAAAGACTTCCTGCTTCAGAAGCTTATGCTCTCTGAAGCAGTTTTAAGATCTAGAAAGAATTTTGCTGACGTCGTTGAATAATTCAAAGTGGTCAAACAAGACCACATAAGTAGAACTGCCCATATTGTGCCCTCAGTTAAAAATTTGCCTCCTGACTTAAGTTAATACAGTTACTCAGATAACATTGAGAAGGAATCTGATTAAGTCTGTTCATGTCTGTAAAATATCAGGATAAAAGAATGAAAACGGAGACTTTCAAAATTATGTCTCTGCATCCTTAACATCAGTTTTGTGACATACTCTCCCATTATAGCACCAGCCACGCAGGACCAATGGTGTACAGATTTTATCTCCTTGATTCATGTTGTAAAGACGGGAAACTGCATCATTAGGTTTTGTTTTGACAACTGGGTGAAAAGACTGAAGTGAATTCTGCATAAAAAGAGCTCCCTTTTCATCCTTGAGTAACAGAGATAAACCTAAGAAGATTTATAGAAGTATGTATGTGCATTATTTCACACACACTCTGAAAGAGTTGATCTCATGCAGCACAAAGACAGGGTTGGAAAGTGCAGGTGCTTCCCTGTTTTCTGGACTTCTTTTCTTCCTAAATCCCATGTTAAATCCTTGACATGAAATTTAGCATCTGCGGCAGCATTTCTAAGGAGACAATATACTTTTCACACAGTTATTATCCTGTCTGAGTGAGAGAATGTTTCTTGGCAAATGCAAAGAAAGTCATTTACGAAGAAGAGGCATTCTGGCTCCCAAAAGTATGGAAACAGGATGGCCAAAGTTCTGACTGTTCTTTCCACCTATGGGAAAGGAACAGTGACATCAGCAGGGGGTGAACCTGCCTTTAAAAAATTTGCAACAGCAAAAAGGCTTAGTGCTTCAAATTTTTGTGATTTTATGAAGTTGTGACAACCTTTTGCATAAGCCAGTGGCTGGCATGTCTGCAGAAGACCTCCAGAATAAAAAAGGTCAAATTTTGTTCAAAGATTTATCAAAATAGTTAAACAAACCCTAAGTATTACAAAGGTATAATGCAAAATGATTTCTCTGAGCTGTAAATCCCTAAGAGTTGATATATGATTGGTCAATCAGGTCAAAACCACAACACACATACACAGAAAAATAAAATTAAACTTGCGTGCAAACTCAGATGTTGTAAATATGTATATATCTAAATTTAGATGTACAAATGAAACAGTTAAAAATATATCTCACCTACCTAATAGGTTACAAAGATACACCACATCAGTGTGCTGAAAGTCAGGCGTGGGCACGCTCTGTTATATTAGATCATACTGGCCTATAATGCAACCTAATTTATGCAGATCCTTGAACTCATGTCATGTCCCGCTGATGTAAAAATTGAAACATGTTTATTTGCTTAGACTGTAAAGTCTTCCAGGGCAGGGCACATGTTTGTACAGCATTTGGCAAAATAAAGCTCTGAATTGTGATTACAGCCCATGTACACTATAGTACTACAGCCTGTGCACGTACACTCTGTTTTCAAAGCGGAGCGGAGATATTTAGCCTAACAGCTCCCCAACACCAAGGGAAAGAGGTAGGTAACGTATACCCCAGAAGTACTTTGCTGTTTTCATGCAAACAGAGAAGAAAAACCACAAGAAGCAAAAATCTAGCTGGAGATTGGCTGAATACAAACAAACTGCCTGAAGATATATAAGGACAAAACCCCCATGGAGAAAAGGAGTTGTGAAAGACATAGTAATACAAATAGATTTCTCAAAAACAGAGTCTATCTGTTTAACTGAAGGTGGTATTATTCAAACTGGAAGGAAAAAAACCACAATATTAGTGGGAACAAAGGCAGGAATTGCATCTTCATAACAAGTTATAGAATTATGGAGACTTCTCTTGTTTCTTACTAATTGTGCATTCTCAGCAGAATGGGAAGTGCAGATCAGAAAAACACTGCAAATTTTTGACAGCCACTAGATTTTGTAGAGCCATCTTGGAGAGTAAATTGGAGTGTTAGCAGAACATAGCACTTCCACATGTGTCTAAAATTTATCTTGCGCGATACCCATCATTTTACATTTTTAAAAGCTACAAATTCGATAGTCAGATGAGAGAACTGTTACATGAGGATGATAGAAGCCCGGGCTAAATAAACACACTACAGAGGGAATCCAGCAACTGGAGAGGTAACTAAGAGCATATTACTTTTTAGTTGCTTTCTTGTTCTCTTCAGTACTATTCTCTGAAATAATAAAATAAGCCAGAAATTAGGTGAACAGAGAAGTGAGCTGTACTGTGCCAGGTGGTCTCAAAGACAGAGAATAACTCCTGCCCTGTCTTATTTACAAATAAGGCTGTACCACAGCAATTCTAGAAACTGAGTCAACAGATGAGTCCTCGTATTTATACCCTCACCCTGTGTTTGGTCTTACCCAGAACTTTCTCCCTTTTGCTTAGCTTTTAATTTATTCCCCTGTTATGTGTA
Organism: Tringa tobata; assembly: GCA_033628505.1. Taxonomy (NCBI): domain Eukaryota; kingdom Metazoa; phylum Chordata; class Aves; order Charadriiformes; family Scolopacidae; genus Tringa; species Tringa tobata. Next base: position 2,191,837 of record JAHREE010000215.1, read on the forward strand.
TAATGAAATGGGGCTGTAAATTACCAACATTCATCAAGATCAAGTTGAGGACAACACCATTACTGCATTTGACCAAGATCTGAAAGCAAAAAGCTATTTCCGTTGAAGTCAACTGAAAACCCACTGACTTACAAGAGGCCAGGATTTTGCCCTCAACGTCTAACCCAGAGTTTCCAAGGACTACGTTGGACACACCGGTATGTCTAAGTAGGTTACCAGATGTTCCCTGAAATTTTAGATAGTGACAAATCCCTTACTGAGCACCATGTTGCATATAAACATCTCATAGTATGGTATATAACTATATTTGAGAAGCTACCAAAGATTGTGAGATTCTCACAATGAGGATTCTTGAACTGAAAAAAGGATTGAGATCTACTAGCGAATATCTTTAGATCCTTACATGAATTTCCACCACCAGCACTGCCTCTCCCAAACCATCAGAAAAAACATTTCTGCCTCCTGCAATGAATGGACTGGCTTCAGCATCACAAGATTTTAAATGCATTAAGTTTTCATTCCTCTGTTTTGCTTTCTGGCTATCAGCACTTTATGTTAAAATATTCCAGCTTCTCTTTGCAACCGGAAGACTGACAAAGATTATTGTTTTAACTGAAGGCTTAGACTTTTGTAACTGATGCTACAAATAGCATCTTTCAGAAAATCATCTAATATTATTAACTACCACTTTTATATCAGGCTTTTTTTCATGCTTAAGCCACAGATGAAGATTCTTCCTATAAAATATCTGTTTTTTCAAAGCTCTCCGAAGTTGATCCACAATAAGTATGCTTACGGGATTAGCTGACAGTGCCTAGCTACAGGATGCAGCCACAAATCTTAAATTCCACCTAAGTCCTAGAACCTTGTATTTGCTACTGGGGACTCAGCTCATACAGCTGAAAGCCAAACAGTAGGAAATTAAAGGTACAGGAATTTAGATGTAGCTTAAAGTCTTTGTATTTAATCCATATTTTCAGAAGTTTTGCTCATACTTATTTGAAATCACTGAGGACATCTATAGATAGTTTCTATAATAGCACTTGTGCAGCTACTATCTCTGTTGTGCTCCCTTCTTTCTTGAGTTCATGCATCATACCCTCTTGTGAATTGGAGCATAACCAATCTGAAGGGGGAATAGTCTTTTAATCACATCGGGTATCTCCAAATTAAATTTTCACATTCCTTCAGTCATAGTGCCCCAATCTTTCATTCTTTATGGTTGAAAAAAAATAACAGAGCACCATAGGACAGATCATTTCAAAATGCGGTCAGATGTTCCTGCTACAACATAAAAGGAAGGAGTGAAAAATAGTAGTAGAGGTTGCAGAAAGCCATAGAATCAGTGCATTATCATCATATGCTACCTAGGATTATCAGTGGGATTTGCAAATTAGCACAGAAATAGCACAGACAAAATAATACTAGAAATGGTTGCCCTGATCAGTTCTGTCTTCTTCTGATCTGTTTTTTCATGTTCATTTCTTTTAAAAATTATTTTTCACCTCCGATTTCATTATCTCTGCTGGGTGTCTCTATACTCACTCACAGCATTTATTGTGCACGAGCTGCTTGGGAGGAAAATTGAAACGTTAAATTTCTGACTTTTTGTGGAGGAGATATACATATTGTAGGTTATTTCACTAAAAAGTGTATTTAGTTATATTCATATACATTTCATTATTGATCCACTACAGTGCTGGGGGTTTTTGTTTGCTTTTGATTAAGAAAAGCCTTCAGTGTGACAGCCATTACAATTACTGCATGAACCAGTTATACGCTTCTTACAGATTTTAATAGCTTTAGTTTTTTAATATGTTTTTGAGACATATGTGCATGTTTATCTGCATATGTATGTGTGTGAATGTATGCACATATATCTATATTCTTATGTATGCATTTACATACATAAAATGCATACATATTTCTTCTTCTATAGAAGAAAGAAGCACCTTCTACTAATGTTAATTATGTATATGAGAAGGTATGTTTATAAAACATTTCTCTTTATGAGGAAAATAAGATTTGAATAAGAAATAAATCTAAAAATTAAACCCCTTAAAATACAGGCTTTAGACTGGAAACCCAGACAGACCTACAGCTACACTGGCATTCACAGGCACCATGGTGATGTCTGCTTTTTCAAGCCACACAGTACTGTAATACAGCAATAGCTTCCGTGCTTTATTCCTCCAGGTTTTCAGGTTTCCATGGAAATGAGTGGGAATCCCAACACAAGGGAAAAATAACAGGCTATCCATCTCACACCATGGTGCTGGATCTCTGAACAGCTGATACATGAGGCAGTCGTCACAAGAATAAAAATACACATAATACAATACCACACATAATGCTGGAGCCAAAGAAAACAGTTACGACCGTGCCTCACGGGAATACATGCAAACTACTGCCTTAGTAGATACATAAAACTCTAAAAGAATAAGGTTTTACACAGTTCTGAAGCTGCCCAGGGTACGAATACAGTTACCGTATGATGTTCTGAAACTAATTAATTGAGCAAGTTATAGCTAATTAAAGCAGAGCCTCATTTTCCTATTACTGACTTCACTACACAGATGGTGAATTAAAAAGCATCTACCTTTTAAATTGCAATTTAAATTATGTGTTACATTAAAATTCTACTAATACTAATGTCCAAAGACCCATCAACTGCTGTGCAAGCCTTGATTTCAAGAATGGATAGAGCATTTACAAAAAAGTCCCACTGTAGCAACACAATGCCCCTATTTGGGTTTTGAGGATTTGTGCCAGTTCTTTTGCCTTTTTGCATAAAAGTTGCACAGTCCCATCATATGTGCACAATGTTTGAGGAATTTGCAAAGTATTTGGAGTACCTTTTAGTAGGAAGCCTTGGATACTACAGAACCATATGCTGAGCCCAGCAGAGAAACTGCCAGACCTTGCAATGGTATCTCCTGCTCCTTACATCAGCCACGTGGTAGGAAACAACAAATTGTGAAGCAAATAAGATCATTCAGATTGAGTGAAGCGAAATAAAAAGACATGGAGATTATGGAATTGCCAGAGAGAGTAGGACCAAAATCCTCCATGACATTCCCCATGAGGAAAAGTATAACATAGGAGTATTGAATGTCAACAGTGATTGACCACAGATCCTAGGCGAGTGTCTAACTTCTCTACTAAAAGATGGACAAACTTTATCCCAAGCTGTAAGTGGACTCATCAGGCTTTGTGAGGCACAATTTCCCCAGGGGATCACAGCAGCATTGTGACTCGGTATCACTGCACTTGTACAAGGTCAGCCTTTACCCAAGCATAGAAAGTTTCCTTCCCATATCATCACTCTTACAAGGAAGAATATTTTCAAGAAGTAACCATTGTCAACAGCATCTCTTAAAGACATGGTCAACAGGCTAAGCATATTATCATGTCAAAGTGATTCAGTTACTGTTAAGCCATTCTCAGACAAGAAACAACAGGTAAGGAGTTATCTCAGTCAGGCCTGTATGAAATGGGGTTATCGATTTGCACATTTATATGAAATACATCATTCATTGTGTCAAGAACATCACACTGAGCTTTCAGCATTGGCTAACCAAACAGTGGTGTCTTACTGGTGTTTTCCTGACAATGGACTAATGATTCATTAATGGCTTGGCCAAGTCCCCCAGGCCTATTGAACTTTGTTTACCTTTGAGGCAGGTGGTAATTGCATCTGAACGACATCAAGAAACTGCATCTCTGAAACCAGAGGAGAAAGACTGCCTGTGACAGAAAGGTCAAAACCTTTTCTTGTCTGAAGTAAATCAGCTATGAGGTAGATTTAAGAAGCCCATTTCCTGATTTAACCCCTCATTTCTATGCCTGTAAGGCATTTTGATGAATAAGTACTTGGGGTGTTCTGCTGTAAACCCAGTCATCAAAATTATCCCTCTTTTGGTGAACTCTTTTGGTTTTCAGGTAAGCACCACTTAGCTGTGATACCATAACTAAGAGGAGAGTGGCCTGTGGTACAAAGGAAGGAACAAGCAGCCAGCAACAGCCATGGAAAAATATTCCTCAAAGTGGCTTCAGCGCTGAAAAAAAGTGATGCCACAGTTTATCTGAGAGGCACAAGTATACTTCAAAAAGGAGAGGACCATTTGTTTACATAAAGTGGAAGGACCCCACGCTGGAGCAGGCAGATTCCCAAAGGAGGTTGTGACCCCGTGAAAAGCCCATACTGGAAGCCCATATTTCCTGGCAAGACCTGTGGAAGGAAGAGCCCATGCTGGAGTAAGTTTGCTGGCAGAACTTGTGACCCTGTGGAGGACACACGCTGGAGCAGTTGGTTCCTGCAGGCATGCACCCTGTTGAAGGGACTCACGCTGGAGCAGTTTGTGAAAAACTGCAGCCTGTGGGAAGGACCCATAATGGAGAAGTTCATGGAGGACTGTCTCCCATGGGAGGGACCCCATGATGGAACAGGAAAAGAGTGTGAGGGGTCCTCCCCCTGAGAAGGAAGGCGCAGCAGAGACAACGTATGAAGAACTGACCACAACCCCCATACCCTGTCCCTGTGCACCACTCGGGGGGAGGAGGTAAAGAAATCAAGAGTGAAGTTGAGCCCAGGAAGGAGGGAGGGTGGGGAGCAGGTATTTTTTTAAGATTTGGATTTATTTTCTCCTTACCATGCTCTGATTTGATTGGTAACAAATTAAACTAATTTCCCCAAGTTGAGTCTGTTTTGCCCCCGACAGTTAATTGGTCAGTGATGTCCTGTCCTTATCTCAACTCATGAGCCTTTCTTTATATGTTGTCTCCCTGATAGAGTGGCTTTGGTGGGTACCTGGTGCCCAGCCAAGGTCAACCCACCACAGCAGCAGAAGATCTAGTCACTTTAGACCTGAGACAGGACCAGAAGGAGTGGAAGGGGTGATGCCTTGTTTCTCTGGTGATAGCAGGTGACACCACTGCTGTCACTATTCTTGTCTTTTGTGTCGCTGCCATTTATCCTTAGTTCATTAGCACACAAAATTTATTCACTGTGAGATGCACCTGTGCAGTCACAGGCCAAGGGTGATGTGGAATCTCCTTGCGAGAAAAAGCAATGAACCATGCAGAAGGCAGACATATTTTCATTGCCTCTCCAGCTTTCTGGGAGATACACTCCCACAAATTCCTTTCAATCCTCAAACCGTGCTTTCAGTTCTAGTCCTGTTTGGATGAAAAGAAAAGCTAAACATGCCTTATTTTTTTCCAGTGTACAAAATATTTGATTGTTAATATGTTTCTGTATCTTTCTACACCAATCATGTGCCCATAACCTTTCTATGCTACAATAAATGATGATAATAAAGAACAGCAAATGGCAACTACAACAGTAATCATGTCAGATTATTTAGACATCAGTGGCTGAAGTATTAATTACTGTGTTCAACATTTTTTTCATATTTCTTTGTAGAATCCACATGAAAAAAACCCACTACTTGTTAGTCAAAATAGGCTCAATGAATAGTCGTTCCCTCATTTCAAGATCTGTTATTTTTAAGTGTTGCTTAATTATGATTTGGTAAGAAGTCACATTTCTTTCTGCTGACTGCGTATGGGATGGTCATGCAGTAATTTTGAGCTCATTTCCTGAGTTTCTGAACAGGCCAGAATTACCCACACGGCACACAGGCCAGCGAAAGAGCAGAAGAAAAGCCTTTAGGTGCAGGAGGCAGGTGAGAAGAGATTGGGGGACAGGGAGAAGGGAGGAAGAGGAACTACAGGCTTTTTATTGTATGATGAGGGAAATTATACAGCATGAGATTATCACTACATGCAAATATATACACATTTTATGTTAATTTGATGGGGGCTTTGATGAGTCCATGTAAGAAGGTTTGACTGGAGCCCAGGCCTGCCTAGCCTCCAGCGTTTGGCCTTAGGCTCTGGCTTTCTGCCCTGTTCTCTGGCTCCCTAGAAATGCAGCTGGCGTTGCCTGCTTCTGTTGGCCATCAGCCCAAATTATTTTCTCTCTTCATTTTCACCTCTCCCATGGCTGTGGAACAGGTGGGAGGCCAGTGCTGTGACTCTTCCCCTCATGCCCTCGCTGCTTATCACCTTTCCTCTTGTGCCTTTAGCAAAAGAAGTGAAACATAAACAGGGTGAGGAGACAAAGCTGATGGATGCATGGCAGGAAACAACAGGGACGTGCTGTTGAAGTACTTAGAAGACACCTTTTCCAGAGGTGTACGAGCATTAAGAAGAAAAGCTAGAGCCAGGCACAGTCAATGATGCAACTGAAGAAGGGGTCCAGCACCAGCAGCTCTAAGTACCAGCCTAGGAACTCGGCAAGGAGAAAATACAAGCAGAGGTGGGACAAGGCAGCACCTCTGAGACAGGTGAGACCAGCAGCACTGAGTAGGGGGAGGCCGACAGATAAAAAGAGGCAGATATGGCTGAGAGGTAAGAATACTAAGGGAAACACTTTGAAACATTTTTAGGGACACCTTTGCCCCTAGTAGAAGAGAATGTGTGTGAAGCCTTCAAGCATATGTCTACACTGTGCAATCCATTGCTGCAAGAAGTCCCCAACTCCCTTCTCCTAGATAATACCAGATGAGCTGGTTCTGGCACCAAAGGCAGGATACTAATAGCAGGCTCTGTAGGGCAGTCAGACCACTTACAGTAATCAAAGGAAGGGATAATTAGCCTTTGCTCAGTCAGGCTACCAGAGTTATGCTTTTTCTGGGTCATGGGCGGGCACGGCATTGCAGCATCATGCCACATAAGCACACCACATAAGGTCTGGTGTCTGCCCTACAAAAGCAGCAAATGCAAACGACTATTTCCTTGTAGTGTGTAATACAAACAGTTATACGGAAATTGCAAATTCCGTGCAGATGAAATCCAAGGTACAAGGGAAGAAACAGAAGTGAATTCAAGTAGCCTATCAATAAAAGGTATAAAGACAAATCTCTTCCATTAATTTTTCTACAGCTGTCCCTGCTGATGAGCAGGCACATAGTGGCTCAGCTAAAATTGCCCTTTCCAGGCTGAGTATCAGGCATTTTGTGTGACAAAGAGCAAAGAAAACAACCTATATGGTATAGATTGCAGAGGCAGAGATAGCTGCTTAGCACGGTCAGTCTGAAGACCAGCGAAACAATTTCTTCCTGAGCTCCAGCCTGTCTATGCAATAAAAGAGACTCCAAAAGCCCTCGAAGGAGGATTTTTCAGTGGTGATTGTGGGGCTGCCTCCAAAACCAGACTGTATGATAGGGACAGAGAAACTTCACCCAGTGACAGTGCCGTGAGAGGCTGTGCTCCAGTCAAAGCAACAGAGTGTCCCTCAGGCCAGCAGAAGTGAAAACCAGCTGTGGCCTGGCACAGTGTGAAGTGTATGCCGGGGCACAAAGGTGAGCTGAATCAGTACTAGAGCCCTGCCTCTGAGCTCATGGTTGCAGTGACTACAGGCTCCAGGCAGAATTCCATCTTAATTCAATACAACTGAATGTATTTAAGGTTAGATTCCAGCAGAATTTCCATGCAGTTACACACTATTTTGAAATCAAGAAGAAAAGAGCTCATTGCGTCAATATTATACCGAATACAGGAGAATTACCCCCAAGGAGACTTTGTTTTAATAAAATGTTTACAATTAATATGTGTTATGCAAAAAAGATTGGACTTATTGGACTAAAATGTGAGATTGCCTTTCCCTGGGTGGTTGACTGTGCTTTATTGGATAACATCTAAACTAGAGTTTAATAATGGTTGATTTCACATGAAACTAATATCACATGAAGAAATGATGGATGAAGTCAGGATGTAGAGCTGTATACATGAAATGTAAACATCTAACTTTTAATACCAAGGAAACTGTTTTTATTTTCCTTATTCTATACACACTGCTAGGATAGATCATTGCTCCATCAAGCATAGTACTATTCTTTGCCTAACATCAGTTGCTTCAGAGAAAGGAACTCCTTCTGACCATACGAACTTTTCTACTGACCATACCTGATGATGATTAAACTGGGTCCTGAGTATAACTTTTAACTCCTACAATTTCTAACTTTGGCTATGTACCTACGAACGAACAAATTATTCACATCTAAAAAATCTTTCCAAACTATATGTCTTAACACTGTAACAATGAAACAAGGGATTCAAGCGTCACTTTTCTTCACATCTGTTTCTCCTCTTGTGTAGCATGCAATTTCTGTATCACACTAGCTAGATTAACAATAAAATAGTTTTACCACACAGTTAAATTAATCGGTTTCAAAGGATAATTAAATATAACTAATACACTAACGGAATACCTGTATTAGCTCCTGTATACTGTAATGAATTGCAAACGTATGACACCACTGACATTTTACATTCTAATAAGCTTCTCTTGCAAACACGACATGTCTAGGCTCTTTTACAGACCGATCTTTTATTGGCTTAAAAAGAAGAAAGGTGTCAATCCAGACACAGACTTTCTTTCTTTCAAAGCATTGGTCAGCAGATGGTAGAAAAAGCGATTCAGATCCTCAAAAGGACCTGATGTTCTTGTTTTCTCTCTATTTTGGGATGCAAGTCCTGTTATCACTGAACAGAATGACACTTGCAGCAGGTACAGCTGACACATGGAAATATGTTGGATCAGTCTCACTAATAGGATCTATGCATTTGCTAGAAAAATCAAACAAATATGGACCATTTGGACAGGCAGGTTCAGAACCTCACTCACAGTCAATTTTCTGTGCGAACATTTGCAAGGAAAGATACCAGATGGCTTAGGCATGTATTACACTGACATGTACATAAATGTGCATGGGTATATATGAAATAGGAAGAGTTGTGACCAAATTAGGGCACTACATTACATATGCATAGGACAGGACAGTGACACAGGAGAGGAACCCTGAAAGATGGGAAGAAAGAAAACTAATGCTGAAAAAAATAGATATTATACACCAGCTTTTCTTCCAGGCAGCCAGGCTACCCACATAGATCTACTGTGTTGAGGATTTATGTGAGAAGTTCACTTTAACACCGTGAAAATTATGTGTTAAAATCCTCCATACACTGATTGGAAGACTGGCTTCATCGATCACAGGTGCTGATATTAAAATTTCTGGTGGGAGTTTCATAACTGATGTATTGCTTCACTGGGATTCACTTTGCCTGCCCAGCCAAAGCAAAAGTGCTATAGCAGCAGTCACCAGCACAGAAGGCTGGTTAGAAAGAAGTGACAGCCTCAGAATTGAGAAATGAGCAGCACCCATGCATGGATGTATTGGTAGGAAGACAGTAGGGGGAGAAGGAAAGTGTGCTTACTGATAGAACAAAATGTAAAAAGTCATCCTAAAATATGCATTTAAACCGACAGACAGATCCCAGCCTTCCTCCCACAAGAATCCTGAGGTCTCTGTATCCACCAAAGTCTTAGTGGAATCCTTAAAATGAAGATTTTTTTTTTCCTTTAAGAATGGCAATAGGGTAGCTTTTAAAATGTACACTTTACTGAGAAAGGTCAAAGTATATATTTAAGAGCACACCTGCCTGGTATTAAGAGTCTTGTATGTAAGTGTACCAGACCTGGCTAGAATAGAATTCATTTTCTTCCTAGCAGCTCATATGGGGCTCTGTTTTAGATTTTTGACCAAAACAATACTGGTAACACACTAATGTTCTAGCTTTTGCTGAATAGTGTTTGCACAGCATCAAGGCCTTCTCGGTTTCTCAATCTGCCCCCACAGTGAATAGGCTGGGGAGTGCACAACAGGTTGGGAAGGGACCAAACAGGCAGACAACCCAAACTAACCAAAGACGTATTCCATAGCATATCACACCATGCTCGGCAATAAAAGGGAAAAGAGACAGCTTAGGAAGGATAGACACCTTTTGCTTGGGAACCTGCTGAGCATCATTCTACCTGTGGGAGGGGGTGATTGCCTTTTCATCACTTGTTTTGTTTTCTTTCTCTCTTCTTTCACTTCTCCTTCGTTTATTAAACAATTTACTTATTTTTTATCTTGATCACCAAGTTTTCTTGCTTTTGCTCTTCCTTTCCTCTTCCCTCATCCCACTGGGAAATAACAGGGGGAAAGTGAGCGAGCATCTGGTGTGGTGCTTAGCTGTTCACTGGGGTTAACCCACAACAATAAGAAAAAATAGGTATTACACATTTTCAAGGGGTTTTGTTTGTTGTAGTTTAACTTAATTCTGTTTCAAAGAAGACTCAGTTAAATTATTAAAAAACCCAACACATAATGTGGAACAAGAGTAGCCACAGAACTGGCTGTGGAGCTTTACGTTCCACTAGCTTATTTCCCAGTTTCTACAGATGATGTCTAAACTGACCTAGTTGTGCTTTCAGTGTTAGTTACTGGAAGGTATTTAAAGTCCAATACTTTTATACTTCACCTTCTGTTCTCATTTCATTAGCTTCGAGTTATATTTCTGTGTTACCTTCGCACGGCAACTGATTTGTTTGTCTCTTGAGTGCATTGATGTGCCTTTCTTGAACCAGCCTGTCTCGTTGCTTACTCCACCTCTTCTGCAGATATGGCTTTTGAGACATGACCTGTTAGTTCAGTTTGGCTACTCATTGGGAAGTCTCTGTTACTATCACGCCTGAACCACACTTATTATCACAGCAACTACTTCAAAGAGCTACTGAATCCTTTCTAACAAGTCTGAGCAAAAGTCAGCTCTGATGCAGCTTTCCCGCAGTCATTCTGAATTACAGCAGGAACTAAATTGGTTCAGCCTAACTTTCCAAATCTATTAACTTTCTGGCATTCTGATAAGTCAGTGGCATGTGTGTGATTTTGGCCTGCCAGACTCTCAGAACATGTGAGATCTGAGTTCTGCATGACTCTCTACCTCAATGGGTCTCTTTCCTTCACTAACTAACCAGTTTTCAGGACCAATTTGTATGACTAACTTCTTAGTACAATACTTTTATTCCACTGTTTAACTGATGCAAAGTTTCAAGAGTTCTTGCTGCGAAAGGGAATGAAACAAAGAAAGTAGGATTTCATGGGCCTCATTTCCTTATGAAACCAGCTTAAAATATTAAGTACTGGAAATAAAAAGTTAAACAGAGATCAGGAAGAGGGCAAATTTAACATTGCATCCTAGTTAAACTGCATGACATGCCAGCCAACCTTTAATTTTTCTCCTTTCCTCCACCCTTCCTTCTTTTTTCAATGATCTCATTTTCCAGGATTTGAATGAACTCAAAGCAAAGCAAAAATGCTTCCATGTAAAAGTCTCAGTAATGGCCCAAGCCTCAGATCTAGGGTTTCATATTGCTTTTACTTAATTTTTGATCCAGTCCTCAAACTCTATGAATATAATAATGTCTATCATATAAATTATAAGAGAAAAAATCTCTGACTGATTGAAACTCCACAACACTTGCTAATTATTTGTAAATATCCTGAGCTACAGTATTTGGCCATATAATTTCAGAGGCATAACAAATGTAAATGGAGTATTTTTTTCACAAAATATAGTATGTAAATGTATTAGCAACCATCAGAGGATTTATCCAAAATCATATAACCTCACCAAAAAGACTCACTAGCTTGAGTGAGCTTTGGGTTATCTCCTGCATGGGCAAGGGTCAATGGAGGACAGAGTACTCAGAATTAATTGGCACAGTACTTCTGCTGAAGAAAGCAGAGCAATGTGACCCAGCGAGTAGAGCACAGGGATTCAGGTGGTAGAAGTTCTGGTCTTATTTTTGCAGGTGGGTTCTTGGGTGTCTTTTGACAAATGACCACATCTTTATATGCCTCAGTTTCCCCATCGATAGAATGGGAATAACAACGTTTACTTTTTCTGTGAAGTGTTTTGATATATATTAATTTACAAGGTCAGTTTACATTGCTTTTATTCAGTAGAGATGTGGCCAGAAAACTACAAGAATTTCTTAGTTCTCACAACAAAATGAATGCAAAGGCAGCAATAGATGAGCAAGACCAATGCTACCTGCACTAAAGTATGGGGTCAATGTCTATATTAGGAATTTTTGGTTTGTTTGGTTGGTTTTATCCCTATTGAGAGTCAACTAGAGTTTTTATCTACTGAAAACTTAAAGCATGTCACAAAGGGAAAGGGTAATATTAAACTTAATTTCAAAGTAGGAACAAGATTTTACAGAAACTAAACATCTAACATACAGCTTCACTATTTAGCATAAAAGACATTAACGCATTCATTACTGAGAAGTTTTGTAAAACAGACTTCCTCAACGCATTTCTAGAGCCATCAGACTAAGATTTACAAAGCGATTCTTCATAGGTCATGAAAGCATGGAAAGAAAACTTCATGTTACTGTCTTGATGCTAAAAAGCTTGTATCTTGCCTACTACCCATTCAAACACTACTTCACCTGCAAAAAAGAAATCTTGTAGGAAGTTCTCCTGAATACTTTTTCCAGAAGCCTTTCTTTGGAGATGACAGGCACCTAGCTTTGAGTGAATCTACATGACTCTTCACATTTTTTAGGACTCTAAAACGTTTACTATGCTCATTTTTAGGCGTTTTTACCCTCTTACAAAAGTTTCTACTGAGGACACATTGTAGTAAATCACATCAAAACTTTTTTTTTTTTTTTTTTTTTATCATGGCCACTAGAGCTAGTTGTCCTGCATAATGTATCTCGTTGCACTGTGCCCAGCAGGAATTTGGAGGGCCCAGGCTCTACCAGAAATTCTTCCACTGATTCTCTTACTTTAGTGCCCACAGAATGCAATAGTAATTTGACAGACAATTCTCCCCTGACTCAGCTGCTGAACTTAAGATGCAAAGTCACACTGCATACCCTTCCTTCCAGAGGCCATCTTTACCATTTACTATAAACTATCTTAAATGGACACTAAAGACCTGCCACGACAACTGCTGGCCTTTATCGTATATGCTTAGGATGAGAACTTCCTGGATAGAACACTAAAAGACAAGAAGCAGTTAAAAGTCTGTATGTATTTAAAGAAGAGAAATGCTATTTAAGGCAACGATGCCATAGATTGCTAGAGGAATCAGAGTAATAACAACATTTTAAAAGTACAACAGCTACATTTAGGTACCCTAAACCCAAGAACCGTACACCCTAATAAGTTTCCTGACTTAACAGTGCTGAGTAATTATCATTGTCCCTTGACTTCACCTGGACTGTATCGTAGTTCCAACTGAAACAATGCTACTCATTGTCTCATCTGGATGTCCTGTTGACAAAGTTAGTCCAGAAATGCAGTACTAAACACAGCTCACTTAGGTCAGCCAGCTACCAGAGTTGATTAGCAGGAGTTGCAATAAAAAATGTACCTAATTTGAACAGTGGATCCATTAGCATCAACACAGATAATTTAACTTGTTAAATGGTATTAATCCCAGACTTTAGGAAATTTGTGTCAGTAAGATTAAGTCCATATGTAAGCATGCCACATTTTAACAAGACAAATAGCACGGCAAACAAAGGCAGTATTATTTAAAAAAAAAAAAAAAAAAGGAAAAATGGGGTCAGTTGAGGGAAGTCCAATTCCCATCTGCCAGCAGAATATCTAACTTGCCAAGGAAAGATTTTAAGAAAATTAATTATCTTCTTTGCTTTTGCTGTTTTTTTTTTTTCCTCCATTAGGATTATCGGTTTTCAAATGCATTGGCTGCTCCCCTGTACTTGTCCTCTGAGAAAGGTATAAAAAAGACTCTCCGAAAGACCATTAATGAATATTTTATGTTTTCATCATGTTAAAGATATCTTGTTTCAAAAGTCCAGCTACAAACGTATTTTAATTTAGGAAAAGAAAGAAGTAGAATCAGTACCTATACAGAAGCCAGATCTATAGCCAGGTTTTCTTGGCCTTACCTGTTTTGGCGGAGATGGTGTTAATATTCTTCATAACAGCTCCTATGGTGCTATCTTCTGGATTTGTAACCAAAACACTGGGCTGTTTTAGATACTGCTGAGCAAGTTTAGGTACTGCATCAAGGCCTTTTCTGATCCTGCTGGTAAGCAGGCTGGGGGCAGGAAAAAGGTTGAGAGGGGACACAGCTGGGACAGCTAACCCCAGCTGATGGGGCTTACCTTCCTTTTTCTCTCCTAAGTACTCACATGTGATCATTGTTAAATATCATCCAGAATAAGTGAATCAAACGCAAAGCAGGACATCAGGACTGCCTCTAGCTAACATACAGGCTGAACTGTGATGAAAAAAAACTCTATTTAGTCTAATTTGCTTTATCATTTTCCAAAATTTTATGGATAACCAAAAGTATCAAATTTATAACTTTTAGAAGCTATTTGCCACTACAATTTGATATGGAAATAATGGTGCAAACCTTTACGTGTAAGGTCGTTCACTGAGTCCACCAAGAGAATGTAATATTGAATGAGGTGATTAAGTAACCATATGATATTATATCTCTAAACACCTGTAGTACTGAAAGCTAAGTCTGTACACTGAATTAGAGACTCCTACGTTTTCATATTGATATATATCATGCAGATTCCATACTAGCATGATGAATGATGTAGTATCAATACTACTAAGGTGCTACCAGTGTTATCACATAACAAATAATTAACACCTTGACTTCCAGAAAATGATAGCACTGTTTACTGCACTCCCATTGTGAAATTCAGAGGATTTTCACAAACTGTATGTAACATTTTGACACAGCTACTCAACAAAGTTACAACCAGGTAGCCTTTACTAAGAAAATGCACTTACCACTTAACTATCCTAATGTAGGCCGTACTTACTCAGGACTTTCATGTATTTCTTTCTTCTTTAAGGCATATTATATGTATGTTTGCATATACAGCCCAAGAGCACTAGTAAACAATAATGTCTTTAATACATAATTAATATCAGAACTTTTAATAAATCATTAAAATCATTAAAGACTAAGACACTGTAGATACTCCAACCAGTGATTTTGACCAGCCTGCCCTCCCGAAATGTGGCCTCAGTGTCACTGAAGACAATTCCATATAGATATAGATTCAAAAATCACATCTAGAAATGCAATATGTCCAACTGCCTAGATATCTAATTTTTTTTACATTTATTTTCAAGCTGTGGTTTCACAGGTTAAGCATGTGCATAAATCCCACCAGTCTAACTTGAAACGGCCAGATCACTAGCCCTGAGCAAAGTCCTCATCTAGTGAAAGTTTAGATACAAAGAGAACAGGTGATACTGAGTAGACTTGATATAGAGGCTTAACTATTTAGGTGTGAAAGTAGTTCTTTCAGTCTTTAATAACTATTTTGTTGTTTCTGGTAAATAGCAGTTGTTCTCTCAGAATGAGGACTGAAATCTCCATTTTATTTAAGCCAGAAACTATAGGTTAGTATAGTAAAGAGCATTACTCCCAACAAAACTGCATCATCCTAGAGATTAAAAAATACTTGCTTCATATTTAAGCTTTTCAGCAACACCAGACACTCTCTCTTGAATATACAAATTAAAATTGCTTCACAGTGTCATGCAAAATATGTCTAAGTAAAAGAAAATATATATGGACACTGTGATAATTTGACTCAATACTCAGTCTAATCTAGAAATCTTTTTAGAAACCCCTATAAGACCTTTTTCTATATTATAAAATTCAACAGTATTAGAAAGTTTCTTTTTCTATTGAGAAAACAAACTATTTGCTAGTATGACTTTTAACCAACACACAAGCAATGCGATGTCTTGCAATTATAATGTTAAAATGCTCGTAATAACCTGAGATCAAAGTATTATACAAATATCAGAATCTATTTACTCAAAGGATGATATTTTTTCAGAGACAGCTTTTTGTATTTCCGACTTACATCCATCCTCACTAAAATAAAAGCCAAAAATTTTCAAATTCTTTCACAAAACAATCTCCCTTATTGGAATAATCAGTACTTCTCAGGAAGATATGTTTGAGATCCCTTGACGACGATATCATCATGCCCCAACGAATGCTATCCGAAGTGCCCTGTCACAGCCCTACTGTTGCCCTCCCATCAGCCCCAGCGTGGAAGGAGGTCAGATCATAGTAAGACAGATCGAGGTAACAATTGCATCAGTTTCATCCAGTCTACTTAGCCATAATGAAAAGGCAAACAGTACCGCGTGCTGCCAAGTTCATCTATCTTGCTGAGGTGTATAATTACAGTCTGGAGTTTCTGACTATGAACCAAGGACAGAAGCTGTTCCCTCCATGCCCTTTGTAAGTACCCAGCAGAGCTGTAAAGTGTCCAATCCGAAGCACAGCTGGGAGCATGCTTTCTCCACCCTATCCCACTGAGGAAGGGTTTGCATGGGTCTCATTACTGCCAGGTCTAGGATAAGGATAACATCACATAATTAGCATAAACTGTGATTACCGGATACTCTGAACAAAGGGAGCAGGAAACAGAAGGCTCCCTAAGCTATGTGCTACAGATAGTTTCCAGTATGGTTTTGAAATGTCCCAACTTTGAAGGGATCCAATTTAGATACGTGTTCACCGAAAGTGTTTCATCATCTAAGAAGCAATCAAGTCTTTCCAGTGGTTTTAGTAGTAAACCATGTACAGTACAATAAAGCCTTACCTTCCTGGCAAACATGGATATAAAATAGAAGAACAGCTACTAAAATCGGATCTAGGCTTGGTCTGTTGTCCTCAAGAGATTATCCTCAAGAACAAGAGATTGCATATCTGTTTCCAAACTTCTGGGACAAATTCTAGATCAACAGAAAACAGACTCTTCTTTCTTAGAATTTGGAGTACTTTTTCCAACCAACATTTCAGACATACTCTATACAAACAATGATTTATTAAGATAAAGTACACCTAGGTCTTCAGCATATGTATTTTTACCACTAACACTGCCCCCAACTGAATCATTGCTACTGCTTCAGTACTTGACATATATTCTTCTGCACAAATTAATCTCACAGTGGCATTTTTTTATAGTTTTTTATGAGTCTCATCAGTTAGACCTGCTAAATAGATTCAATCTCACTGTACGTATTTATATGTTTCAATTTGAAAACATTACCTCTTCTGTGAGGTGAAGGAAATTTCATGTGCTCAAGAAAATACTGGCGATAGAATTACACGCTTCAGTGCTTGGATCCCTCCTTGTGTCAGAATTGAAAATCCCACTTACAATTGTAATTTTTTAGGTGTATTCAACTTATATATAAACATCTATCACTGCATATGTTTATATCTATTTAATTATTAATTTTTCATTCATTATATGTTTTAACAGAGTCTATGAAACTAATATGCACCTGAACAGGCTCTTCAAAATGCATATTTTCATATACACAGCTAAAGTACAAAAATGCATATCCCCATGCATACAGCATGAAGTGTAGCACCTTATACACTCAGAAGTCACTATTAAAAAAAGAACTCCCATATTAAAATAGGTTCTTATACAGAGTTGTCAGAGCCCAATTCCAGAAGTGGAAGTGGCCAGAAGGAGACTTGTGACTTTCAGGTAATGTCAAATACAGGTTAGGAACTGATAATTTACAGTGATTTAAGATTACAAAGATGTGACTGTAAATACTACTCAACTAAATAACTGTTAATAAACTGCTATCATTCAACACTTGTGTACTCAATTTCGTTATCAAAGCAAGTTCTCTTTACTGCACTGACATAGTTACAACTGGGGATTTTCACTCATACAGATACGATTATGTGATTGTTTCCATTAAGAACTTCTGCTTTTTCTGGAGCTAGTGTTACCCTCCGCACACAAGACTACACTCTCACTCTTTCTGGCAAGTCTCTATCACAGAGACAACATGTGAAGAACTGATTGCAATCCCCATTCCTCATCCCCCTGCACTGCTCAGGGGAAGGAGGTTGAGAAATCGGGAGTGAAGTTGAGCCCGGGGAGAAGGGAGGGGTTTGAGGGGAGTTTGAACATTTAGGGTTTATTTTTCATTAACCTATTCTGATTTGATTGGCAATAAATTAAATCAATTTTCCCCAAATTGAGTCTGTTTTGCCCACGACGGTAGTTGCCGAGTGACCTCCCTGTCCTTATCTGACCTGCGAGCCTTTTGTTATATTTTGTCTCCCCCGTCCAGCTGAGGAGGGGAGTGATAGAGAGACTTTGGTGTCCAGCCAAGGTCAACACACCACAACATCCTTGAAGGTGTTCTTTGCATATGTGCCCTTCCATCATAATTTTTTTCTCAACTGCCAGACTAAGCTGAAACCTTATTAAATGACATGCTAAAAGTACAGCCACACTAATTTAAACATGATGACAAAATGATTTTTTTTAATAAGGTTTTACTTTTCTGAAACACCTCTATTGCTTATTTAGGCCTTCTTTAACCACCACCTTCTGAACTGCACTTTGGACCTATTGTGGCTGAATCTGTTCAGAAAGAACTACCAGACTAGTTTTACAGTATTTTCTTTTATCAGTTTAAATTCAGATTTTAGGGATCTCTTTTGTTCTTCTGTCTTCATATGAGTGATACAAATAGATTCCATAATCAGGCTCCCCTTTAACCATTCTAGGAGTTTATCCTCCCATGTGATCTTGTCAGGCAAAACCTTTACCGACTCTTTTAATCAATGAATATTGTCTACTTTGCCAATCTCAGATTCCTTACCATGAACATCACAATTTGGTCCATTATGTTTCAGTCCATAAGAATGCAGCTGATGTAGTAGTAATTATGAAATGCACCCTAGCCTTCAATAGAAATTACAACATATCTCAGAAGTTAGAGGGCAGGGTTTGTAGGACTGCAAGCCAGATAGTTAGAGAAACCCGAGGCACAGGTGCTAAAATCACCATGGGACTCTCATGTTAACCAGAAATATGACTTTGATCAGTATTTCACAGGAAGACACATAGAAGAACCTTTAAAGTGTGATCTCCGTAACATTTACTAGTGCTCTGGATATCAACATTATTTACTTTGTTTTGGGTTCAGAAAACCAAAACCCAACCATATTATTCTGTCCTCTAGTTCAATAGCTTTGAGGGATCACAGGACTACCATAACTGCAAGGCACAATGGAAGGTGTAGTCCAGACAAAGACTTCTGTTCCCTAGAGGAAAACGTGTCATGAAATTCCTGAACTCTGACTTCTCTGAGAGACAACGGTAGCGCACACGGACACAGTGCAGTACTGTACTGCTTCCAAATAAAATGCCTCAAGACATAAAATTTCTCTTTTAAATGGAAAATAATATAACACTCATAATTCATTTGACAAAAATTTCTTTTACATACTTTTTTTTGAGAAAACAGGTTCAGATACAGAGGTATTTCCAGAAAGACACAAATCTTGGTTTTCTATCAGCTTTACACATCAGCCAACTTCTACTGAAGCTTGAGTCATTCTGACCACTTGTTATCATGCCCAAGAAAGGCACACGATGTTCACATCGTTTTTTGGTGCAATCAATGAGACTGGATAAGCCTCATAACTACCTGCCTTTTCTGTACAGTGGTATCTGAATATCACATATTTTTTGTATTTGATTTGTATTTGAATAAATGTCAGAATCTCACTGTGAGAAAACCTGATAAGAGGACAGAGGGAGACAACTCTCAGGAACTTTTGACTATGGACCTTATTCTAACCATATGAAATGTGGACTTTCAAGACAAAGTTGGAAAATTTGCGTTACATTTTAAATAGATAGTGAAAGACAAGTTAAAACAGCCTGCAGCTAATAAACCTTCCCCGTGTCCTAGCATTCAGATTATAGGAGGCAGTCTAAGCTGGGCATAAATTGACTCCACGATTCAGGCTTTTTCAAGGAACTAATTTGCTGGGGTTTTTTAAACGGTCTTTTAATTGTCATTTCTAAGTTGCAACTATATTCAGCAATTTTCTTTCACCTCACATGACTCCTGTGCATCTTACACAGTCTGAAAAGGTGGTGCCATTCAGAATTAATGCTCAGAGTTGAGGCTAGTTAGCAGTTCCCAGGACAACTCTTACTACCTAATTCACTATTAATTTCTACCTCCTAGTTGCTCTTAATTAACTTTGCCAAAACTTTTTTATTTTTTCAACATTTCTGTAGTTATGAAACTTGAAATAATGCACTGAAAAGTTTAGATTTAATCCTTAAATTGTCCACAAGTCTTGCCACAGACTTCAATGGTTACAGACTAAATGGGCAATACGACCTATGGGGCCTGTAGCATCAACCCGTTCTAGCAGCACAGCAGAGCTAATAATGTCAGGAAAAATTGAATTTCACTCTTAATTCCTGAGTTAAGAATACAGGGGGAAATTTGTACCTGGTAGTACTTATTGTAGAAACACCAAGGATAAATTCTGGCATTTCTGTCAGCAGCAGTTAGTATTCTTTGCTCAAAAGTACACAAAGATGTCAAGTATAATGCCTTGAAGTGCTACTGGAGTTAAAAGTAAGGTTGAAGTTCAGGCAGTTAGCCTACAGGATACTTCGGATCGATGTTCTCTCTAGTTTTTTAACAAGCTGTGCAACTGGAGATTCCAAATGAGCACATGATTTTTGCTAGTTTGTCAGAAAAAAACCTAAAAATTTCACACATTTAAAAATTTTTGGTCCTCTATGAAATCCTCCTTTCAATTCTCTACCTACCTCCACAAGTCAACACATCCCAGATTTCCTCTCCTATCCATTGTGAGTTGATTTGTGTATCCCTCTTCAGAGCTTGTGATTTCACTCATCTGTTCTGGAAACTAAGGTTTCAGAGATGTTGCTGCTGGCAGGAAATGACACCATCTTCGCTGGTTTTCAACTTTCTACAGCCTTTTGTTTTACCCCTACTAGTTATCTCCCTTTCCAGTATCATCTTCTACTCTGCACACCACCTTTTACCATCCTTTTTACCCCTCTGCCTTTGCACTATGTTTTTCAATGTTTTCTCCCAGTAAGCTCTTAACTCCTTTTTCTTCTTCCTTCTAGTACGTCTTTCCTTCCTTTAAAGTACACTTGTTCTTCTAAGCCTTCTCATTCTCCTTCCTTTATCTGATTAACCAGTCAATAATATTTAGTAAGACTACAGTTGGAATCCCCTTGGCAGCATGGAAGCTGCCTCACTCTTCATGACTGCTCCATCAAAATGAGATGCCTCAGATGATGCCTGTTCACTCTTCTGATCCGGTTCTCACCAAAGCCAGAAGGAACACTTGCACTGATTTTTAAAGGGTGCTAGATTGCAGTCTTACCTTTTTTATTTGAAATTCTAAATGCTTACACTCACTCCTTTTTTTAGGTCTCTAATTGTCCTGGTGACAATAAAGATGACTGTCATTGCACAGCACGTTTTTTTTTTTAAATATGACTGACATTAAAAGGAAACTAAATTTAAAATCAGCCTCATTTCCTACCAGCTATAATGTTACACAATTTATATATATTTGAAATTTTATTTCAAATATCTACCAGATGTACTCCAAAATACCACTTCTGTTTACTGTTTGCAAATAAGTATTTCTTAAATGCATCCATTTACCTTAACATCTTATAGAGCAATATTAGAATGCGTGCTACAAAAAAATGAAGGAGAATGATTGTATTTTCAGTAATCATAATTATTTAGAGGCGATAATATATTACTTTATTCCATAATTGTGTGTTAACCATATGCCAGGTTTTCTTCTTACAAAAATTGGTGACAAAAAAATTAATTACATTCACTTTTTAATGGTTAGCATCTCTGTCTGTCTCTGATAATACATTCTGGCTGCAGTGACAAAAACTAGGACAACAGTGAGAAAATGTCACAAATTTAATCCATTACTTGTGGCATGTATTGTAACATGAACCAGAAATGGCAATTATCATGACAATTTGTACAACAATATGATGGACCCAATCCTGTGGCTATCTACCATTTTTCAGTGATGAAATACACTCTAAGGCTCTAATCTGCAATCATATACAAATCAACTTCAATGTGACAGTTAAAAAGAAATGCTTATGGTAGTAAATTAAGCATGTGCATATTTGCCAAAACTTGAAAAATGTTTTCAAGATTTGTACCAATTACAAGACAATAGCCCTTATTCAGCATCTATTAGTCCCCCTGACTTCAGTGGAAGATACACATGCCAAGCTGTTCCAGCTTTGGACCACAAGACCTTTGCTGTTGAGTACCTGGATTCAGCTGTGCATGAATATCCATCCCTGCAAGGAAACTTAATCTGCTCAAACCCCCTGTCATCTCAAACCCTATGATAGGTCAAGACTTGCATAATTGAACAGGAGATGGGCGTAACTAAGATTAATCATTCTAACCTGATCTTCCAAATGCTAAATATCCCCAACTATCTATAAAACTGAGTTCTAAGAGATAATCTAAAGACCAACTCACAAGTTTCTGAAAGACTAATATTGACAAGCTTATCAGTATTTCAAAAGAAAGTGCTCTAATCATAAGTGAGGTATAGAGTATGGACTGGTAACCTCATAATAACCTTGGAGAATTAGGGAGGAAGAAATTATCTGTCATTATGTTATATCTACTGGTATTGTCCTAAATTTATGTGTTTTAAGGATATTCTGCTAACATTAACAGGCACACAACCTTGGTCACAGATACTAAATAAACAATAGTGTGTAGACAACATGCATTTAAGTAAGAAAGACTGTAAAATACTTTCTATTTTTCTCGCTTTATTCACCTGAACTTCCCTTCCTTAACAAACCTGCTTATGTCTTAATGAGACCAGCATCTTTTAGGCCCAGGTGCACTGGTGAATTTTTTTAAAGCTAACACCAGAACTTTTGGAAATTATTTCTGAATAGAGAGCTTGCAAGTGTATCTTTCAGAAGAGACAAAATCAGTGAGTTGAAGTGCTTTTCCTACATATTTATTACTAATATGCTTACCACCACAGTATTCAGGGATATAAGATAAAACCGTTCTACTCGGTAAAATCAGATGATCCATATCAGACAGATAATATGCATTATAAATGATTCCTGTGGGTTAGATCTCAGTGCTTCACTTGGGAATTAAGCAGTTAACATCACCATGGCAAGATCTAAAGAGGAGACGCAGCACAGCAAAGGTGAAGGCTGCTAGGCTACATCTTTGAACTCTCTTAAGGACTCTGCAGTATTGGCATCACTCCAGAGTTTAATTTGGGTACGTTCTGAAAGTCTAATCATCTTCCTCGGGGAATAAACCCCTGACCATCACACTGTTAAATTCTAATGCTCTTGCTTTGCCTTTCTGTGCTGATGCTTTTATTTTCTTTGAAGGAGATATGGGTTGTTTAATTGGTCCAAGATGATATGTTTTAGGAATCATGCACTGCCTTATTATTTTGGGTCTTTGCACTCATTTCATGTGGGCCATTTCCTTTATAATTATCAATAATAAAACTATAGCCTGCCTTCCTGATGTTTGTAACATTCATATGAATTGTGCCACCTTAATAAATACTGCCAACATGCCAAAAATAAATCAAGCACTAAACAAAAACACAAATAGCCCAGTGTTTCTGTCAATAGTTCTGAAAAACAATGTAAATTGTGTCCCTAAGATATAAGTTTGTGCAGCTTTTACTCTGTGGACTAGTTTATTAAACACAGCCTATTATAAGCATTCAACTATAAATATATGAAATACACAAACTTTCAGTGCTGATCATCACCAAGAAAGAAGAAAATACGTGAAACAAAGTAAGCTATTAGATTTTACACTTTCTTTAGTAAAAGATTTTTAACATTTTAACATTTAGTGAAGTAAACTAGGAATCAAAATACCTGATGAGTATTTTTAGTTATCCACTAATGCAAGGTGTAACAATGAGAACACAATTAAGAATATGTTTTCCTTGTGACAGTAAAATGCTGATATTATCTACTTGCTTCAAAAGTATGAGTTTCCTTCCACAATGTTTTAAGACAGAGACACACCGGACGGGAACAGAAGGCTTTATTGCCCTTATAACAAACACATTCCTCTGTCCTCATTGTCTACAGAAACAAATATATGTATTGTTATATAGTTAAGAAGCTGAATTTAAATCACAAATATTAAATTTGGGCAATGATACAGAATGCCTCTCCAGTTAATTCTGAATCACAAGGAAATATGTAAGTGGACTTTGATGCTGAAATAAAGTGCACCCATATATAATCTATCCCAGCCTTGGCCCAAGGGTATTTCAGTTTTTCTCTATTAGAAAAAAACCCTAACATTATAATACACCAAAGAACAGCTTTAAAAGCCAGGTTAACTACAGTATTTTATAGTATTGATCAATATACTTTACACAAAAGCAGATCTGAGCTTGCTAAGTCCTATTGTGGAAAACATATTATTCTTCTACTATCCAAACTTTTAAGAATAAAAGCAATGTGTGCTTCTCAAATATCCTGACTTATGTGCAAAACGATCTGGTACAAGAGATGCCTGGCCATCTCAGCACAAGGGAAGAACGCACCTTCTGCTTTACAACCTTTTGGCTTCCCTTCTCACCCAACTCCATTCAACTGGAAATCCTTGCGTGGAGGCAGACGAGACAGTTACCTTACCTCCTCTACTAGTATTTTGGTGAGGCTTACATTTTTATCGTACAAGAAATAAAAAACTTTTCAATATCCCAATTACAAGAACTTTTCTTGTTTCTGGCTCATATACTCAGCTGGGAGATCTCCTTGGTTACATCAGCATGAAGACTGCTTCCCAGATGGGAATATCCCATATGTGTCTGTGTTGCAGGCATTTTAGGGCACCTGAGGACTTGGAGTGAGACAACACTGGCAATGGTACCTATGCCATAAGCTCTCTTGTATCCTTTAGTAAGGCCTTTGTAGCACTTGGTGCATCTCCGCCTTGAATTTTGCACATCCGAAGCCCTGAACCACTCCTAAACCTTACATGAAGAGCCGGATCTGCTCCTCTTCTTCAGCTGCCTGTGACTTTTCCTGTGTGATGTGAAGAGATGAGGCAGAGGCCCCACTGAAGCCCAGGTGGGAACAGACTTACCACCACCAAAGATAGAATCACTATGTCTGAACAGTACTGGTCATCCACAATTAGCATCGCAAGTTCACCACGTCCTTTAAATGAGTCACTAACCAGAATATGAAGGACCACCTTCCTGTCTCTATGCCAAATTTATTAGTGGCACTAAATAGATGGCAAACCTACCTCTGAACCCCATCCCAGTAGAGATGCAGGTTGTCTTAACCCCTAGAAGATGGCCTGTGGCAAAGCAGTTTGAGTCTGACAAATCCATCACCATACTCATCACAGAGCACTGTGGAGCCAACACACTGCCGAGCTGACACCAGGTGACTCTGACAGGACAACATCTGCTAGCACTCCCCACAAGACCAACTCAACATCAGAACCCATCAAATTCACCGTGCCCTACTGTGCAATTCATAGTCCGTGTGTGCATTTACCCTCTGCCTTGCTTCAGTCTTTGGAAGGCCCTCACCTATTCAGTGACAAATTTAAGTACAATTTTGATGGACACAGTTTCAGAAACAAAAATGATGGAAACCCAAACTGTAAGTAAATTGGGGAGATCATTCCTGTACATCCACACCTGGTATCACAACTGTTAACATACCTACTTCAAACTGAAAATCTCTTTTGTTCTCAACTTACCTCTCTCACCATTCCTTCTATATGTCATCTTCTCCCAACAGTTATATCCCCCTTTTCTCCACTTACTGCCTCTAAGCTTAATAAACACTTCCAGGTTTTACCACAAAAAGCAAGACAAGCCCATCCAACCCATGCTGAAATTCCCTGCTCATTCATTAATAAGACTCAACATTGAATAGTTAAACCTGTTCTCTCCTGTACTCTTCTCTATCTGTCTGTAAGGTTTAGGACACATTTTACAGTGGAAATGGACAGATTCCCAGCCCATGCAACTGCTAAAAAAGTAAGTTTTATAAAACACTATTTAGCTGTACCCTAGGCTCCTCTGCATGAAGGCTTATGCCATCTCCACCATCTATATTCACACACATCTTTCCCTACCCATCTGTTTCTGTTTGGCCCTCCTCCAGTAGTCGTACTAAAAGTATGACTCTGAACCTGCGAAAGCAGCGAGTAGGCACCACTGCTGTGCTCACCACCGAGCATGGAGCAAGAGACAGTTGCCCCAAGCCCCTGCCAACTCCGAGTGCCTCACTGGAGGATGTCACCCAGCCGCACTCCAGCATTTCTCCTCCCTCCTCATGCTGCCTGGCTCTGACGCCAGATGCCTCTGCTCTATCTTGCAAATAGACTCTTGGTCCAATCACTCTTTCAGTGTCATCTGAGGATGCTTTTTTATGTATTAGAAGCCAAAAGCTTGACCCAGAATACGGGTATATGATGATGGGATTTGTCTTCTGGGGTGAGAGAAGGAAAGGATAGATTTAAAGTCCAAATCTCATTAAACCCAGAAAATAGCCATACTGCTTTTTTTTTCAAATGGCTTTTAAGAAAAAAAATATTATTTGCTGCCAGATACAGTGATACTGTTAACAAAGAGTACTACTTTAAAACACATAAGTTATACAGTCATTTCTTACGCAAGGGCCCCTGAGGTCCTTGCAACAATGTGAAATTGGGCAAAGGCTTGCTTGCGGGAATATATCCCATCTTCATCCCATTTTTCTCTTGTGTAATCATCACCTAAAATCTGTATTCCTTTTATCCCTTGACCTATACAGTCTTTCCCCCAGTTCTTCAACCTGAAAAGACACAAAAAGACTCACCAATGTTCTGCTGCTTCTCATCATCCAACATACTTAGGTCTTTCCCAATAGTGCTGGAGAAGGGTCTTGGAGAAGGCCCAGAAAGTCTTACCCACATCAAGCAGGACAGCTGGAGAAGCAATTTAGCTGAAAATCTAGCTGTGGTCTTCTGGCTGTCTCATAAGTGATGGTGGTCTTGGGTTGGATTAGAAATTTTGAGTTCTTTTTACTGTGAGGGAGCTCAAACAATGGAAGACATCGACCAGAGAGTTGTGGAGTCTCCAGCAATGGAGACATTCAAAGCCTTGCTGGACAAAACTGTGAGAAACCTGCTCTAGCTTACCCTGCTTCAAGCAGAGAGATTGGACTAGATCTCCAGAAGTCCCAGCCATAACTATTGTGTGATTCTGTCATTCTACATTTGTAGATAGAAAGTCTTTAGGAAAATGTCCAATTTGGAGACAGTAGATGAGTTCTAAATATAATTCTAGGTAGACTTAGAAATTGCCAGGAGTTTGAGGGCGGGGGTTCGTTATACATACTATTTTTATACATTAGAATATATATTAGTATACATTAGAACTATATTCCAGTATAACTCAATATACTCTTAAACAAAAGAATGGGCTATCTGAGAATATAACTCAGTTGGTAGTTTAGATATGAACGAAAATCTCAGATTAGAATTGCAAAAATTCAAGTCTAAGCTGATGGTGTATCAGTTAATCAAAACAATATTACATAACAGTGATAATGAGTATTCAGACATGTAAGATTTAGGAGATAACAAGAAATTTGAAGCCAGTGTCATATAGAGTATTCTTGCCTGCAAGGAAAAGTTCTGAAGTAAAAATGCCAGTCTCCACCACGGAACTGCTCAGTTTTCTAACACCCTCTGACATTTCCTCTGGGTTGTCTTTCATATGTTATTGTTTCCCACTAACAATAACAAGAGCAAAGCTGCCTAATTGTACATTTCTGATTGCTCTTTAAGTCCTTCATTTGCACGCCCAAGCAAAACCTTGACAAAGATTAGGTAGCAGGTATACTGTGATCACTGCTTGCAACATTGACCTCAGATGTCTTCTCGTTTGCTTGCACTTCACCATCAATGTGCTTTCCACCTGTTACATGGTACCTACAGTCCTAATTCTTCACAGTGAAGACTGTATTTTGATCTTTATTTGTCTACCCTAGCTCATGGTAAGCTCTGATGTCTTTGTCCACAAGACAAGACCAAGATGCCACTCAGACAGTAAAACTAACAAACATCATATTTATTAAACATCTGGATGTAACTAATTTAATATTTCTTAAAGACTTTCTCCTCTAGGAGTACTCAGCTCAGGGATTCTATACAGAGAAGAGAACGCTAACTCTCATCTTCTAAGTGCTGCTGAAGCCCCTTCATGTGACTCCTGAGAACTTATTGGAAATAAAGACTACACTTTTAGCTTCATACAACAATTTACACATTAATTCTGACTTGCTCATCCATTGCACAAAGTACACAAGCACCTGCCCTGTCCCTCACATCCAGGCACTGTTTGGTACACGACATCAGAATACAGTAGCAGAACTGAACTGGTTGATATTCAGTAAGTGTTTGAACAAGCCTGAGATTCATTGGTGTATCTTGTCTCTTTATCTGAAACTTAAAAATTATTCGTGTTCAAGAGAGTCTTGGACACTCTTGCAGAGGGAGGAAATTTCACACGACTGGCCGCTGTTCACAGCCAGGATATATTCAAAGCATCTCTTTCTTTTGTTATCTCTAGTAGCTAACATTCACTGTTGGGAATCCGAGCCTCATTCAGCTCTCTGGTCACCTAACACAACGTTTTTGGTTTCACTGGTTGCATAAAAGATCACAGCAAACAATGAGCTCACCTGATGCAAACCAGGGGAAACTGTTTAAACCGTGATCTTTAGCGCAGCCAAGGCAATTCACAGCAGTTGAGCTTCTGTCTTTGCCATNTAACACAACGTTTTTGGTTTCACTGGTTGCATAAAAGATCACAGCAAACAATGAGCTCACCTGATGCAAACCAGGGGAAACTGTTTAAACCGTGATCTTTAGCGCAGCCAAGGCAATTCACAGCAGTTGAGCTTCTGTCTTTGCCATTATAGTGAATTGTGCATTATGGATATTCCAGCTTCTTTGTTTAAATGAAGGTAAGTCTTCTGCTACTGCAGAAAAGTCAATGAATGTTTTGTGTAAAATCTGCAGGAGGATATAGTCCTGAAGCATTTTGCAGCTGTTAACTATATGTTTTCTTCTTCCTCCCAAGACTGTCCTTACAAACAGAAGTCAAATACTATTATTGCTACAATTGAGATGTGTATCTGATAAAACCGTAAAAATAAAAGCACCCCAGCAGAAAAGAAATTTTTAAAACAATTCTAGTCAACGGTAGAAGGACAAACAAAAGGTTTTACAAATAGATAAGGATCAGGAGGATTTTGAGGGAGACTATAGTCTCTTGGTGTGATGGATGGAGGCGAGTTGATGACAGATGAGGCACAGAGTGCTGCAAAACTAAAAGATTTCTTTGTCTCAAGTATGTTCACTAGGGAGAGAGAGGGAAACATGCCAGAATCAGAGAGAAGTTTCCTGGAGGCAGAAAATGAAAAATTAATGAAATGAAGAGTGACACCAGAATAAGTAAAAAGGAATCAGTCACTGAAAAGGAATGTACAATTCTAGTACTGAATAGCCTGTATCCCCGCATTCAGAAATATATTGTATTTATACATTTTAACTAAGCTGGGAACTAAATTGATTACCATGAACAGAAAAGGTAGATGACTTACCACACTTACCAGAATTCAATAGGGGTTGAGGGATAGGTGAAGAGAGATTTCAGGGTAAAAAACTTTAGAACAGTGTATATCAGGGTACAAAGAGCAGGCAGCTCTAAAATAAGACAGACTCTGAGCACTGGCACTGCGTGTCTAAATGAAGGCAAAACTTTGTAGATTAAAAGTCTGTGTACATAGACATGTGAATAAGAGTTCTAACACTTCAATTTAAGAGAGTTTTTAGATAACTAAATCACCAAATTTGAAAATCATTACATGGGTCTTCAAAAGACTTACTTAGAAAAGTATTGTATGGAGATATATATATATATTTGTATCACTTTATATTATTCTGAAGTGTAATTGCTAGTAAATTGATACACTAGTAAGTTTATAAATCAGGATTCACACCACACAAACTGAAGACAGAATATGTATAAAGGTATGAACAGTTATACCAGACTCCGAATCTGCCAAAGAAATACAGAAACCCCTATATTTAAATGTGTGATTTAAATTAGTAAAGACAGGAGGACTGGGCTGAAAATTTCGCAGTAGCTAGACATAATAGGCTAGAGACTTAAGTCATTATGTTGATCTCTAAGCAAGTTACAACAAACCATGCAGTCATCTAAAGAGAGGAAATCAAAAAAAGGACCAGGAAGAAAAAAAAAATGTAGTTAGGGATCACAGCATTTNGCAGTAGCTAGACATAATAGGCTAGAGACTTAAGTCATTATGTTGATCTCTAAACAAGTTACAACAAACCATGCAGTCATCTAAAGAGAGGAAATCAAAAAAAGGAAACGGAAGAAAAAAAAATGTGGTTAGGGATCACAGCATTTAGCGCTGCATTACAGCCAGGACTTTAAAAATAAAAACAGCTCTCTAGAACTATGAAATGCTATGTTGAAAAGTTTGTCATAAAAGAATTAAAACCATACGCATAGCCAAACAGAATTAAACACTCCATAGGTCATACTCAGGCTTTGTTAAACCTTGGAGCTCACTGCGCATATTTTACAGTACCAACTAGGAGCCGCAGTGAGATGCGGGATCTCCTCAAGCTAACCATGATACAAATCTGTAGCATCCCCTGAACAAATCTACCTTTCACTGAAGTCAGTTAAGCAATTCATGTACATTTGTATTCACTAGTAAATACAGATCATTACAAATTCAGAGTAGCTCCCTGCTTCTCAAACGGTGCTGTTGATTTCACAGCACTGTAGAGCTCAATACTCGCTACTCCTTGGGTGAAGACGCAACAAGTTGAGACACTGCAACAGAAGAATAGGGATAAAGGGAGATAAAATATTCTCAGAGTAGGAACAGGATTATAAAAATGAATCATGTGTAATTCATTGGTGTTAATTAACACAACATTGCTGATGTTTTCTTAAAACCACATTGAGGCAATAAAGTAATAGTTATCTTCTCAATTTCTATAGACCAAAACTGATAACATTAAAATAGAAATTATGGAAGACAGACTGAAAATAATCAATAACAGTCTGTACATAGCTACAATGTGCACACAAACCAAAGCTCTGTTGACTGCAACTACAATGTACACTGTTTCACAAATATTGAGTAAGTCTTAAGTTTTTCTTGTGGGGAAAGTCATTCTCAGAAGTGAAACAAACTTCTTTACTACCACATCTCATATTGTTGCATCCCCACTGCCAGTTGCTCATTACCATGACCCATATTCGTTTTATGCTTACTTCATCATCAAACAAAATAGTGCACAATGCCTTCTAGTTTTTGAAGTATAGAGGGATGTTACTTCTCTTCTTTTTGCATATACACGTTGCTGTGTATTTATTTCAGTGAATAGAGCCAGAGAAACAGGCCCTACATCACAAAGAGGATCGCAAAGGTTTGTGACAGCCTTTATTAGGTGTTCGCTTCACAGTTTGAGGTTAGGCCTGGAGAAGGCTCTCTCTCTCCTACCAACAACGAGCAACCACACTGCTCGCAGAGCTCCTTTGTGCCAGAACTGCTCAATGTAACAGCAGAGTTGAAGTGTACGATGAGAATGTGTGGCACTCAGCCCCGCGTTTAAATTCACCAGGCAATCCCTCCCATTCGACAGAGACAGCCAAGAGAGAAGCTAGTAGTACCCGCTAAAACATGCCAGCTGTTTATTTGGCTTTCTTCCCCCACGGATTACTAAACAGCACAGACTGAAACAAAGGATTAGGAATGCTCATGATTTCATTTTGCTAGAAATACCACAACTCGAAGGGGATATCCTGTATTATAAATTATTTTAAGTACGGCTTTTTGCTTTCTATACCTATGTCAAATAGAACAAAGTCAAATCAGTTAAATAAAATTAATGAAAATAAATGAAAATGTCTGAGATTTTTCAGCAGAAAGAGAAATCTTTTACAATCTGATTCTGAGCAATCACCATATCACTCCATGCTACACTAACTGCAATAGGAATTCAGTATTTGAGTTCTTGATGATACTTGTTTTCAAGATGCAGCTGGACAGGTTGTTAGATAACCTCACTGAGGCTCCCTTTCCCACACAAGGTTGGACCAGATGATCTTTTGAGATCCCCTCTAGCCTGGGCAGTTCTACGATGATTGGAATATTATTTTTTCCATTGCTTTCTAACTAGGTTATCTTAGTATCTTTTTTTGCTTCTTAGCAAGTTTAAAAGCAGTACAAAAGCAGTACACTGGAATTATATGATAGCTATCAGTGCAGCCTGAATTTCTTCATCAAGTAGTGGGGAGTGTATAATTTTGTGCACTGGACTGATCATGCAACTCGTTGCTGCTTTAGGCAGGCAGTTAAGGTAATTGCCCATCATAGAGACTCTTGCACTGATTGCACACTAGAAAGAGGAGGCAACTGGTTTCCCATTCTCTCATTTGCTGATATTAGCTTTATGTTGCTTCCACCAGATCTATGCGTAATGCACGACCCTTTACAACTTTGTTTACATGGTACAAAATATAATTTGTTTACTACAGGAATTCTTAAACAAGCTTTAAATGTTCATTGAGAACTGAGGCAATTCAAAAAACAAAACCCCATTTCCTCATAAACTAATAGTGTTAGAAGTCAATTTAAGCAACAGAACAAGCAGTTTACAAACTATTTAAAAGGCATGTTTCCTTCCCTGAGTAGTTCTTGGTGCCCTAAATGAGAAAAATGTACCCATCTTAATAGAAACAATTATCAGCAGAAGCTTTTCCTTTCTAATTGAAGTAGAGATGCCACTGGAACACAGCTTTTCTTTGTTGTGTTGCAATTAAAGTTACTCCTTACACATTTATGTATGTGCATGAGACAGTGGTCCAAACACCTACATCTATGTGATTAGAACACTGAAATAAAGATGGCTGTGATTTTAGCCTTTTAATGAGTGTAAATATAGATAAAAATGGTAAGGTAGCAAGTAATCAATCTACTAGTCCCTATCTGCAGAACAGATAAAGCAAAGACCATGCAAAAAAATGTCTTCTCACTTAACCTTGAATGATACAACCTTTAAATTATATTGCCACTGCTTTCAATGCTCCATCTTTTTCCTGGTATTGCCAAAAGCAATGCCCATTACAGCCACTGATGCTTCATGAAAACGGCTCCTCTCAGTATAAACATGTAGCAGTAGCTTTAAAATGGTTGACACAGAGAATGTTTTATAAACTACTGCTGATACATAGAGCCCAGTGTTCAATAGCCTATTACATCAAACATTACATCTCTCAGTTTTTTGAGGCTGTTAGCATTCATTGACCAAATGAAGATGTCTGTAATACTCTAAGCTCATCACCCTAAGTGCTGCTACTATAAAGGAGGCCTAAGGCACTGAACTCAAACGCAGCTACGTGAATTGTAGAAGAGGCAAAGCAACTCTCACACACGTGTCTGTTAGCACCCGTCTCCAAGGACCAGTAAGGCAAATTCCACTTTTTACACTCCTGAGGCTTTTCATGTCATCTCAACACACAAGCACAGCAAAGGATACAACTTAAAAATGAATTCTGGTCCATAAAAATCTTATATCAAAGCGCTTAAAATTCTGTCTTCTCTAAATGTAATCACCTGACAAGAGCTGAGGACAGATGCTACACTACATTCTTTGGGCTATCTCACCTGTATTTGAACAAAACAAATCTATATTAAATAGCTACATAACACAGTAATGTGCTTAGGTGTTAACACTTCTCTAATTCATGTAAAAAGTCTCCAATTTGAGTATGTTCTACTAACCTAAAGGATATAGAAAATTAAGTTTTTACAATGTAGATCATACTGACTTGATATGTCATTATATTGAGCTCTCATGTCACAAATACAGGGTTTTATCTCATCTACAAGCAAATCTGAGCACATTGCAAACGTAATACAATATTCTTGGAGATAAAAACTTAAGTGCACAACTGGACAATCTTACCAGTAGGTACAAGTGAGAAACACGAAGGAAGATGCTTGCAGACAAGATGTGGCCCCTAGCAGAGGCTAGGGGGCTGCTTTGCCCCGGAACAAGCGCAGGCACGTGAGATTGCTGTGGCAGACGGAAATGTCAATGATGTGAGGAAATAAAGAAAATACTCCTAAGTATAGTAACATCACGGTTTTATTCCTGTGTCTTCAAACTTTAACTTGGGATTTTTTGCCAGTGACAAGATTCCTTTAGTTCAAACGATTGCTTACCATGGTCTGAATTGCTGCTGGTGCAGAGTCGACACCCAAATCTGCCATTCTCATTTTGTTTCTAGTACTTTGTGCCTACAACTGGGCAAAATGCTGTTCAGACCCAAACTCAGAAATTTCTTAGTTACCTTGCTGGCATCAATGTAATACCTTTTTTTTCACAACTAGTGACAAAAAGGATTTCCAGCTTTCATCCAGAAGAGCAGGGTTTTGAGATACCGAGTGGATAGCAACAGAGAATGAAGGCAGGTTTGCTCAGAAAGATGTGCGTAGGCAGCACAAGGAAGTCCTTCCAAAATTATGTCAGCACTCTTGAAGAATGTCCTATTGATTTGAGAAGGTAATTCAGGCTTCAAACCTGCCTCAGTCCTTGTTAAAGGCAAAGAAATATGGGAGTCAAATACAGAAATTACATGAGTGCCTATGTGATCTCACAGGGCCTTATCTACCATTTGGTGTAAGTTTCCTATGCCAAATAAGTGATCTGAATTAGTTTTAACCCTGACCTGATCTGGTTTTCTAGAAAAAAAAATAACTGAAGATTTAAAAACAAAGAAGCGAGGTCTCCATATTGAATTTACAAAAAAACATCACAAAACATGCTACATTTTGGAGAGGAGCAGCAAAACATCTCACCTCCATCTGTAAGCCCAGCTTCTGTTCAAAATGCCACAAGATGGCTCTGGTGGGTTTGGAAGTGTCCCCTGATCACCGCTTAAACCCGTGGATGACATTGGGCTGGTAGGCTTAGCTGGAACAGAGGGCTGGCACACTGAGGGCAGGCAGTGCCAAACGGGCAGCCCTTCTCTGCTGTCCTCGCCTGGCTTGTGATTAATATGCTGCTTGTTCAGTAATTGTGATATATAGCAGATCATTATATTAGTTTAATACAAATAGGTTGATATGAAATGAGGGCAGAGAGGATAAGATTGTCTCAACGTGTTTGGTGCACTCGGGGACACCAGCAAAGGCTGAGAGCTCAGCTAATATCAAGTAACAAAAGTGAAATTCATAGAGAATTACACAGATAAATAAATTACATTCAAGTTTTCCCTGTCCAGCACTGTCAGGCTCCTCCTCCACATCACTCCATCTTCTGACAAGGCTCTTTGACTAGATTCAACTTGCTTCCTTGGACCTTACAGGGATGTGTCTCTCACAGCAGACTGTCATGATCTCCACAGCATGGCACGTTTCTAATGAACATTAATCAGCTTTGAAGTAGCTAACAGTACTGAAATGTAAATTATGCCTGTTTGAACTGAGCTGAATAAAATAGAATCCATTCACTGGGCTAAAGCAAAATTCAGCCAGCACCGCTTCAGTCACACCTGGTTAATAGTTGAAAGTTGCCTTTGTAAGCACTTTTGGAATAGCAAATTTAGTTTCTGCTATCCATGGTTGAATCTCAGAGATGAGAATACACAGTGCCATCACAACTTCTTTTACCAGCTTAATCTTCATTTAACAATCACAGACATCAGGAAAAGTTAACCCTATTCAACAACAAAGGCGTAAATTCCTTTTGTTGCTCATCAGTGGTCACCAAGCTAAAGTAACTGGTGCACTAGAAATACAGAAAATATAAAGCAAAACACCGAAGACCTTACTCTTTCCTAATGTCGACTATGTTTTACATCTGTTCAAAATTGCTGTGCCCGTTATGTGACAGAGCATGCATGGTATGACAAAGAAGAGTGACAGAGGCAAGGGGCTGGAGTCCCTGCTCATTGTCCCCCAGCAGAGTCGAAGGTGCGCGGTGGTGAGGCCAGCAGGCAGACCCAGGACCCTCAGGTGCCATCCTCAAGCCCAAGCCTAACACAAACTTTCAGCATGACACAGGACTCCTCATTTCCTCTGCCTTTGCAGCAAGGGAATAATAATGCTTCCTTTATCCTGGTTTTCCTCCTATCTTGTCTCTTCAGGTAGTAATTTATTTGTGGAGGTACCATTTTTCACCCTGTGTCCAACAGCACAATAGGATACCAATCTCCGTTAGGGCATCGATGTGTTAATACTCTACATCTAATAAAGAGTTGAATATATATTCTCTACAGTTTGAAGAGTAGTAATTATACTTTTTTCATAAAGCTGCACTTTTCCCTCTTTCCTTTAATAAAAATCCTCAATATTCAGCTGAGAAAGTAGGAAGTTATTTATGTCTCCCCGACATGGGAGCATAGTTTGGTCTCAGACGTCGTTTAGAGCAGCCTCAAAGCTATTCAAAACTGTATCAGGCTGGCTGCAGCCCCAGATCAATTGCAATATAACTTCAGCCTTCTTTTCTCTGTCCTGGCAGCTTCAGGGACGTGCTGGATGACCTGACTAGACTTCTTTCAGCTTGTACTCTGAGGACTCTCTAGCTCCAGAAATTTAGTCATTTTCTTGTTCCTTTATAACACAGGAGCGCTTCAGAGTTAGTAACAGAGTTTTCAGAATATTTAGGTAAGTAATAGAGCAGATATTGAAAATCAAGGTTAAATTATTTTGTGCCATAAATTTAAGTTAAAGTTTTGAAATCCTTCAACTTGTTCAAAAGAATACAGGTAATGGTGCTTCCAAAGAATTCAAATGAAAACACATAACAAAGTTATAAGCAGCTATACCTCTATTTCTATCTTACTACCTATTTGTATTTTACTCCCTCAAAAAACATCCAACCAGTGCACAAATTTGTTCTCACCAGATGGGAACTATTCTCTCCTCTTGCCATGAAAGAAAAAGGATAAATGTGGTTTGGTTTTTTTTAAAAAAAATATTTCTGTGGTATAAATGAAGACAAAATACAAATATCCACAACTACAAAGTTATACTGGTCAGAAAAGCCTCTTCCATGAAAAATTAACAGCCTGGCAGCATGGATTAATTATGAATTAATATACATGGCTACAGTAACCCTTAGCTTCCAGTATTTTGAGTAGACTGTGCTTGCAGTTACATATGTAAACATTGGCTATGTCCTTAGAGAGTAGGTTTTCTTCTTAAGAAGAACATGATTTAGAAATTTGTGTAGTAATCTCTCTTGATTGGGTCAGTTGAGGTCACCTGTCCTAGCTGTGTCCCCTCACAACTCCTTGTGCACCCCAGCCTGCTTGCTGGTGGGGTGGGGTGAGAAGCAGAAAAGGCCCTGACAGTGTGTAAGCCCTGAGCAGCAACAGCTAAAACATCAGCATGTTATCAACACTGTTCTGGTCAGAAAAACATAGACCCACACAGACTGCTATGAAGAAAATTAACCCCATCCCAGTCAAAACCAGTACAGCATGCCTGTTGGTACTCCATTGTACATTGAAGTTGGCACACCCTCCAGCCAGCATTGCCTACACCTGGTACATCAAAGGTGCACAGCACCATCCAGATGTGTCAGCTGCGACGTGGGAGCTTTGTCACTGCACTGGGATGGCTGCTCAGCCAGACTTACTAGAGTGTCACTCCAGTCACATCGTTTCTTCTTCCAGTAATTGCTCATGCTGAAATAATCTTATGTCTTGCCTCATGGTTCTGGTAGCTACAGGTCAGTTTGGGTCTTCCTGTAGTGGGGGGTGTTGATTTGCCCAATTACACGTCATACTATCTTAGGTCCATATAAAACTGACCATATACAAGGATGACACCCTCCCTCCTGGATGAACAGTGAGAAGTTAGCAATTACTGCAGTCTGTGTGTTACAGCTCTATCCTTCCTATACCAGCTATAAGGTAAGGGTAGGGGATCAGTCCCTATCAAGCACACTTCTGTCTGCCATGTGCTGTCCACCTCAAACATGATCCACACCACCTAATCCTAGAACCAGAACTCCAGAGCAACAAGGTGCTAAGGCACGTAAGCGAGCCCCAAAAGAGAAAGGTTAGTCTTGAGGTTTTGCATCTTTTTGGAACACAGTATCTATCACTGACTTAGTATCTTAGTAGACTCAGACCTGTCTGGTGACTTAAACACACCATCAGCATAACATACTATAAGTCAGTATGTACAGCCACCATTGTTATATATATTGGATGATGTTTGGTTTTCATTTGCATTTTCTTTATTTAAGAATTGATTAGATGCTAGTCCTCACATATTCCATGCTTCAACACAGTGTGCTGGAGGCTGGGGTCACCCTTTTCAGGGATGACCCAGTCTACAGCTAGCACCCAGAAGCAGGAGCAGCTAAGACATAGGCAGCAAAGATTAATGACGTCTGACTAAAAGGTCCCCATATCCTACTCAGTCACCCCCAAGGGGTTCAGGGCACAGAGGTTGCTGTGGGTGCAGGGGATGTTAGAGAAGCCAGGAGGGCTACAAATTCCCGCTGGAAGTTGGCCATAGTGGGCCAAGTGGGCTTGAAGGTTACCCTGGTGTTGTGGAGGGCTCCTGGGGCAAAGCCCAGTGTCAAGGAACGGGAAGGTCCGATAGCATTCACCGTGAGGGCAACATCCTACACTGCCTGGGGGCCAGGCTCCATGGTGTTGGGCCCATGGGTGGGGTAGTAGAGGCCCAGGGGGAGGCCAGGCAGGGCTAGCAGGGGCCCTCGGGACCAGGACCAGAGCTTAGTAGTACTCTTCATCAAAGATTAAGCTTACTGAAAAATGTTTTTATCTGTTCATAAAACAAAGTTTCTTTCCTCTGATAATTCAAAATGGTCAAAATTTCCTGGAGACACTGGCAATCAGAACCTGATACTTGTTGACAGCTGAATTTGTTTACTCCCTATTTAGGATCTGCTAATGGCAAATTGCTACAGAGAGAAGTCAGAAAGCATGAGGATGAAAAACTGTTTTCCATATCATAAGCTGCTGTTCCCAGTATTATGGCATCTGAGAAGTGCCATAAATAACATCTTCAGACTGTCACAAGAGTGAGTTTTCCTCCTTTCTTCCTTGTTGCCCACAACATTGTCACACAAACAGATAAAGTTTGCACCTCTGTTTCCCACTGCACACTTCCTTGTAGGTCTGAGCTATCAGCATCTTTCAACCCTTGATGTGCTCTTATTCTTGTATTATTTTCATGACAGCAGGACTTAAGTGTCAAAGAAGCAGGATTTGGGGTGAGGCGTGGGAAAGCAAGTCTGTGGATAACTCTTTTCCAATCTCACTAGGCTTCATATATCACAAGTCACTTTCATGCCGTATTTTATACTTGCAGAATACACAGATATTGTGAGGTAATTGTTAAAGTTGTCAGGTCTAAATATACAATCCCATTAATGAATGACATGGACTGGAAATGGGTTTTAGAAGTCTCTCTCCCATATTATATCTGGAAAATTCAACTCTCTGTATTTTAATATTGGGTTAATATGCTGAATAATAATAATTTGCATTTATATTGCAGCTTTCATCCTGCTAGACTGCAGAATGCTTCCAATTACAAGCACACCGCAGCACACGGATGCAACCCTCTCTGTGTCAGGCATAAAGTGGGCAACAGCAGAAGAGAGAGGAACTTCAGGGCTTAGGACAGTATGGCCAACCCCTAGACTTAAGCCACCAGGACAGTATCCTGGAGTCAACACAGAGCAGAATAACTTAGTTTTAAGATAGCATCAGAAGTCCTGAAGCCTACAGACTTAGTCTTCTTTTAAAAAACAGAAATCAGTCCTGCATGGAGATGAACCAGCATTTCCATGAAAAGTACCACCACTGAGGCACTCCAAAAGAAAAAAAAAAAAAATGTAGGCTACAAGCAATCTCTTTTGAATGCCTAAAATCATAATGAAATACACGATTCAATTATTACTCTCTTTCTTTTTTTTTCATGAGGAAGAGGATTGGAGGGGATAGATAGAGAACAGAGGGGAATGGTTCAGAGAAAGTTGATTTTAATTCAAAATAAAATTGGAACAGGTCCCAATTAAGTGATCAGTCTGATTTCTATTCAGTTTTGCCAGCCCGAGTGGGTCCCAGTATCACTATTATGCCCGGTGTCATGTGATTAGTCTCATTGAGAGAACACAGTTTACACGCTGAAAGCTGATGGTATGAAGCCTTTAGCAAGAATAATTTGTACACCCGCTTTTTTTGGAAACATTTCAAAGATGATTCTTTTGGTGTGGGGGAGTAGTAAAGTGAAGCCCCGTTTAAAAGAAATGCCATTTTGTGGAAATGTTGTTCTTGCAACAGAAAAAGGTAAAACAACAATTTCACTCGTTGCTCTTTCGATTGATATTAGTTTTGATTTTTCAGCAGACAATCCTCTTCGTGTAAGGCCATTCCCAGCTTCCTGTCTTCTGATACAGAAGTCAATCCCAAACACTAACACTTGAAGTCAGAAGCTAGAGATCCTGATGCAATTGTAACTTGGAATTTATTTTTATAAACTCTTATTATAAACCTGATGCCAGATTTTCAGTACAGTTTAGCTGCCATCTCATAAGTCAATGAAGAGGTCAAAAGCTACCAGCTACAGTTGTGTTTTTTTAAATCAATCAAAGATGATGAGAGTTGCAGCTGCTCAGCACTTTTAAAAAATTGCCCAAAATTTATAAAAGCCTGGGGTAAAATACTTTTCCCATGGGGATAAATGCTCTTCATATGACTTGAGGTCACAATGAGTTGTAGAGGATTTTAAAATGGCTGTGATTATTGTTTGCTGTTGAGTTCTCCAGCTGTTCATGCAGGTATATTCCTGGCTTCTTGTTCTTGTTAGTTGCTACTAGGAGAGCAAGAGACAGTAATGGCTATCAGAAGCAATAAAAAGCAAGAAGAAATTATCAATAAAGAAAGGCAAAGAATAAAAATGGACAGAAAAACAAAGGACTAAAAAAGAGGGTTAAGCAACACTTCTCTCCCCTCAATTACTTACATCTGCATTTCTTATTTAAAACTAAAATTTTGTGGCTTCTCTCTTTCCCACTCAGCTTCTGTCATCAAATGTTACAGACGAGCTATTTCAAAAATATTTCCACAAATAGTCACACAAGCAGAATTTTTTTTACAAGGCTGGAGACCACTATACATAAAGGGGAGTGCTTCCATGCAAGAACTCTTTATCTCCCCATCATCTGGGAAACTAGCAGTAATGAAAGTGTTTGTTTCTAACTCTTGGACGAGTATGGTCTTCTAAGACAGACCAACCTGTTATCTCAACAGGTTGGCTTGCCAAGCAGTGGGGATCAATGCATTTCTGGCACTCAATGTGACCTTCTTCCTACACTCCATCTAGACCAGACCATTCAATAATCACTTCACAGAACAGGTACAAATTAAGAATGATCAAACCTTGGGAGATATTTGATTTATACTTTTAATTGACATGTACGTTATGTGTGTCTCTTAAAAATGAGAAACTCTTAAAAACTTAACTGACAGACAATGTCAAGTTTCAAATGATACTTTTTTGCTTTTAATATTTTAATACCTTTTGGTGGTACAATTGGAAAGCTTATAGCTTTTTCAGGGAGATTATCTCCCTGAAGACCACAGTAAAGCTAGGAAGCCATAAGTATGGTAACAAAAAAAAAAACCAAAGTTATCTATTTTATTTATAAAATGTGAATCTACTCTCACTTCAGACAATGAACGCAGTCTCAAAGAGCAGTCCCTAATTTCTTGAAGGAGTCATTCAAATAAGTGGCCAAGTACCCTATAGATTTTCAAATGAAACCTAAACATGAACAGTGTAAACCCTTTCATTTAAACTTTAAAATAACTTCCTTAGAGAGAGGAAGAACAGCACAAACCCATTTTGTAGATAATATTAAACATCATTAGCAGAAATAGATTTAGAAATAAAAGATAGTTTATTGAAATCCATCTGTAAATGCCATTATTAAAAAGGTGTTTGTAACAAAATTATCCATTATTTTTTATTCCTGTTATAAAGGTGTTCAGGGACCAGTTTCCACTATTGGAAGGAATATTATATCATTGATTAAGAATCCTTCTTGCATCTTTCAATTTTCAGCAAGGCTCCTTCTGTCCTATAAAAGGCAGGTGTTTGATCTGAGAACACATTACTTCAGAAATCTTTTTATTTTAAGAATTTCAAGCCTGAAACTAATGTGGCAGGTTTTAAAGCATTGTTCTAAATAGATTGACAGTTACTACCGCTAATGTATTTCTAGTGAGCTTGCTCAGGATAGATATCCAGAGGGAACACAGGGCCCTAAAGACTTTTTGCTTATTATTTTGGACTAACAATTAATCTCATTTTCCTCTAACTAAGTCACAGAGATTTGATTCCATACTGGTCAAGTTAAGATTCTACAAGGATGACCATTTTACAAATCAGTATCAACTTCACTTTCAAAGCTTAATTATTAAAAATCTAGTAATGAACACTAATTTATGTTACTCTGTATCTATAGGGTATCAAGTCTCTATATCCTGCTTTTTAAGCTTTCCCATAAGCTTTCTGTGAGCAGTAATAGGCTCCAACAAATAATTTCCAAAGGAGATTATCTGTATTCTTCCCAAAGTCTAAAGCTACATGTTCAATTTCCCAGCCATTTTTTGAAATCATAAAAAGCTGGTACCTACAGCTGTTACAACAGGTAGCTTGTAGAAGCCATATATGCCATATAAAGCCTACTTCTTCACAGATAAGCCTTCAGTTCAACATGGCTGTGACTGTGATATATGACACACAAATAAATGCTTCATTGGCATCAGCGTCCAGGTAAATTTGTCCTCATCTCAGTGAATGCAGAATCAGCATAAGTAATTAGCTTGCTCATTAAGAGTTTTTAAAAAAGAAGATAAGCTGTAATAATCAGGTTGCATCCTCTCCCTGTCCCTACTTCAAAGTATTTCCATTTAGCTTCCAAAACAAAAATCAGAATAAAAAATGTTTTATTCCGGGTTCTGCTTCGGTCATACCTTTGTTTTCTGGCATAAAGCTTGAAAGCAGCACAGGTGTCCCATAGACTCTAATTTAATCTCGTACCTGAAAGTCCCCTAGCTGTGATTGTTGCAGTGATGTAGGCTGAACGTAAGTATGCCGTGCTATACTAAAATACATGCATTCTCGGAGGCAAAGTAAAGGGATTGAATATTCAGACTGGAAAACTTTCTTCTGAACCATGAGGTCCCAGATTCCAATTGCCTCTTTTTTCTGATCACAAAATATTGATCATATTCAAATCATTTGGTCATCACAACTTCATTTGATTGAATGGGCTGCTGAAGTGGAAGCTTCTACTTAGCCAGAGCTGCCGAGTGTCTCACAGCTTTTGAAGAAGCATAGAAGTGGCTGAAAAGCTCCTTCTTACGTATGTTTGCAATGTAAGCCCAGAGGTGTCTGTCCTGGAAGTGAGGGAGGACTAAAAGAACAACAAGAAGACACTGAGCAGTCATTGCTCTGTTTCTAGAGAAACTGCTTAAACTTATTTCATACATCCATGGAAAATATTGGCTAATAAACAGTAGTTGCAATTCTGTGGAAGAAAACTGACCATAGGAAGGGAGGAAGTGAGAATAATAAAGATACAAAATTGCCATTGAATGTGTCCTTTTCTAATACAGTATGGAGATATGCCATAGTCGAACACTACAGTATTTGAGGTATTTATTCCAGAATACTATTATTATTTTTATTATATTCATACTGAAAAGATTACCCTCCATTTCCTTCACCCTACGGTTGGTCCTATAAAGATCCAGCTAATTGGTATCC
Source organism: Tringa tobata (assembly GCA_033628505.1). Lineage (NCBI taxonomy): Eukaryota > Metazoa > Chordata > Aves > Charadriiformes > Scolopacidae > Tringa > Tringa tobata. The sequence continues at coordinate 2,235,551 of JAHREE010000215.1, forward strand.
AAACAGTTTCACAGTTACAGCTCTTGCTGGTTTTATTGTGCCAGCAGTTTCCTTTGCAGACATTGTCTAGTAAACTATTTTGCTAGTAAACTAAATAGGGCCAGGGCACTATGGCATGCAACTGTCCGTATTATTTAATTGCCAGTACACTCCTTGGCATAGATTTTACTCACGTGAACTTGCACTCTTCCAGGCAACACCTGGGCACAGTTTGGAGGGTAAGTCAGTCAAGCCTGGGACGGTTCCCAATATGCAATACAGACAAGGCTGACATATTCTAGTGAAGAAGAAAGTTTAGCCACATGGATGTAAGCCATGCTCTGTCACTTGCCTTCAGGGCCAGACAGGGAGCAAGGGCGCTTTTTATTTACTTTGTATAGACATAGACATTTGGACCAATTTTCTTCTGACATCATTATGACTCATTCTGCTGAAGCCAAGGAGTTATAGCAGATGTGTAAAAGTCAGAGAATCACCATACCTGTTTGGTGTGTATTTTGGGGCATGAAGAGGCATATAGGAGATGTGGCAATTATTTTCTTTTAAAGATAACTTAAATGGGGTTAGACCTACTTTACATTTGCTCACTAATAATAGCATCTGCTGTATTCTGATTTCTTGCCTCTTCTTTTCTAAACACTTGTAGGTAAACCGACACAGTTTAGAATGTAAAGATTCAGTCTTACAATGATGATTTTGGTTGCTTAGCTCTAACATCACAAAAGAGGTCATCAGAAGCTCACAGTTTCCCTTTCCTTTTAATTTGCTGCTTTAGGATATCAAGTTTTTTTGTACCAGTTTCATTTATACTGACTAGCTTTGGCCATGAGCAGCACGGCACAATCCAGTATTACAGTCTGCTCACGGACAAATGTGTGCCCAACAGCCTGTCTGCTTTATGTGCAACGAATTGAGGCGTCATTCCTTTGCCTACCATATATTCTGCTCAGATCACCTAAGAGTGAGCAGTACCTGTTTGTTTGGCATTCCCACACATACATCAGAAAGCAAACACCTCATAGCCCGAAGATGCACAGTAGGTGGCCTTAAGCTGAACCTGAGCTTTTCAGTATCTTTGATGTTTCCTCTCTGGAAAAAAAAGTCTGTTGATATGAGGGACGATTCCCCACTCTGTTATACCAACACATTGGGGTACCTCCATTGGTTAGCAAAATTATACTTTAAGATAAGAAAAGAATTTAAAAAAATTAAAGAACCCTTTCTGTAATGTTAAGACAAAATCAAGAGCAAATAGATACCGTGGAAGGAGAATTAGCTTTATAACTTTACTGTTGCTAGTCTACCATGCATTGTTATTTTCCTAACACAGCAAAAGTAAAAAAAAATACCTTCTCTGTAAAGAATGGCTACCTCTATTTACATGTGCATGAGTTACACTTCGCTCATTTAGGCTTCCTGAGATTTTCTTCTCAATGCTATTGCTATGTAGCTGTGATGCTCTCAGCCCGATTTGTACATTTTTATGCTTTGATGGCTTATTTGGCTTTCCATTCATATTGTTTGAATTAACTGGCTCCTTTTCAGACTCAGAAGCCCTGCTGCTAACATGATACAGCAAGTTTACAATGCCCCAAATAAACATAATAGAGATGGGAATTACATACTCTCTTCCTCATACAAAATCTCACCCCAAAATGACCTTTCTTCCACTCTCCCTCACAGGCACATATACACAACTGCACACAGTTAAGGCTCCCTACATAAACTCAACCAACTAAATAACTTGGCCCTTCAAGCACAAAGAAATTCTGCTGTCTTATCAGCTGCTCTTTGCTGATTCCAGCAAGCACCCAGTATTTCAGTGTGTTACCCTCTTCTAGTGCTACTCCACAGACCCCACTTGTTCCCAACAGTCCCTTTGGTCAAAGACATAAGTACATTTATTTACATATATAAGAAATCTCTGGGACTAATTACTTCCTCTGTCTGCTCTTTCAAGCTCAACCCACATGAACACAACATGTCTTCCCAGATCGCTTTACAGGCTCTTCAGGACTATCCCATACTGACTCACCAAGCCCATCACGTGCTTCACCCAGAGACAGCAGATACTTAAAGGCAGAAGGGTCTCCCACTCATCTAACCTATTTCTTCACCTCTCTGTTCCCCAGGTACACTTAGTGGTCTTTCATTGAAGGGTAGTATTTGCTTTGCTCTTTGCTGCTTTTTCACCATTGATACTGGATAAATTAAAATAGAAAGACAGGAGAGAGAGAGGAAGATGGAAAAAGAAAAATATAATAACACATCCAAGCAATGGATAAGTTAAATATGGCAATTTTTTTTAATCTCTGGAAAAAAGGTTTTAAGCTGAAGTTCAGTAAGATCTGATCTTTCTTTGATAGAAATAAGTCTTTGGTGGAAGTTGTAAGAGACTTGTGATTTTGTGTTGGGTTTGGTATGCCATTTTGAGAGTTTCGCCATATGTCATAATTTATCACAAAAGTAAACATAATTATAGATTAAACTCATTTTGTTTTGAAGAGGAATTATAAAAAAAGAAATAGATAAAACATTGGTACACTTACAGTCTAATGTGCTACAGTAAAGTTTACAAAGAATACAAAAATAAAATATACCATTACATTTTCTAAAGAATGGAGATTTTTGGATTACGGTCATTACTTTCTTAAGAAGTAGGTTTGTTTTTCCATTAACGGAATGTAAAAAAATAAGTTTTCACTAAGTTTAAAAATTTAAGCACCCAAAGACTGGGAAATGACAGAGCTAAGATCGTTCTTCTAAAAGGGTTTTTTGTAGTTAAATATTTTCTGTTTTTCTGAGCAAGTAAAAATCCCTAGAATTTGATCATATGGCCTCACATTGCCAAGACTGCTCATCTGCCAAACTGGAATCGTTTGTTCCACTGCACTAATTACCACCATGCAAGCATATGAAGCAACTGATGGCAGCAGTAGGTTATCGTCCTCTAGGTATATCAGAACTAGAGCAGAATGAGGCAGAACAGAAAGGCTAAGGCAGCCAAATCCTGCCTGAAGACTCTGCAGCTGCCTCTGCCTCTGCTGCAGACAACCCATGTCATGGCAGTCGGGTCATTTCAACCAGACATCGAGCAGGTGACACTAGCTCTGTTCCTTGCCTTTGGTTCCAAGCCTGGCACCACATGGCCCAATTTCCAGAAACACAGGACCAGACACTCCTGCTAACGGCAACAAAAACTGTTTTGGACATAAGTTCCACATAACACTAAGTGTTCTGAAAAATCTGGGATTATAAATTAATGAGCCCAAATTAGTGAATCTTATTCTTCTTGTGCCTCAGTTTTCCATCAGAAATGCGGCTAATGCCTCATTTTATCTTACCCAGCTACTGCAAGTGCTCAGGTATAATACCAACAAGCAACAGAGAGAAACTAATAAAAAAATTAATAGTTTTGTCTTCAGTGGAAGATTGGAGGAACTGTAGTTCTCTGGATCTTCCTTCTTGCCCTTCTCTAAGATAGGAGTGACACTGGCTTCCTTACAGTCTTCAAGAATGTCTCCCAGTCACTGTGACCCAGCCACTGAGCACTCCTGGGTGCACCCTGTCAGGTCCCATGGACTTACATGTGTCCAGTTTAAGTGCTCCCTCTCTCCCTTCTGCACTGGCTGTAAGTGTTTCTCGCTCCAGGTTGTAAATTGATGAAAGAACTGCTTCCTGATAATCATATCTTGTGCTAATGCCGAATAAATAATACAGAATACATCACTAAAGCTAAAATCAACACGTGTTTGGAATGTTCTCACTGCTGCAGCTACACAGAGACCTGCCCTGGGGAGCCAGCCATTTAGATCAGAAGAGAAATGTCTGGGATGAAGGTTGCTAGATTTCATGGCTCTATTTCATGAATAGGAAAAAGAAAGAAAAAAAAAGAATACTGCTGTTCCTAGGTCATATTTATTATATTGCTGCTGCTGTTGTTGCATCATCTATGAATTTTATAGGGATGAGAATTCACTGCTCCAAGCACATATAATGCTATGGATTACTAGAAGTCTTAAGTGTATGTCATACACTCAGTGAAAAAAATACCTGCTCCAAAGAGCTCACAATTCACAGGTTAGAGTAGGAATGATACATGTATTCAGCTAAAACCAAGAAAGAGCAAGTCACATGAGAATCACAACAATATTCATTTTTGACAGGTATAAAAACAAATAAATAGGTATTAAACTACTAAAAAATCTGAGAGAATAATGAATTCAGGAAAAATGAGGGACATACATTGGAAAAAATGCCTTAAGAGGGCTGTCAGGTAAGATAGAATTGAGGGGAAAAAGGAAGGTTTGGCACACCGGAAAAAGACAATATTTGGTGCATATAAGACACATATTTTTCAGATACAAATTTACTTCTGCCTCACATAGACCTTTCCTCTAATAATGACGGTAACTAAAGGACATGAAAAAGGCTAGTCAGAGAAAGTACTTTACATAAGCTTCATACCCAGAAAACCTTCAGACTAACATTTCCCCTGCAATTCATTCTTGTTTCCTCTTCCATGTAGTTCCTTGGCCACACATTTTAAAGGCCGTTGTCGCAACCGTGTTGATATTGGCAGCGTTACAGCTATGAAACCAGGGGCATTATGGAAGTCAGGCCTATGGTCTCAGGAGCCAAGGGAAGCAGGGGCTGCTTGCTGACTGCAGCACTCTCTGCCACCCTCGACACTGAGTTCATTAAAGCCTTAGGGATGACCAGTCTTCTTGGAAGCGGGGCTGGTGTGACACTGGGAATTGCAGAAGTTGTGAACACAAGAACATTAGACATTTTAGTAAGAAAAAAGGCCACTAGGCCAAACACACCTGTCTTTTTGGGGTTTTCTTGATTCTGTCATTTTCTTTTTTTCCGCATCTATCTCAATATTCCCTTTCTTCAGAAACAAATATGTTTCTCTACATATTTCATAGTATTTGCTTACTTTCTAAAGCCGTTCTGCTTGTGTATTCCCACTTGCAGGCAAGAATCTGCTCAGAATTCTTTAGATTTTTTTTAGAATTCTCCCCTGTTTCTTGTGCTCCTTCCCAGTACCCAGGTGTATTTTACCAATTCCTTTCATATTTTAGGACTTATTGGCTCAAATATTCATCCTGCCCCAGCTTACACGGAAATCATGTGAACCACGTATTCTCAGAGAAACACCTGCCCTCTGCACAGTAAAGCAAAGAAAAATTCAAACAGGATATTGAACAACATTAAAAATAGACTACAAATATGCAATGTTAATTGATGGAGACTGCATACTTGAATACTGTGCTTAATTTTGCCCTTCTCATCTAAAGAAGAGTACAGTGGAGAAACACATAGCCCCAGAAAGAGCAGTATATTATAAGAAGCCTGTTAATGTTCCTATTAGATCGTGGGAGTAATAGATGCATTCATCTCAGATGGAAAAGACAGAATGTGAGGGGTGCATTATTAAAAGTAGCCAACAATGGCAATAAATTAAAAAAACATTTGTATATCTTCACACTCAGTTCAAGGACAAGAATATACTCCGTAACGTTGAAACGGCTTTACGCTGAATTAATAGAAACTTTGAAAATAATATGCCAGCAATTGTCTCATTAATTAGCATAGACCACTGGAGCAGTCAAGACAGCGGCATCATTGTGCACGCACTACACAAGTGGAGAGCATCAGACAGCACTTGCCAGGAAAACTGAGAGTCTGGAGAGAGAAAGAGAGCAGACAAAAGGCAGCCGAGGGAGCGAGCACACACGCACCAGCTGGGGCCAGTCAGGTGTGGTGGCTCGGTATGGACAAATGAACCAAGTCAGAAAAAGGGCAGAAAGATCGGACACCAAAAGAGATGAAAGGAGAACCAGGCAGGGGAGAAAAAAAAAAAAAAAGTAAGGGCAGGCACGGAGCAAAGCTGGAGCAAAGAGTCTGTGTGGGAGGGAAGGAGGGAATGGGCACGAGACTCATTCAGCTCCAGGCAGCAAATGCCCAGCCATAGCTACGTGAAGGTCATTGCTTTGGCCGCTTTGCAGCTGCTTCTATCGCCGGCAGTCTCTGCTGCTTCCCAGCCCTCCCCACGGCCAGTTTAGGGAGGGCACGGGTTCGGGGGGCACCACCTGGGTCCCAGCACCCCAGGCAGGCTGCTGGGTGCGGGTAGCGCCAGGGCAGAGGTGACCATCCCACAGCAGCACTCCCTGCCTTCCCCTTCGCACGTGAGGCTCCCCCAGTTAACCTCTGCGGCCCCCTGAGCTAGGCGAAGGGATTTTGGCAGGGGAAAGGGACCGTAGTTTAACGTGAGAATGAAAAACCTCACGTCAAGCGACAGCAACCAGCACTAACAGTCGTCCCTGCGTTACTTCTTAATGGTTCAAAAAATGTCGCGTGATAAAACTCTGGAGGAGATATTTTGTTGTACTTAAAAAAATGAAGGGTTTTTTAAGCATCTGAACACTTTATTCCCTAAGATTAAATGGTAAGAGGCCACCGAGAGTGGTGACCTGAGTAGTCTGCACATTAATCTGGACATTTAGAATGACTCCTACAATTTTGCCTTTGTTTTGCAAAGTCAAAACAACGTTTTACAAATGACCAGGGAATCAGTAAAGCCCACCCCCGTGACTGGCAGATGTTAAACATAGTGCTTTATTTACTCTATACCATCTCCATCTTCCAATGCGACTCATTAAATATTTTCTATTAATATTCATCCTTTACACCAACAGTTCTTTGAGCACTGCACATAGTAAAATACTGTACAATTTTTTCATCGGTGTATTAAGACTCTAAGAAAACTGCTTATCCATAGAATAAGGGAATTCACCTTTGATAACTAATATCCTGAGTTCCTGCAGATAGTGTATTAAGTCATCAGCATGAAGAAAGGTATTTTGCTGTCTTTCATAGCAGTCTCAGTAGACAGACCTACTTTACAGGCCTAAATTTTATTTAAATTGCAAGTAGCTTGAACAATGAAACAGCAAACACAAGCCCAGTAAGTGATTCCCTCAACTCATTGCTGGTCTGCTCCCATTAATCTCTATATAGCAGAGGAGTGGAAAAGTCTGGGCAGAAAGCAGTAAAAGGGTTTTCAACTAACACACCTACAACCATTTTGGTTTGGATCCTGGAATGGTTACCAGCCTGTTCCCCTGTGACTACATCCCCAGTTACGAAGACCCGTTAGTCTCTGCACTAAGTGGTTTAGGTCCAGTGGCAAACAGTGTGGTGGGAAAGCATCCTGGGAATGCCCTCTGGCTCATTACAGCCAAGTTAATACTTCATTTAAGCTGCTTATCTGAAATCCATATTGTGGATCTAATGGAGGGATTTAGGACCAGAGAAGGCATGAGCATGCAGAGGCAGCCTGACAACTAACCAATCTCTAATACTTTTAACTAGAGCCAAGGAAGGGGTTGAAGTTCAAACTGTTTAAGAAAGAAATGTGAAACAATAATAAGAATAAACTGATCAATATTAAATCACGTGCTGCTTGACCTACTGGATTAATCTCTTCCTTTAGACGACAACAGGAAAACAGAACTCCTAACTTTTCTTTTTTTTGAATACAGAGCAGTGATCTGTGTGCGCAAACCACGCAGCAGGACCACATCTGGAATGTCACATCTCATGGACAGACAAAAGGCTGTGATTTTGTCCTATAGACACTGCTGGGAGGGAAGTGGGGCAAAACTTAGCAGTTGGCCTTTGCATGAAGAACCCAGTGTGATCCAGAGACCTACTTCAGACCATGTCTTACAGCACTGCAGATTGCAAGCTGCTCTCAACCCATTTATGAAAAAAAGAAACAACGTGTTTCTGTACAGTTTGGTACAGTTCCTTCATGTGCAGCCAGCTGTCTTTACTTTTTGTGATGGTCTTCTAATGGAGAAAGCAATATTTAAAGAAATAAAAAAAACCTGATCTTTGTTTGTCTAAAAACAGATAAGTCTGGCAAAAGGCATTACTAACAATAGAAATTATGTATTTTAACAAGCATTACAATTGTATAAATACCTCCTGTTCTCCACTGCTATGATCATAAGGCCATACCCACCTATGCCTTGCCCAAGAATAATCAATGCCATTAGAGAACTGGTGATATATCAGACTTCATGAACTTCATGAACTATGTGTAACACATTAAGTGAAAAGTAAATGCACTCCAGGTTAGTACAACAGATATCCGTAACTCTACTCAGACTGAGTGACACGCTCAGGGAATTCTCTAGGTGATTTCCCTGACTGCCAGATGAATCAGTTTCTGATCTCATTCAAGACTAATACAAATAACAGGGATTTGCCCCTCTCCACTACAGCTTACAGCTAAGACAAATATATGGCATTGGTCACCCAGGAAAGCACTTTTAAAAGGAAAGTCCAAAATGCCTTAGAGCTTAGAGAGCAAAAAATCCAGACAGCTGAACATTGAAAATATTGCCCTAATTACTTCAGAAATGAAATTCACTTTATTTTTTAATAACCAAAGGCTAAGACAATTATTTCAAGTGACCTACAGCTAACATGTTTTAACATGGAATATGAAAATCAAAAGATAGATCAAGGAAATCAAAGCTGCAGTCAAAAGACATGAAGCAGCAGCAGGCTTTTAACAGCTCTCTGCAAGTTCTAGAACTATTCTTGTGTCTTCTTCCTTGTTTCTTTTATTCAAATGAAACAAACAAACTGCTCAGAATACAACTATTGGCAAATAGTTGATGGCAAATCCCACATCTGAGTGGCTCTAGAAACCATCCCCAGTTCTCAGTGTCTCCTGGCAGCAGCAGCTTTCTGTATGTCTGGCTGCAGCACTGTTCTCGCTTTGATACAGGTCATTAGGCTGGGTCTCCCGTTGGAGCTATCACTGAAATGGCAGCCCCCAGGGATTACGCTGCTGCCAAATTCAGATCAGGGAAGTGAAAAAACACATTTTCAGATCTTTTTAAAAGCTGCTTTTAAACTGCTTGTTCAAATATAGATTCTCATTATGGTCCTGATCCTATACCCTGATTGTGTCGAGACGGAGTCCAATGACAGGGTTGCAGCTTAAATTCATTTTCCTGCAGGCACTCAGTATTCCCTCTGAACATCCCTGCAATAATAACACTTTGCATGCATATTCCAGGTTTTGTCTGAGGAATTCAAAAGGGTGTTATAAACATCCAGGGACACATCCTGCTCTCTCTGCAGCAGTTAGAGACCCTCCCCTGCTGAACATCTCCTAACACGCAGAGTAAAGAGGGCACTAATCTGTGGAGTGAGGCGCTCGGTGTGACCCTGCACAATGAGCTGGAAAACAGAAACCCCTGCCAATAAAACAGAAGCTGTGGGAGTTCATGCAATTTGGGATCTGTGGAATAAGAGCTGCCAACCTGTTTTTATGAAAATGATTTGTTTTGCCACCCAGCCCTCCTTCTGGGCTTGTCTGTGCACATCCAGGACTGTAACAGACCCCAGCTCTTCTGCCCGTGCTCCAATCTGGCCAGACACAAAGCAGATTCAGTCAGGGATTAATTAGCTCGGGCAGAAGATTGTGCTAACAGAGCCCTAAGAGTGGTGGGCCAGAGCTGGCTGACATCCAGTCCGCCTGGCTAGCAAGCAGAACGGGCCTGGCCACAGGGGCTGGTACTCGCGCGTGATGCGCAAGATGTGTTTCACCCCCTCAGTATTACACAGAACGTAATGCTTCACGTAGATTTAAAAACCAGAAATCACAGATGTTAAAAGAAAACCCAGTGCTGAGAGTGACAGATCTGAGCACAGAACCCAATCTGCGAATACTGCTCTGAGGGTGGGAATTTGCTAAAAATGCTCCACACAGTCTAATGATTAATAACCACCTGGACTCCAGGCCCATTTTTTGTATCCCTCTGGAGACCTACAGAGAGGGCTCCCTTCTGAAAAGAGGCTGGGTTTTACCCCATTACATGTGTCTTTTAAGTAGCAAAGTGGGAACAGCAGATACCTAGACTTACCAGGCTCCCTAAAACCGGTGTGTGTGAGCAGAGAAAGGGATCATTTGTGCAGCCTGTACCACTCCTGGTTGGCTAACTCAACGCCTACAGCTTAGCGCTGCGTAAAAGTTTCGCTCCTAATTGGCTACCCATTTCAGCTAATTTCTTTGCTGCATGAGCTAACCGGGTGCGGAGCCAATTTGCACAGCTTCCAGGGTTTTACATGGCTTTCCACGCTGCAGAGCTACAAACTATCCTTTAATTGAATTAAACACTTAATTGTGCTCATAAACATGGAAAGAATACACCCTCCTGGCTAAGAAATAGGAATAGATATTGATCTGTAAGCTTGAAACCTCCTTATTCCCAGTCTGGTAATAATACTTATAATTTTAAAATTTTTTGATTGTCAGGGTATTTTTGTTGTTGTTGTTGCAGAGATTTTGAATAGCAATTATTGTCTGGGGCTTAGAAAGATACAAATAACTAACTGTTTTTCCACAATTTATATTCAGTAGGTATTTAAAAGGTGATATGCAGATTTCAAAAGATGTCATTTGAGCTCTATGACAGTTACTGTATCCCAGTACCAGTGTGGTTACACAAAATGATGCAGGTAATTATGTATGGAGTACACACATGGTCCTACACTGTTACTTAAAAGTCATAGGAAAGCAAGGGAAGTCCTTCCTTTCAGTGGTGCTCTATAGAGTTTGTAGTACATCCCTGAACTTTATCCCAAACAGAAATATTAAGGAGATGGGTACACACACACCAGCACACACTGACACACACAAGCAGAGATAATGTGAATGAAAGAGGCACTGTAGAAATAGCTTCATTTTTCTTACCATCGTTTTTTCCATTACTATTCTTTGTTGGGAAAAAAGTGAGACAAATTAAAACTGAAAATTCCACAGAAGATCTCATAAAATGTCACATAGTGCAGAAAATATTACTGCAAAGTAACGAAAGAGAGATGGGGGGATTAAGGGGAAAACAAATGGGACTTTTAAGGAGTAAATGTATAAAAAATATAGTTTATGTGGTGCATTAGAGTCATCCTGAATTATTAAGAGAAACTCCTCTTGTGTCCCCAAGTGCTTTACAATGCCAGTTCTGGATGCTTTGTGCTAGAATTGCATTCGTTGACGAAGCACAAATTTAAGAAGACAGGCAAAAGAGGTGTATGTGACCAGGGATTGATAACAGTCCATAGGGCCTTTCACCTTTATGTTCCTAGTTCAAATCTAACCTAGTTAAAGCAATGGCTAAAAGTTGTTAAGGCCTGAGAGCTGTTCAGTGGCCTATGTGAAACGAATGCAATGGTCTTCAACCAGCTCCCTGTGGACCAGCAGTCAAATCACAACTCCTCCTGCCTATTTTTTAGGGTGACTCTTGAGACTTCAACAAAGACGGCAAACAAAAGCCCTGGGAATAGCATCTTAACAGTCTACTTTCTCTGTTCTCCGCAAGCAGTAAATGCATAAGCTTAGGGCATTTAAACTTATTATTACTGAACAGCAATTTATATTGCATTGGCACCAGCGGACCTTGACTGCTATCAGTATGAGCTATGAGCACACAAAAAGAGGTGACTCCCTCTTCAAAAAGATAGATAATATGCATATGAGAAAGGCCGGAGGGACAGAATCAACTCTATAGATTGCATTTATGCTTAACTGCAATCCTCTGCCCCAGCCATGCCACAGTGAATGAAGGCTTTCAGCAATACCACTCTTCCCAGCACTGCAGTTTCAAACCACTAACCTATGCTTAGACCAAATATACCAGCAAGTGGTTTTAAAAGCATATACACAAAGCCAGGGCATTCTCCTGTCTTTGCTGCAGTGAAGTCTATCAGTACATCGCTGGTATGATTACAATAACTTCTACTACAGAGTTTTCAAATAGTTTCTCAAGACTATTTAAGGTCTTAAAAACAGACTTTATTCGTGGAAAGAATCAACTTGTCTCTCTGTTAAGAGTGCAATGGGATTGGGGCTCCACTGCTTTGCAGAACTGTACACATAACCTGCAGATCAGCACAACTGCATCCAACAACTTCCACTCTGAAAAAAAAAAGGTGTAAAATCTCAGATGAGGCCAGAGGCAGATCTGTTGTTGCCAGATGAGGCAACAACACTCACATCAGAGGAAGGCCCAGGGAACATTTGTAAAGAAAAAAGGCTACTGAAGGCCACATCCAATACAGCTAAAACAAAAAATTCCATGAAAATAAAAATACCTCTGATGAGTTTTAATTGAAGTCAGTGGATAAAAGTAAAATACAAAAAAAAATACAAAAAAAAACTTAAAGCAAAAGAAATGTCCATTTATTCTTGGTTTGTGTTTTATCACTCAACCCATATTGCCCTTCTCATTGCTCATATGTTTTTGGGAATTTTTGAGAAAAAAAAAACTGTAAAAGACTTAAAAATTATGTTAAGGGAATTTAATTCATATGCAGTCTCTCTATTCTCATAGTATCTCAAATGCTCAGATGCTTTTTGAAATGAAAGAGCTTTTCAAAATAGAAACAGCTTGGAAACTGAATTCATCGCCCTCCTCTTTACCCTTACTCCCTCCTGTCTTTCACACAGCCAACTGCCTGTCCCAGGAATCAATACACATATGCTTAGACCATGATACAATTAAATTTGTTCTGAGCATTTACTTATGTTTCAGCAGCTTCATTGACTTCTGAGCTTGGAAACATTTTATATTTTCTACTATATTGCTGGCATAAATGTTGACTTCGCGAAGCTTATTTTTTCAGCCTCAGAAGCGTACTTAATCTTCTGATGAAGAGAAAGAACACCAGGTGAACGGCATGCAAATTTTCAGGATCCTGTTTGCCTTATGGGGAGAGTGATTTTTTACTGCAGATTTAATGTGACAACGCAAACCCGGAGTTACAGCATTGATTAATATCTGTCAAAACACAGAAACCCAAAGCAAAGGATACATCCTTAGTTTCCTCTGTTGTGCAATAATGCATGGCAACACCAGGCTAAACTCAGAGATATCAGAAATGGTGGATAAACAATCTAGCAGTAATATACTTTTTACACACTGAGTGCAGCAGAAAGGCAAGGATGAGGTTAAAAAATAAAACTCTACTTGACAGTGAAATTTAAGACATTAGGAAGAGGACTTCCCGAGATCGGTTTGCCTATTGCAACTTTCCACCTTTTACCTGAACCTCTCTATAAAGTGCACCATATCCACACGTACTTAAAAAACGCACAATTTACCCACCCATATACATTATTTTCATGTATGATTATTTTTATTATTATATTGCCAAAGGTTTCTAACTAAAAACTGCGTAGACATCATGGCAGGTCCATAGAACGTATGCTGTAATACACTCTGTAGATACACCGTAAGAGAACTTCAACAGACTTACTGGTATGGGACCAAGAACCACAGCTTAGATGTGTTACAAAGAAAGTAATCTGGAATATTTATTTAGACATAGCCTTTACAAGAGGATCTGAAGAGGCCTGAGTCAAAGGTGACACCTGTATTATTGGCCTGACAGACAAGATGGTGATTAAGAGAACAAGCAGGAAGGAGGGTCTAAGAAGGAAGCCCTTTTTTTGATCATGCCCATCTTGAGCTCCTATTATAATATCCGGAGCACGAGATAACATCTGAGGCAGCAGCACAGAGATGTCAATTGTATTTATTTGTGGATAGGACTGTAGAGGTGATGTGTAAAAGGAGAGGAGAAATGGATCAAAACTAAAACTCCTTAGGATTTTGGCAGGAGTCAGATCAGGATGCTTCAAAGGATAAATGTAAGGAAAGATGAAGGATTTAGGAGGAAAACAAGTAAAGAATGGAGCCAAAGATACAAGGTATGATGAGATTTAATAAGATCAAAACTGACAGTGTGAGAGGAGGACAAAGAACTGGCTAAGAGAGAATCATTAGGTAATTTGGTAAGAGTGGTTTCAGTTAATAAGGAGGTTAGAAGCCAGTTTGAAGGGGTTTATAAAAGCACTGAAGATCAGAGGCTTTTAACATAACAGAATGTGAATGCATGAACAGCACATTGAGCGATCTTGGAGCAATGGTGGGAAGCAACAGAGAGGGAAATAGAGTCAGGATGGTTTTCTAAGGATTGGGAATGCTGATAAAGACTCTCGAATTACAAAAGGAAGGAGCTAGAGAGACATGGTCAAGAGAAAATCAGGAGAAAATGACAGCAAGTGTAAGAGAGGTCAGGAAATAGGGTAAAAAGAGATCACTGGGGAAAAGAGAAGAGGTAGAAAGAGGAACAGATGAGAAGCATCTACACCTGCATCAAAAGACCAGTAGAATAGTAGCATATGTAGCTAGCTGTATGAAAACAAAACAAAAAAATGACAATAAGGGTGGAACAGGGTACACAACAAGATGGAGTCTTGTGGAATCTGGAGCCTCCACACCTGGAGACACTCAAAGCAGCACGAGACTCCAGGTAACCTGATCTACCTTTGAAGCAGGCTCTGCTTTGAGCAAGAGGGTGGAATAGATGACCTTCAGAGATCTGTTCCAACCTGAATTACTGTGTGATTCTGTGTAAGAAGGAGAGAAGAAGGGGAGATAAGCTGGAGACATGGAATAATTATTTCACAGTTTATCAGTTTGGGTGTGTGAGAAGAAATCATCAGGATTTTAATACAGCTTGATGTACAACATGGGCCCTTAGGAAAAGATTTTCAAAGGTACTTTCACATCAAAAAGTGCAGGAATGCTTATATCTAAGTCTCAGCGACAGAGATGAGATTTCCTATATGAGCAGCTTAGCAGTCTGGACCCTTTATAAAATCCCAGTCAGTTCTGTACATGTTTTAAAGAATGTGAATCACCTTTGAAATCTGACCTCAAGACACCAAGACAAGTGGATCCAAACTGAAAATGAAAGGAAACTGAAGGGAAACTAAACATAAATAACAATTTAATGGTTGTATTTTATACCAAATTCACCCTATTAATGCTTTAATAGTTAATAATTACTAAAAGAAGTATAAATAGGTTGGAAACCTTTTACCATAGTCGTTAGCAATATATTTCTGGAAATGTCTGCCCTTTAGATTATAATAGATTTCTTTTTTTTATGAACATGAAGCATTCTTATGTTAATGACCACACCAAAGAGTCCTTTGCCTCTTTGGAAAAGAGTAAATAGGATAGGAGTATGGGATGTAGGCAAATCTTTCATCAAGATTAGATTCACTTAATATTTGACATCAGAGAGAGATGTACAATGGGCCATGTGAGTAAATCTAAATCCCAGATTCTATCAGGATTTTAGAAGATTATGAGAAAGGAACTGTGGCAGCGGTGCCAGGAGCGTGCTATAACAAAATGTCAGAGTTCCATGTTAGTTAATGTTATTCTTCTTCCAAGGACAGAACAGACGCAGGAGAAGACCTGAATTTCTAAAGGCATTTTGCTGGTAAATTATACCTTATATATCTGTGCTCCCTACCAAAATACATGTTCTGAAGTTTTAATGTAAAAGTTGAACATATGAAACAGATACCAGATTCCTGACTATGCAGAAAAAGAGTTAGTGTAGGATCGTTAGTGTAGGATCTTTTCTGCAGCAGCATTCATACAGTTAAGAGCAGTTTAGAGGTTGCTCTAATCTTTTACAGCTGCTCACAGCTGTCACAGAACTACTGGTACTTGGTCATACAATAATGAGTACATTCCCTACCAATTACTAGCACCAGGTAAATGAAGGAAAAACGGTGATTGGAAGTGACTTTGTGCATTCCAATGGATATCTGGTTGGAATATAATCTGCTGGTTTTGCGAATTGAAAAGTCAAATTCTTCTGAAACATTAAAAAAATCAAAATAAAAGCACCATTTATAACGTTTAGCAACCACAGGTAGAGTGTCAGCAAGTTTTACTGCTGAATATTCAAAAATATATATTCCTTAGAGGTATCTTGTAATATAAAAAGCTCTCTGAGTAATAATAATAGAATGAAAACTAAGGGGAACATGATCTTAAACAAATGGCATGCATAGGAGTAGTAAAATGCTCTCTTACACATACTGTATCAAAACCACAATCAAAGCCGCTTATTTAGGTAACAAAAGGCTGATTTTCTGATGTTAACATCTTCTGGCCTTAAAAACTCAAGAATCACTCTATGACTCCAGTTGTACAAGGAACTACTTGCCAAATCATGCTAAAAACACAGGCCTTCTGACTGAAGATAATGCCTCATTTGTATCAATGTGTATTTCATTTAACTTTCCCCAATTTTAGCTTGGTTTGTGCTCAAGTACTCATTATGCATCACTCAAACAGAAACAAAACAGATAAGAATGTTACACATCATTAGGGAGTGTAAACTCAGTTACGGTGGACAAAGACCCAACCATCTGAAAGCTTCACTGAGAACTGGAAATAGATTTCTGTCTTTTAGTTTTCAGGAAATGAAAAGAAAGAGCTTTCTGATCTTAGATATCCTTGGCACTGATAAATAGAGTAGTCAATGTGGGACTACTGACATAAATAAGGTTGTAGAATCAGGCCCATCATTCTTATTTCAAAACCATCACTTTCCAGACTCAGACCAAGTGAGCAGAAAATTTGATATTTTTTTTATTAAAAATGTAAAAGTATGAACTAGAACATATTTTCCAGGACAAAAAAAATACTCTGTAAAGGAATATTTCTTTTTGAATGCAAAAAAAATCTCTCTCTTTAGTAATTAGACCATCTCAAGGAATCAGACAATGTCATCATGGTGCCACGTGTGACATCCAGCAGCCATAAAAGGTCCTTTTTTGCCTCTCCATTTAACACACAGGTTTGTACAAACCTAGTGGGAGAACTGCATTTACTAGCTCTGTGAAAATGCGTTACCTTTTTGCACTGATCATAACTCCTGGTTTACATCTACATTTTAAGCCATAATTTGGCAAGAAATACAGCCAGCTTGAGACTATGTCCCATTTTCCTGAACTATGTATGAAGTACACTGATTTTGCCTGCCTGCGCCTACTTTGTTTAGAGAAAGCAGTTCAGTCTTGGTTGTTAATTTTCTGAGGGCCCATTTGCTTGGCCACCGGCTGACATCAGCTGGAATTTACAAAATTCCTACCTCCTGGAGAAGGAAGGGATTGATGCTGGTTTCCTTTGTTGTCCAATGTGACCTAGCATGGACAGGTTCTTAGCTCTACAAAATTGTTCTGGGCTATCTCTACAAAATGCTCTGAGCTATTCATCATGCCGTGTTAGTCAATATTTAAGACCAGCGAGAGCTGGAAACTGCACAATGTGCTCAAAGCTGACTTGAGGCATTGGTGGCTGTCAAGGCTGTAACTGATCTTGGTTTTACACCCTTCTAGTCTTAACTCTTCATAGGAAAATTTGTGAACTTTTACATAAACCTAAGCCATTATCCTTTGTGTGAGCTAGAATCTGTCCACGCTTCTGTGCAGGTCTGGCAGCAAGAAAAGAGATTCACTTTCACAGTAGCTGAATTCTGCTGTTCAAACAATTCACACTTAGAAGACAGATGGGTATAGGGGATAACAGAACTACCTTGGAAATAATTTTCTAACAACTCAGCATAGACAACTGTGGAATATGTCTCTAAATAAACGCACCTGAGTGATGAAGCAGTAAAGACACAGTAGCATCAACAGAGCTCACATCTGCCTTGGGCTACCCCAACTACAGCGTAAAGAATAGCGTAACGAGTACGGATACGGTCAGTGCACTTCTCAGTTCCTCTCTCTTACAACTAGGCTGTTCTTAACTCCCCAACTAATTCCTCCTGAGTTAAGAACATGTCATTTAGATCAAAGAGCTACTTCACACAACTTGGAGACTCCTGCTGTGAAAACAGATGCATATACCTTCTTCTCCATAGAGTAGTTATGTATCTACACTATATTTGACTGTTATTTCCATTCATCTTCTCATTGGTATATATGCGCTCTCAATGCCTCACCACCCTTCATGCAGCCCAAAAGTCCCTCTACACTGACTTGGGGCACCTAGGTCAAAGAAAAGGAAGCTGCTGTGCACGGAGTAATGGGCTGTGGGAAAACAGATTTAAAGTAAAAGGGCAAGATAGAGGAAATTCTGGAGGAATAGGAGCAGTGGTGAAAGATGAACAGCAGCAAGTAGCTGTGAGAAGCTCAAAGACAATACAAACCATGAAAGCATGAGTTTCACTTGAGGGGAGGGGTATAATAAAACAATGGTCAGAACTGTGCAAGTCAAAGGAAAGTTTGGAAAAAATCAGTTGTCTTAGATTTACAACTTCCCAGTTCATCAATGATAGCACTCATGCAAGACATACCATCAATGACAGTACTCATACAAGCCATAATACTAAATTAGTTGAGTAGCATCAATGTCTTTCTCCTTTCTATGATATCTGTGGGGTAGCTATTTTAATACGTGTGAGAAAGTGTTATTCCCATTTTCTCAATAAGGAATTGTGTCACAGAAAGACAACAGCAGCCAGAAGATGTAACCAAGGCAGAGATATTTATTCTAATCAATTTAACCATCATTATTGTCTTGTTCCAAATCCAATATTCTTTTCCCCATTTAAAATATTCCCCACAGAATCCACTATAAAGCTTAGGGTGTCCTGGCATTTTTTTCCCAAATCTTTTATTGATCATGTGCTCTTTCAAGTCCCTTGCCAGGAAAAGAATGAGGCATCAAGATGACAAAGCAAAGTGCAATGGAGTGAAAGAGAAGCAGTGGAAGAAAGCAGTATTTTGGGGCTTCCAAGAAATTGTGCATTTTGAAAGCATAGGAATTAAATACAATAATAAACCAATGCAAAGTGAGTATTTCCCAGTACTACCTCATCTCCTTTCCCATGGAACACAACCTTCACAAGAAGATGTCAGCTCAGTCCCTCTTGGAGCTGGCTTCAATTTCTAGAAATGTTTCCAAAGTGATGCAGAGATTTACAAGTTAAGGAGCACAGAAGTAAATCCACCACCTTCTGATAGTTTAAATTCAGGATCAAATAATGATTAAGCCATCTTCAGCTACAGAACAATACAAGAGTATGCAGATTAAATTATCCAGCCTGTGTTAAGCAAGATATGATCCTAGATAGACCCTTCTGGATTCAAACCTTATACAAGCGTGCGGTAAGTAAACTGAACTACAAGTATATGGCTCTGTACAATTCCCATAGATTGGTGCTGCAGCATTTTTCTGCACAGGCTCTGTCCAAGCTATTACATCACATTAACAGTCTGTTGAGTGAGAAAGAGATTAACCTGACCAGCTGTTACTGGGATGTGTAGAAAGGTGCATCTGTAACTCAAATCACCAGTATGTCTCATTTCAATGCTGAATTCTAGGTTTGCATCCATGCAACATCCCCAAAGTCTTGTTTCATCCAGCAGAATCTGGTTGGATTCAAGACTGATGACCAGATAAAGTGTGATCAGGAATGGAGTGAAAAAGCAGAAATGCCTAAGTAAAAGCAGACATTGGTCTCTTCTTCCAAGGAACAAGTGATAGGACAAGAGGAGATGGCCTAAAGTTGTACCAGGGGAGGGTTGGGATGGATATTAGGAAAAATTTCTTCACAGAAAGGGTTAACAACTATTTGAACAGGCTGCCCAGGGAAGTGGTTGAATCGCCATCCCTGGAGGTATTTAAAAGACATGCAGATGTGGTGCTTAGGGAAATGGTTTAGTGATGGACTTGGCAGTGTTAGGTTAATGGTTGGAGTAGATGACCTTGGAAGGTCCCTTCCAACCTAGACAATTCTGATTCTATTGTTCTATGGTTAGTATCAAGCAGGACTATAAAAGTTTGTCTGGAATAGGGTCATGTTTTCCTATATTTAGATCTAAGTCCAAATTTTGAGCAAAGACAATGAAACCCATGTAATTTTGTATTAGAGTGAACAGAGGCTCTGCTCTCAAATTTGCAATGACATTTACATGAAGACAGTTCTGACTGGTTCCCTACTGTCCAAGGGAAAATGAAGCAGCAGAGAGTAAAGACAGAGGAAGAGGCAACATTTAATGGTAGCATTTGGAATGAACATGCAAAGAAATGAGCGATGGATGGTTGGAGGCACAGAAACTGAAAAAAAGAGCTTGATGATGGAGTTCTGGCTGGAGAGACAGTGGGAATGAGAAGGACAAACAAAAGTCTGGGAGTCCAGCCCTGGAGGAATGAGGGAGAAAGACATATAGATACTTAGAAAGGCACTGAAGACAAGGAGGTAAAGAACAGGTACTTGGGCTGTGCTCAGGGTTAAAAAAAAAAGAGTAACACAGGAAAAGAAGCCAGTGGGGCAGTGAGAAATAGAACTGTTCTGCTAAGGACATAGGATTGGGTTATATGCAGAGTTATAGCAGGTGGAGAGAAAAGGCAGAGAAAAGGTCATTGAGAATTGAGCAGAGAATCAATAATGACTAAAAAAACCCTTTTGGGACTTCTGGGAACCAAATTTCAGTTTCTCACGATTCCTGTGCCGTCAGCAAATATCTGTGGAGCCTGATGGTAATAAAAAAAGTATCTTGTATCTTATTCCTCCAGCAGTAGTTTTCTCAGAAGATTATTCCATGCATCTTCTTTAATAGAAGAATGCTATGACATGGTATGGGAGATTTTAAGGTTCCAAGCACCTCGTAATTCAGATGGGCGCTAAGATATTCTTATAGGTTTCTGTTTTTAAAATGGTGTATACTCTTAATCTCTGTCCCTCTCTCTCTTTCTCTCTCCCTCTCTCTTTCTCTCTCACACATGCACTTTTAAAATAACTTTTTTAACATGACCAAACCAAGGACAAAGATGTCGGAATTGCCAGGTTGCCTACATAACTTAATTTTTCCCCATCTTGTGAATGACCATCATGATAGAAACTAATGGCATGACTCATATACCATTTTTTTCCCAGAATACACCTGCCTCATACAGTGCACAAGATGGCCTTGCTGTAAGGATGAATCAGAATTATGTACTGAAGAAAGTTCATTTTGTGAAGAATTTTGAAGAAATGCACTAAAAAATGGGACAGCACTGCAAGATGAGAAAGACTGGTTAAAGTAATTGGATGTCGGCCTAGTCTATCTCTCCTTGCCATAAAATTCCCATGGTAGTCACTCAAACCCATTTTTTTACAGGTGGTCACTAAGAGTATATTCTTCATTTTCTATGTGACTCACTGAGATGAGGCATTTGAATTTGCAGAAGTGATGAATGCTCAGAGACACAGCTGGAAACAGGAAGACCTGAGTCAGAAAAGTTTTGTGTGATAGTAAGGAGTCAAGGGTTTTGGACCTAAGCACCTCAGGCTGGTTTTTTAGATTAGTGGCACCTTTTGAACACAGTTTTTCTGGGCCATGGTTCCCCAGCCAGAAATCAGAAATCACGTTGTCTTCCAATCTCAGGGGCCTGCAGTAAAGTTAATTTAATGTTTGTTCATCACTTAGATGCTACAGTGATGATCACTAGGAAAATCCCAAAAGGAAATTAATAATAATTAATAATTCTGTCTTCAGAGCAGGGCTTCATAACCCTGTAGTAAACAAGGTATGAGGCCGCACACTGAACAATGTCAAGAAAACAAAATATTGAACAGCTGCTCATTAAGTGACTATCATATTCTGTGAACTGAATGAGGAAAAGGTTTTGAGAGAAAAATAATGTATGATCATGTAATTAAAGAAGTCTTCATAACGGATATGCATGGGGGAGATTAAATTAACTGGCCTTATCAAAGTTAATACTGGCATGTATTAGCGTTTGAGTGTTTGGACAATTTAATGTAGATTTTCAACATATAATATGAAATAACTGAAGATCCTGCTGAGATCTGGTTAAAAGACATATTAACCATTTGTATTCTATTCATATAGATCAAACTTACTTTTGACTAGTGGAAATGCAAGATTGGAATGACTTATAACTGGAATACTGGAATGACTATGTCATTATCAATTTTTCCTATTTTCTACAAAAATTTTGGATCCAGATTTTAGCCAAAAGATTTCCTTTAGCATCATAAACAGTGAAAGAGGCAGGTTAAAGTACAGAGACCATGCTCTATGTAGTATCCTACAGCACAGTGGTTCCTGCTGCCTACCGTTGTCACTTAATTAATTCAAACTA
Source organism: Tringa tobata (assembly GCA_033628505.1). Lineage (NCBI taxonomy): Eukaryota > Metazoa > Chordata > Aves > Charadriiformes > Scolopacidae > Tringa > Tringa tobata. Next base: position 2,257,612 of record JAHREE010000215.1, read on the forward strand.
CATGAGTTCAAGAAGAAATTTATGACTGATTCTCACAAGCAAAGAGTATATTCAGCTTCCACTAATTTCAATGTTTATCTCAGGACCCTGCTAAGTCAGACTGCTAATAAATGTATAAAAGGCAGGTGAAGAAGTGTCCGTTTCAGTGAATACCCATCATCACAGAGTTGGAGAGTTCCCTTGATGGGGTCTGTATAGGACACAGGAAACCATCCTACGTGAGACATTTCTCCCTTTCTACAAATTCTCCACTCCTTCTCGCCAAAGACCACTGGGTCTTCATTATTGTGCTTGTTACTGGGCTCACAATTTAAACAGAGTATCTGCAGCTTTGTAAGACTGTAAATAAGAACAGGAAAAAAACAGTCCCATTTAAAAAGCCAGTATTTTGGTATTTTTCTGGTTTGAAAGTAAACACAGACCCTTTCTGCTGGCCATTCCCTTATTATAAAACTTTCTTGTTTGCACTGAGCGTAAGTTTTATGTGGTAGTATTCCCTGCAAAGAATCAGTTAATTAATCACTATAAAAGAATTTAAGAAAATCATGTAGACTCCATCTAACCCCAAAGGGGTTTCCTGTAAGAATTAACCATTGACTTTTTGCAACTCATAAATTACTCTTGAAGAAAGCACAACTTCTTTGAACTTCGTAAAATGGATTTGAATATTAGGATATTTATAAATATTCATAAAGGTAGAAGGAAATGCCCAGAAATGCAGGCTCACATTTAACAGATTTTCTGAAACACTTCAACAAATTATTTACTTAACCCATATTGATTTTCAGACAAGTTAGACACATAATTTCCATGGCAACTTCTGTGCACCTGTGCACATGCCCACCTTTACCTAACACCTTCTAAAATCTGAACTTCAATTCAAATATTTTTGACGTTCAGTATTCTATAGAATCTAGAAAAAGTCCTCTCTAACAAAAGAAACTAGCAACAAAATATGAAAAAAATTGTATAGCACAGGATAGATTGCTTGCATTACTTTGCTGTACGTATAGCTTACAGCATTCCAGACAATTCAGGGATTGCAAAAGGGTGATATTACAAGAAGGAAAGCTGAAGATTAAATATAGACATGCACACACTAGCACTGTCAAAACTCCCAATGCAGTCAGTGGATATCTAGTCAGTAGAATCAGCGCAGCCCATAAAGAGATTCAGCAGGGCAGCCACCTACCGTCCCAGCTCCACTAAGAAGGGAGCAAAACATCTGCATGTAAAAATCCTTATTTTGGTGTCTTAAAACCTTGAAGAAAATACCACATCAGATTTTGAAACCAAACCATCACTTTTAGGTTTTGTTACATAGACTGCTGGGAAAAAGATGCTGAGACAAATAGCCAGTACGACCCTAAGAGATTTGAAACCAAAACATATATATTTTTATCAGTCTTGTTCAAATATATACAACACTGAGCCAAATCAAACTTGCACTTCCTCTTTTTCATATGGATGAGAGCTTTTGTTTGTGAAAACCACAGGCTCCATGGTTAGATATACCTGTATATCTGTTTAATTAAGTGGCTTCCATTTGAAATATTCTGTCATTTAAGAATGACTACGTCTCATATCAACATATGGAATCGGGGATCGTATCTTGTTCTATGAGTTCATTCCTTGCTTCCATTTGTAGTCAAAGATATGACCCATCATATTTGTAACACATGGCTACATATTTAAGGTAAAATCTGTTTTAAAAGGTGCTTTCCTTTTTTTTTCAGACTGTGCTGCCTGGCTCACCATGGCTCAAAGGAATTATATCCCATCCTGACGAACAGGCGGACTATATACAAGATTTTGCTTTTCTAATCTCTTATATAAAGAACACTGATATTTTGCACAAACCTAGCTCAGTGGGTACTTCAGAACACGCAGTGTATGCTCACGTTCATAAACTTCAGAAGGTTAAGTTCCTGTCTCTCCTGCATCATTTACTATACTTTACCTCTTAAACTTTGGATTCCTTGGCTTTGCATTTATAATCAAATCAAAGATAAAGTGCTTGTTACCATGGAAATACTTTTTCACCCTGAAAATGTTATCACATAGGCCTTTCTTTGGGTGTCTACAAGCCATTGCAATCATCATTCCTCTGTCATAATTACTATCCCTTTTTTCTTAGCAACTTTTAGATATCTTACACAATATACATTCAGCAGCAAATTTGCAAAAGGCTACAGTGGCAGAAGGATTTCAAATTTAAGTACAATATTTAAAATGCAAATAAAATGTCACACCTGCTTTTTTAGCTCCTTTTCCCCCCTGCCTTTGTATTTCAATTTCAGCCATACATTTTATTGCATTGATCTTATTTTACATACTAAACAAACAGTACTGACTCTTTCAATGATTCCAACAATTTCACAGTGCACTTTTCAAGTTCACGTTCACTCAGCACAGTTCCGGTAGTGCTGTCTTTAAAATTAAATGCAATTTCTTAACACAGACATTTGGATCTTACTTTATCTATAGCAAAATGTTTTCAGGCTGATCAAACACATTCTATTGCTATGAATCTACTTTCATCTTTAATAGTAAGATAAACTCCTTTTACAACACGTGCACTTACAAAGCAATTTTTATTGCTGTTTACCCATTTGAAACTACTATAAACGAAGACAACTAAATACTATAACTCTCAAAGACAGGGAAAATGAGGTAGAGATATTTAGACAACATTTGCATGTGTTTCAACTTAATTTCATGTTTTCATCTGTGGAATCCATCATAGTTTTGTTCCCAATTCCTTTTGAAAAACATGCCATCTCTTTAAATGGCAAAATACAGATTTTGGCCGAAAGGCATCACTACCTGAAAACAGGTAACCTGCTGCAGAGCAGAAATTAGAACACCGGTCTTCTAACATTAAGTTTCTTGCTTAATCTCAGACAGTTCTACAGACTGTATTTCTGAAGCCTGAGGGTTTTTTGCATTTATTTACTGAAGTACATTTGAGATTATTTTTGGCATCTTTACACTGGGTCATGAAACAGCATGTTTTGGCACCTGCTAGCCTCACTAGCAATCTGCTAACTCCAGGCTGTCATCCTTGTGCTACTCCTGGGTATGCATCTGACAAAAGTCTTGCAGGTTTGCTGGGATCTGGAGTTTTGCAAACAATGGGAGAAGAGCAGCATATGAAAAAGCTGCATCGGTGTTGGAAGTGTTTTAGATGGGTCTCCATTTGTTGATTTTGTATTTTAAATATATAATAAATAATGTTGTTTGTTCCTGCATATTCCATTTTATCACTTATGGTTGATACTTAAAGCAAACACAATCAAAATAAAGCAGAGCTCTTTTCTGCAAAGCTCAGTTGTTAGCACTTGAAAATACTCATCGTGGGCACTTTCAGGTATTTTTCACTAACCAACTCATCTACTGGGGACCTTAATGAAACTCGGGCACTAACGGTAATGATTATGATGAAGAAACAATTAAAATTAGTCTGATGCCTAAATTAATTGCATATCTCCAATTCTCTGTCTACTTGTCTCCTGTACATACAGATTATTAGCAAAGACTAGTAAAAAAATGATGCCACTATGGAAGTAGTGGAATAACCGATGACAGTTGTATATAAATTACCTATTCACACAACAAAGTCTACTCAGTTTCATATCTTAAAATATTATGTGGGAGAAGGCAAGGGTGTAATTTTTTTTTAAAATTTATCACCTCATGACTATGACAATGAACATGCACCCTAGTGCAGTGAAACCAGGAGCTCTGAAGGAAAAGGTGCTTCCTGAAGAGTAGGATATTTTCCTCTGCCTTTGAGCTCTGACTTAGTTCCTACAGACATAGAGTTCATTTCACTTAACTTTAGATATCTGCAATACAGGCATCAACATCTAAGCTGATCCTGAGGTTTTCTTTATTCTCACTAGTAAGGAATATGCTATTCTACAGTCTGACTCATATGACCTATTTAGATATCTACCTTCCGAAGAGATGAATCATGCCCTAAAAGTGTCTATTTCTCTCCATTGGCTGTAAAGGCAGCCTAGCCAAAGACAATTTAGATATAAAAGAAACCTACATTAGGACAGACAAATTTCACCCTAGAAGCCATGAAAGGGAGCACAATAAGAATGAATGCTATTTTCAGTAATATTTAATTTCTGTATGATTTTGGAATAGAAATTCATCCACAAGGTCATCTGGGGACAATACTACTGAGAGCTGCTGAGAAGCAATGCCCTCCTCTGTCCCTGACCACAGTGAAGCAGCTCCCTCTTGAAATGCGGGAGGTGACCGTGAAATGGTAGTGTCTACTTCCTCTGCATTTTCTCAAAAATGTGTTGGAAGAAGAGAGGAAACTTTTACAGTATGCTTCTTTCTTTAATTCTTTTTTTTTTTTGCAGTAATATTAATAAGGATATACTACAGTCATAAACTGCATTTGTATACAAACTGAGCTTCTAAGAAACTGCAGATGCTTTTGTCCTCCCACCATGGTTTTAAAAACCTTTTTAAAAACAGTTTCTCATTATAGCTTTGACTGACTAGAAAACATGCACCTTCTCTTGACTTTTTATACTTACTGGATAAGATTCTTTATAGTTTTTATCATGCATATTCCTTTCCTTGGCACTCTTCAGTGCATTGAAGATGAATGTATTGCTGTAGAAATGTACTTCCATATCTCTTTTGTGTCAATGTATGAAAGTCTTTTTTTATATGTAGGCTTTTTAATAAAAGCTTTATTTCTACTGTATAAAAAGCATAGTTCTGACCTAACTCAACCCTGATCCAAACCCTATTTGAACAATGAAGTCTTTCTCTTAAGTCCACGTGGCTTTCAAATTAGTCTTCTGTGTCCTCCTTGGCTTCAGAAGAAATACTTGAGTTAGATATAGCAGCTAAGCAATACATAGTCACTCATCTGAAGTGGAAAAATGCAAAATGTGCCTATGTGCTAAGATTTTTTTTACCCACCAAAATTTACAACCATGAAGACAAAAGAATCATTTAAGATCACATAACAAAGCTAAAAGCTAGAAACAGGTCAAAACAAATCTACATGATAACCCTTCTTCATAAAATGCTAGAGTAGTAGAAAAGGAGGGATTCAGCCTTAAGAAGCTATAATGAACTACCAAGATTATTTTTTACCTCTTCTAACCCACTTACTCCGATATTTCCTAAGTGTTTGCTACAAAAAATATCAGCTCTATCATCATCACATTTATCTTAAAACACATTTTTACTTATGTTGTGTAGTGCCCTTGATATGGAATTGGGATTTATACCTGTAGCTGCTAGCGCTAGTAAGGAGACACCGTGCTCTTTGATAGTGGGTTTAATTTGATTTTATATCCCCAATAATTTTCAGGATGATTTAGTGATTAGGTATTCTGGCAGGCTGAGCTATATATACAATAAAACACATGAATCTGTTCTTTTTCTAATTCTTATTGGTGATATGACCATGCCCTGATATTTTTAGCTTTACCATAACTGTTCCCTTTAGCAGCAGCCTGCGATCAATCACAGCTGGCTGGCCCATGCAATACAAACAGCCAGGCCTGTTCACGGGAGCAGAGATGCTGCCTAGAAACTGCAATTTAAAGAGCCTACTACCTCATTTTTGAAATCACTTAAGTCTGGAGAGAGACAAAGAGAAAGAAGCACAATTTTACGTGACGATTTCTACTACTTAAATTTACAGAGGTAATTTCTAAACTGTAAATTTAGCAACATGTGACATTTTGATTGATGAACTTTGCTTTTTTAGAAGGTCATGTTAGGAAGACACACATTGCCAAGAGCTAACATAAACTTGTCATCATGACAGTATATTTGTAATACTCTGTCTGAACTAACATAAGGCATTATGTTGCTGCTGCATCCCTTCCCTTAAGAACAGTATGATAAAGCAGTGTAGAGGATTCTTTTCCACTAATGAGGGAAGCTAAGATTTCTGACTACTCAATTATTTAAGTGGTGTAACTAAGATACCGGAAACATGGAAGGAACACCTGATTCTGCTTCAAAAATCAGTCACTGTCCCTGATCCTCAGGTCTTGCTGAATTTTGCTCGATGTATCAACTAAGTGTATTCCAGGAAGTGTGTGGCATAGACAAAACCTGAACTCATCTTTCCCAACTCTAAGCTAATTCTCTAATTAATGGACCAGACTTTTGTCATTCCCTGAGGCACTGTAGAACAAGCAGGAAGAATATAAAGCTGGCGAAGAAGAATGTTGCATACCAGGGATTCCTACACTGCCTAATTAGGGTTGCTTTACTGTGTCTTTTCACCACGGTGGCAGGCAAACTAAATAAAGCAGCAGGGATGAATTGCCTCAAAATCCCTAATCTATGATATTGTCCTCTATGGGTCTGCATCCTGTAATGGATCACAGCATCCCTTGAAGATGTCAAATAACTTTAGTAGAAAATGCCTAAGATGCCACACCTTTCATTGGATCCATAATATATTACAAGATGGAGCTTAATACAAGGACCAGAATGATGTTTCTGTCATCAGCTGATGTGAGCTTTCCTCAGAAAGACCATTCACATAGAGAAGGGAGGTTACATGAAGTTTTCAGGGGTTAGTTCATAAATTCCGAACTCATTGACTCATCTATAGCATGTACAACTGTTTGTATGTTAATCATGTCAAGTATCTGGAATATAAAGATAATAACTTACAAGATGTGTGTATCTCATACTCCTCTGCAGATAGAAGATCAAGCTTTAGATACATTTTAAAAAGAAAATAGCAGAAATCACACCAGCAGGGTTTAGTCTGCAAGGTTATATATGGCCTTGCAGAACTGCAAGAGTCAATAAGACTATGAGATGTTCTATTTGTAAAATACAAAATGTAAAGGATCCTAAAGCACAGTGCAAGACGTTCTATGACTTCAACCTGTCCAGCTAAGAATGCATTTAATCATGCCTTGCATGTTCTCATCCCACCTTCACAGATTAATTTACTGCTTTCTTCTTCTTACACTTGAAGTTACTATTGCTTTCCACTGTGACATGCTGTGTCTCATCAACTCATTACAGTAGATTGGGAAAAAATAAATCAGAGGTAAGTTTTCTCCAAATTTAATCTAAATTCTCTCTACAATAACTTAATTATTATGTAATGTAATTAACTGATTCATGGTTCATCTTATTTTAGTGTAGAATTCCTGAGTCTAACTAAATTTATAACTGCTGCCCATCATCATCAAAAGAACCAAGTCAGTAGACCAGTATCATAGAATCATAGACTGGTTTGGGTTGGAAGGGACCTCAAAGATCACCTAGTTCCAACCCCCCTGCCATGGGAAGAGACACCTCCCACTAGACCAGGTTGCTCAAAGCCCCATCCAGCCTGGCCTTGAACACTTCCAGGGATGGGGCATCCACAACTTCTCTGGGAAACCTGTCCCAGTGTCTCACCACCCTCACTGTAAATAATTTCATTCTAGTATCTAATCTAAATCTCTTTTCTTCCAATTTAAAACCATTGCCCCTTGTCCTGTCACTGCTCTTCCTGACAAAGAGTCCCTCTCCGGCTCTCCTGTAGGCTCCCTTCAGATATTGAAAGGTCACTAGAAGGTCTCCCTGGAGCCTTCTCTTCTCCAGGCTGAACAACTCCAGTTCTCTCAGCCTGTCCTCATAGGGGAGGTGCTCCATCCCTCTGATCATCTTCATGGCCCTCTACTGGACCTGTTCCAACAGATCCATGTCCTTCCTGTGTTGAGGACTCCAAAGCTGGACACAGTACTCCAGGTGGGGTCTCACGAGCGCAGACTAGAGGGGTACAATCACCCCCTGTGACCTGCTGGCCATGCTTCTCTTGACACAGCCCAGGATGGGGTTGGCTTTCTGGGCTGCCAGTGCACATTGCCGGCTCATGTTAAGCTTCCCATCCACCAACACCCCCAAGCCCTTCTCCTCAGGGCTGCTTTCTAGCCGTTCTCCACCCAACCTGTATTTGTGCCTGGGGTTGCCACGTCCCAGGTGCAGGACCCTGCACTTGGCTTGGTTAAACTTCATGCAATTTACATGAGCCCACCTCTCAAGCCTGTCCAGGTCCCTCTGGATGGCATCCCTTCCCTCCAGCGTGTCAACCGCACCACTATTATATATTGTATATGTTTCTCTATCTTACAAATTATTCAGCTTTCAACTGAACTTCTTCCTGAGTTTCCTTTGAGGAGTGGGACCTAGGACTATTTGCAGAGTTTATTCCTCTAATAAAATATGTATTCTGATGTTCTTTTGGGAAAACATAGGGGATATACAGGAAAATAATAGCACAATTGACAATTGTGTCCTGCTATATTAGTTAATAAAGGTCTGCAAAAAATGGCTCCACAACAGCTGCTCAGCATGGAATCTGACATCAGCTTTCTGAATTTCTAGGTTTTCTAAATAAGAATTCAGTAAAAGACACAGGATGCAAAAAAAGCTCGGTGATGAACACCAAGGGAACTCCTTCTATTTTCTCTATATTCCACATACATGGAATGCAAACGTAGTCAGCATTTTGCACAAGCTTGGAAGCAATGCTTAAGAAAAATGCATTCTTTAAAACTGAAATGGGTTTTATCATCACCAGTGTCTGAATTCAGTTCATCCACATTTTGTACACTTACACAGTCAGTTTATACGCTCATTTGGTTTTTGTGCCAGCCTATGATAACTACAGTGATTGCCTGGAGACAGAAAGACACTAGGGGAAAATATACTGTGTGTAAATATATATGTATACACAAAGAAACAAACAGCAAGTTTTCTAACCTATCTGTCCTGCACAGCTCACTCTACTGTTACAGATTAATGAAATAAAACTTCCTATTTATTTACCGTTAACTAGTACTACCTTTCTGATTTCACAGTAAAAAGAATTCCTGTGCATCCAGGTCCAAAAGGATTCAGGCGCTCATTCCTGCTCTGTGTAATTTCAGCAGCAAGAATAATATATGCATCATCTAATTTAACTGCAAATGACTCTTCTAGCATGAATTGTCTGCTTAAAGATAATGCACAACAGAACTCTTAGCTGCATCCCAGAAGTCATGCAGCACCAGGCGGATAAGATCACAGTGGTTACCAGGAGTAGCAAATGGGAAAAGCACTACAGGAAATGAACTCTTGTCAATACTCTCAAGAGAGTGCTATATTTAGGTCAATTGTACCTGAAATCGTTTGGTGGGGTAATTGCTCTTTGGTCCAGACTCTGCTCTCTGAGCCTGTCAGAGTGCTTGTAGGTCCACTGGGTTGGATTCACCAATTTTCTTCCAGATTCATTTTCTAAAAGAAAAAAACAAAAACCAACCACACAAAAAAATGTTACTAAAAGACAGTAAGCTTACCAGGAACACAAAAAATCACTTACAAGTTATTTCAGTTTTTAAAATTAGGCTTTCAATAAATCCGTTTAATACAAGAACTTGTTCCAATATCCAAACTGATTTCCTTGATTTTCTAGAATAGAAATTTATTCACTTATTCAGACTTTTTATTTGGCTCTGCAAAGACTTCCCATATCTATTAAATATCTAAGGTCATTTGGAGTGATCTTTCGCTTTTGCTGATCAGTTAATTATCAATGCAAAATCAGAACTGTTCTTAAATCCTATGATGCATCCCAGTGCAGCATTATTCAGGTTTTAATTCAGGTTGAGTCCTTGTCTGATAACACAGCTTATTGTTTAATAATTTAAGATGTTTTATGCATGTATTCAGAGGAATGTGATAAATTCAGTTTTAGGAATCCAATCTAATGAGCCACACACTGACCCTTTACAGCAGTTAGCTGGATTCATACAGGTATCAGAAACCAGCACCTAGTCCTTCTGTCTTATGATTTCTTAGAGGAAATATAATATTCTGCTTTGATAGCACAAAGTCTCCAGCAGTACTACTCGTTCTTCACATTAAAGAGTCAGTATCAGTAGGACGAATTTTAAAGTAAGGCAAAGCCTCCTCTAGCAGCTATTCACATGTGTTTACCTTCTACACATACAGATACAGCATCATATTTGTAGTCATTACTTAGTGCTTGTGATTAATGTCTACGTAATTAAAGAAAATGTCATGATGTAACTACACTGTTGAAGAATAGAAATGTACTTTTTATTTAAAAAAAAAATATAAAGGGAATAAGATACTATGCTGAAAGCTGCAGTAGGTGCATCGGTTATTTTAGCTGCTGTTTCTTGTACAGAACTTCAAATTCAAAGATACTCATTAAACTGAGTAGATGGCAATAACAGACAAAGTGTTAATGGGGCAGCAGTGGAGTGTGTCAGGAAAATGGAGAGACCCTGAGGGGCTCACCATGCTGTTTATGCTCAGCTAAATTCAGCAGCATTACCATAAATCCTCTAAAAGATACTGCAGTCAATTTCTTATATGCTACTTTTCATGCAAGGAAAAATTCTAAGAGATTAGAAACTGGGAACAAAAGTAAGATTAAAACCTAATTTATATTAAACAAACTGTTTGCATGTAAATACACTAAGTTGTATTCTTTTGTTACTTTTTTGCAATTTTATAAAAACAAAGAGACATTCTTTCAATCTTTAAAATAATGCGTGATTCTCAGTGAAAAGTTCTGAAATTGTACACAGGATCAGAGCCTTTTAACAAAAGAATCATCACTACTTTCATAAAATTCTTTTATGATTCAAGGATCAGGTTTCTCTATCAATTTCTCACATATATAGTTCAACTGGCTAAAACACAATTACACATGAACCCAATAACCTTTCACAAGAGTGCAAAATTCTTGATTTCTAGTTGGGTCTCTTTTATTCTCAGATGGCATTCTGAAGGAATAAATTAATCTTAGGAAATATACATAACCCATTGATTCCAGTAATTTACCGCTTAAAGAAAAATATCATATATAAAGTTCTGCATGCATCTTCATGGTGGCTTTGATGTGCCTTTTCTCTTTGATTTTAGATAAAAACTTCTCCTACTTAAGGATAGATGGAGAAAAAGGCTGTAACACACTGTGTAACTTCGATTGTAAACTCAGCTGCAGGTAAGAAATAATTGTCTACGCAATAAAGGCACCAAAAAACCCTGTGAGATGCTTCGTACAGCATTAATTTTTTTTTATTTTCATTCGAGCGGTATGTTGATATTCATCATTTAGAAGCCGGGAGTATGGAGGCAGAACGTACCTGGGGCCAGCGGCGCCCGGGTTTCAGCACCAAGGCTAGCGACCGCCGCTGCGGTCTAGTAGCGAGACTACTAGAAAAATGAAGTCCCCACAGTTTTCCATTAAAATTCTGCTAATGATATAAAGCTTTGTTTTAGGAAGCCAAACAAAAAATTCAATTACCCTTGCAGAAGTAAAAATATAGGGTACTTGTAAGGGTACTTGTAAGAGTACTTGTGGAGACTCTCCTTACTGCTCAGCACCTAAGAAAAGCATACTTAAAAGACAGATTAAACGACCTGACCAGATTAAATGGCCTCTGAGATGCCCCAAGCAATGCACTTCATACGAAAATGGTAAAAACGCCTCGAATGGATACTTTATCCTTTGGAGCAGTAGACATTTTAGAAGCGGCCAAGAAAATTCCCACAAAAAGGTTAAATTCCGACTGATGCTGAGAACCAGCAATTCCCACAGAAGTCATAAAGAGCTCCCAGTTCTTATTATCCCTGAAGGTACAGAAGAAAAACTGAACCAGTAAAAGAAAATCACAAGGAAATGTCCAGCTCTGCTTCACCCTCAGGTAAACACCGCCTGCCTTTAAGAGGTCGTGTGCTTCCTGTAGTCCAACTGAGTATCTCAACTGTAGCAGTCACTTGAGTTGGTTTTTACAGCAATTTTATTTCCTTTACTGTTGGTGTCTTCTTCAGGGAAAGATGAAATAATTACAACTATCTCCAATAGTTTGATAGTCTTAAAAAAAATATTAAAGAATTGATTTAATATTTAGGAGATATTCATGATTATGGACATATTTTAGCAAATGACAGTTCACGTAAATTTACAGACACCAAAGTCACGCTTCTGACTATTCACAATAATGTATGAATAAAAATGCAGTGGGTCTAGTCCTGCTTCTGCTGACATTAGACAGGCTTCTGTCTCACTTTTCAATGGAAACAATATCATAAACCCAACCTCTAGAAAAATACATTAAGTCAAAGGTCAAGAAAAATAAAGACAAAAAAATAAGTTAAAAAACATTAGCTGAATAACAAATAGACTATTTTTTCAATCAGAACACGAAATTCTGAATCCAACTGTGAAAATGAAGAACTTAATCAAAGGTGAAAAAATGTTTTCCATATCATTATATATTGGGTGTACTACCTTCATCAACAACACAGTTAAAACTACAAAGAAATGTAAACCTTTGTGAGCCTTTACGTTAACTTTTATGTGAATCCACCCAAAGACAGTGCCAATGCTACTCTCAGATAAATGTGTCCTAGACTTACAAAACACTATTATCTATAAATTAAAAACTGGTCTGAAATATAAGAATATAGCAGAATGAATGCCCTTCACCAGAGGAAGAAGATATCCAAAGTTGACATTTGGTGCTCTCGGAAAATTTAAGAATATCAGCGTTGAAAGCAGACAGTCCATGAGCACCCTTGTTAGTACTGGATGCTGTGTTTTCTGATGTTAATTGTAGCTTAGGTAGGATTAATCGTTCAAAGAATCAGTCGCCGCCAAACAAGGATTTAAAACTAATGAGGAAAATACACAACTGGCACTGAGGGGAGTTCCTGGGAAGGCTGCATGCGTTCCTCAAACTGTGGATAAACAGTTGTCTCCTGATCGTGAGGCACACTGGAGGAAGTGAAATCACTGGATGGTGAAAACATCTTTGCAGCATTACTTGTGACTCTTCCAAATTCAGAACTCTGTCCAGTGCCAGGACAATATGGAATCTGAAAATCGCCTTAAGTAAGAGGATGGGCACCCCAGCAGGACTGGATGAGTCAGAATGTTGTCCTTTATCCCACATCTTAAAACCATACTACAAAGCAAATTATGTTAAAAGAAAGGCTGTTACATTAAAAGCTGATGATTTGGAGGCACTTCAAAAGTCAACAAATTTCTGTTGACTTTTGTGTTCAGATTCACCTCCTTAATACAGTGTTACCCAGAGCTCCAGGGCAGAAGACAACAGTCAGGTAAGCAAAGCAACTTGCCAATGATTAAATTAAGTGCCGGGCAGATACTGATTTGCATTTCTGGATCTTTGCTGCTGTTTTCTGAAGCAAACCAGAGACAGTGCCAACGTCTTAAGAAATACTAATAAGTAGAATAGAAGTGTAAAATAAATAGCATTAACCTACAGATTATACACCTCTACATTGTACACTGTAGACTATGAACTATATACAGCAAGAGTTATTAGCAGATTTTTACTCTCCTACATTGACAACTATTGGAGCAGAATGTTATTATAAGTGAATGCGTCGAAGCGGCATGTGTTACTGAGGTGCCCATAATGCCAGATTTTGGGCAGAGCTGTTTATGCAGACTACTGTGCACCAAGGTTGGAACTACCTATTGGCTACAGGTGAAAGTGCCCAGCACCTACACTACAGGTGAAAGTGACTCCTCTGTGGACTAAGACCCAATTTTGTCACCTGTTGTCACAAGTTAGATTTCTTATTTTGCCTCCTTTAATCCTTAGCTGAAGTTACTTAACAGCAAGACCATCTTTTGAGCAACACGAATAGTGCCATACCCAGCACACTGTAACATAAAGAAGCGCAGAAGTAGTTTTCTCAGTACAACGAAAAGAAAACCACAGAGCCTGGCCCAGGGAATGCCCCGTATTCACACGTCAGGTCCTTTTCCTGTGTCTGAGTTTGATGGTGACTTAAAAGGTCCTATGATGTACCTGAGCCATGTTGAAAAAAAATTGACACACATCTCTAAAGCCTGATGAGGTAAGATGTATATACATTAGAGGGAGCGGATAGGTAAATAGTTATTGATCTGTATGTTTTATCCCCCTATCTACCTATAAATGAAAAAGGAGAAAGGGCACACAGAAGCCTTACTACTATTTGGCCATGCGCAAACATGCTTTATTGACTAGTGATTTTTTTCATACGTCACTCAGCTTTGCTATTGTCAGAACAGAGAAGAGACATGTATGGGGAGATCCTCTTCCATTGTCATACCCTGTCACCCCAGCAGCTGTCACTCTGAAGCTGCAAGTTTTTATGTCCCTTGACAAAGACAAATAGATATATTCCAATTGATTCCTCTTTAAAACAGTAAATTATATGAAGATGCTTAACGTTAAGATTCTCAGAACCAACAGATAAACCACGTGTAACTGAATTAAATGCAACTGAAAGTCTATGTTTGTACAACAATGATTTCAAAAACTTGAATGTGGAAATGACAGGATTGAGTTTGTACCATGGCAAGTCATAATGCAAATAACTGCATTAGTAGCAAATATATGAGCAATATTCTTTTCAGCGTGGTTATAGTACATTATAGAAGTTAATGCTAAAATACTACTCTGGCACTTAAAATTGCCATTATGTATACTCAGTTGCAATGATTTACATCACAGAAAGTATTGCTGTGAATGAAACTTATGTTGATTTGTACGATACTCACAAAGATTTGTTTGAAATAGAAAGAATTTATCTTATGGTGACACTTCACAAAAAAGAAAAGTTGAAATAATGTTTACAAACAGGTCTATATTTACAATTATATTTAAGGGAAGATAGATCCCAAAAGAAAAACTAATATTTACTACTTATTATTCATTGCCCTTCAATTATTTTGTTGTTTCAAAGAGAGCCAACCCAAAAACTAGAACAGCATGTGACCATTCACACACTAAGATTAACTGTGCGTAAGTGTAAACAGAAAGGGTAACTCTCCTCCAAGGCTGACATTTGTCTGCATGAACAATTGGAAAATACTTGAGAAGAATGAATATAGTCCTACTGATTGGATTTCTTTGCAAATGATTTGTGAACAGATTAGAGCATTTAGAGCATTAGAGCGTTTATAGTAAAATTGTAGCCATGGCTGTTACTCTCTTACGTTAAAACATTTTATGGTTTCAGGCTATTTCTCAGGTGACATCAGCTCAGAAACCCACTCCCCATATTTCACTAGCACCATGAGAACAGGAGAACAGGAACTGGTACCACTGCTTAGAGCAGTGCCTCAAATGCCAAGGTGGGGTACACCACAGTTAGCTGGAAACACACAAGACAACTGCTACAAAACAATCCATCACAAAACCTCTAATAGCAAATGAACAGGAAAGGAAAATATGCTTATGAATATATGAGTTGGGAGGACAAAGAACCTCTGATGCAGATGCAGGAGACCTCAAATGGGGCATGGGATATTTGTAGGGTGCGTTCCTACAACAGACTGATTTCTATTAGTATCAAAAGTAGAAAACTGAGGTGGGCTGATGTACCAGCTACAATGTGAGCTACGTATCAAAGAGCTGTACTGGCAGATCTGTAGAGCAAATGTAGAGTATTTTTGAATGGAAGAATAATCCCCAGATGCAGATACACAGACAGGTGTACAACTTGCCCCCAAATGTACAAAAAACAGATCATTAATAAAATGAGATGTGTTTAGAATCCATTATCTAATATGCTACAGCATGCTTCACCCCTCTGCTGCTTAATTTGTATCAAAACAGAAAGTAAAAATGCTTGATTAGCAGGTAGAACAGGTGTTGAACATCTAACTTATGGATTAACAGATAGTGCAAAGTAAGACAAGCTTAAGTTCTATTTAGATTCAAAAAGATTTGTAATATCACTGTAACAAACAGAGATGCTGGCTTAAAGGAAGGTGTAACAAATAACACAGGAATACTCCCAATTATAAACACAAGGAGGAAACTTCTGCCCTTTCATCACCTCCCTCGAATAATAGAAGAGCTATTCAAATGCACTCATCGTAGTGCCCAAGAACTTTGGGTTCCTCAGTGGAAACAAGTAATTGTCGGTGACCGACTGCACTGGCTAAAAATGGTAATACAGGAGGAGCTAACGTAACATGCTGTGGGGTGCCAGAGAACGTGATGGGCTTTACATTAGGCACAGACGAAGCAGAGTCAGGTAAAACACTCTCCCCTTTACTGTATAATTGTTCAAGACTTAAAACAGAGAGAGAAATAAAAATATTTCAAAATAGTCGACGGTCTCATGCAACAGCCTGAGCTGTGGGTGATACATAGTTAGCTCCCTGCCACATGCCGAAAAGTCATCTCATGATGAGTCCAAAAATACAGTATGAAATGGGCATCCTCTTCCCCTGGATGTGAAGGGTAGAAGGGAATAGAAAAGACACATGAAATTAAAAGCCAGCACTGAGATGCTGAAGACCACGTGTTTGTATTGTCAAGCAAAAGATACAAAGCAAAGTAAGGAGACAAGCAAGAGGAAGAGATGAGGGAAGACAAGATGTCTGAGTGTTGGATCACTGAGACAAGTAGGAGAAGTTTGAGGAAAAGAAGACAGAAAATCAAGAATGAATGGGTGTTAGAGAAAATTAAAGCAGATCTTATTAACATTCTTGTTGAGAAAGCTAATGAGATATGTATATAAAAGGTGAAGGTTACAAATAGGGTAAAAGAAGGATTACTAAAGTGAGCTGAAGCTTTCAAGTACCAGAGGTAGTGGCAAGAAGGTCACAGGAATGGCAGTGGAACATTTTTCATGACTTGCAATATTTTAACTTTTACGATAAAGCATTAAGGTGATTCTCAACATTACAGCTGTTATGTTAGATGCTAATACTATCCAAAAATGGCCTACATAATGTAATAATTGATTGCTGTGCCCAGGATGTCTTGGACCATCACCATAACTGAGGTAATGGTATCAGACAGCTGCTTCTCTTCACCTCAGCAAGTTTCAAAAGCTTCTCTTCACTGCCACTGGTCTAGTCCAATGGCTGTTTTCATTCCTTTCCTCATAGTTTACTGTTTTGTGACATATTTGCAAAGTAATTAAAATTCTTCAGGGTTTTCTCAGCGTGTTCTGCTTTGATCCATGTCTCATTCCCACAAAGTAAATAATTTTGTAAGTCAAAGCTCCTGACTAAGGACAGAGAGGATGACAACCCTCCCTTTTTCTACTACAATTCCTGGACAGGTATGGGTTGTATTGTTACAGCCATTGTGACAGATAACGGCAGGTTCCCCTCTTGTGGCTGAGCTGCCACTCAAAACTCAATGAAAGAGAGGGACTGTTGCAAGAAGAACACACTGAGAGCAGGAAGGCACCTCAAAAGGCTGCCATAATGTACACAGGTCCCTAACGTTTCTGGATGTACACAGGTCCCTAACGTTTCTGGAAGAGGAGTATCAGCAAGTGCAAAGGTATCTGACTGCACCTCAGCTTTCTGTTAATAACTTTAAGAGATGCATTGAAGAACTACAGACTTTTGTCTCCAACTCTTGAGCCTTATATCTCAAGTGTGATTATTTTCATGGTTTCAAAAGACAACAAGTGACTCTCTCAGATCCAAATTCTCAATAGGTTTTAATTGCTTGAGAGCTTTTGAGGATCTGAACCTGAATGTGTTAAGTGAGTCCCCAAGGAACGCTTAAGATTAAGAGCAGAATTAGCAGAATACAGTGGTATTGGAAGTATATTAGGAGATCTACTATGTATGGCTAAAACCGAGATGCAATTATAACAGGTTCCATCTTGCTCCCATTCAAGCCACCACCACCACCAAAAAATCCTACCTTTTTTAAATGACATTAGCATAACATCCATAAATTTAGGTAAGACACTTTGAAAGTCTCCCCTTGTGTTACCCAATTACCTGAGGACTATAGTATAAATTAAAACAACTGTCAGCAGAGTAGATTGATTCTCCTCTTGTTGCCATTTATTAGTATTGATATAGAGATCTATTACTGAAATGAGGATAAGTTAGGCCCTAAAACAACAGGCAATTTAACATCATCAGCTTAGACCTCAGATTTTTTTTCCTGTGTATTTTAAATAATCAGCACTACTTTGACTCAAACATTTATTGCAGAAACTCAAAGGACTTCTCACTTAACTTTTCCTAGAGGTTAATCAATAAGCCTAATTAAAAAAAACCTGCCATCTAAAATCATTCAATTGCTCAGGACTTTCAGTAATACTAAATGCAAGGAGGAAAGGCTCTCTACTTGCCATGATTGAGAAGCTTCAAGAAATATTAAAAACTAGAGTGCGGATATTTTGGGTTGCCAGACAGACAGCGGGGTGAAAATATGCCTGAGTCACAGCAGCTATGAATCTTCACGTGCAAAGTCAGTGACAGCCTAAACAGCTGTGATTGAAAAAGGTCAGCAGGATTCCATACATGTTTCTGTTGGTTCATGTGCTGGGAAAGACACAACCACTGCAAGAACCTACAGGTAAGTCATCCAAGCGCTTTTGTGTTACAAGAGCAAAAAGAAGCACCAGGGGCTCAGACAGGAACATGGTGAACAGAAGACAGGCACAAAGACTGTCAGATGGAGAGGAAAAGGCAGAATTACTTAGGCAGAGGGAAGGAAAATTATGCATATCATGGCATATGTTACCTGTAATGCAAAATTTCAGTATGCAACTCTTTCTTACAACATACAAAACACACTTCATTGAAATGTGTGAACTTGTCAATAAGGAAGTCATTAATGTTTTCTTTCTAAAGGTCTTATTTATAATTGCTAAAGTGTATTTCCACTGTAGAAGCCTTTGTGACTACTTTAAATGTACATTCATTTTCATTTAAAATAAACAAAATATGCTACAAAGCAAAAAGGTTGAGAAAATAAGAGGATTTAAATAAAAACCAAGCATACATTTTCAGCAATAAGTATCATGAAACAGCTGACAAAGGTTAGCAAAATGTAAAAATATTAATGGAAACGAGAAAACAATTTTCCATCTCCTTTCCCTGAGAGTCTTATGCAAGTAAACAAAAAATTACAAGAAAATATGAAAAAAAATGCATTAATGAACTTCAATAACTGTATTTAATCACAAAAATCTAGTCAGGAATAGGTTTCTACCATAAGGTAAGACAGGTTGCAGACAGTAGTCCTTTATGTAAAAGCAAATGTCAAAAGAAAAGCTCTGATATTTGGTTGTGGGCTCCCACTTTTCACATAGGCATTTCCTAAATCCATGTTTGATGAGCTTCTCCAGCTATAAATTCTGTAAATTCCCTCTGGAGCAGTGCAGAGTGTGCTTCATGAAAATGTCATCTGCCAGCGCTGCAATTACTCACACTCCAGCAATCATGTGCACAATGCAGAATGGGTCGAATTCAGGTGAGAACGAGAACCAGCAATCAAGCCTCTGGAATTGAGAACAAAGCCATTTTCTTTCATTTGCCATCAACACAACCATCAAGGCCTTAATTACAAGGCAAGTGTCAAGCCTGGCTGCTGAAAGGCTTATTATTATACAGCTCGGCTTCAAATCAGTTTTGTATTGATGAACTGCAAAAACGAGGAAGCCAGTTTAGCCCCTACAAGAAAAGAAGCAGGGACTAACTGATTATGTGATTGGCAGGAAAAAACAAGGACATTTAAAAATACATTTTTAGACAGTGAAAAAATTAGTGAACAGCACACCTAAAACCTTCATATAAACATATTTTGTATCTCAATGGCAAATCTGGGTGATCCGATAAGTCAAACAGCACTTTCTTTAGTTGAGATCATTGTAGTGTCCACAAAAGACAGTGCAAAAGACTCTCTTTAGGTCACAGATTCTGTTTTTCAGACAGTAATGCATGTCTGTGAGTGTCCTCATTGCCCCCTTATATCTAATTGCATGTCTATACCTTGAACATAATGATATTAAGTGAATTGCAAATGTATTCACAAGCCCTTGCCCAACAATTATCTATTCACATTAGATTAGCTGTCTTCGTATTGAACAGCAGATGAGAAATCATCGTTTAGTGAGCAACAAGATTTATTTATGTTGATTCAATTGAATTATCAATAAGTACCACATTATAACTAAAACCCAAATGTCCTTTCTTTTACCATTTTTTTTTTTTTATATAAGGCTTTTAATCATGACAAATAATAAATGATCTGTTAGAACAAGGCCTGAATTTGGAACTAGCTGTTGATACACCGTAACTGCTATCCCTAAGTGTTAAATCTTGTTTTGCCTTTTGTGTTTTTAAAACCCATATTCTGACTTAGCCTCTGCATGTCTTATGTGACTGGAGAAATATGTGCTTAGCTCATGGGTCTGCCTTTTGGATATCTAAGATGAATAGGCACATGTATAGCAGGTAGAAAACCATTTAGGTCAATGAACGTTTTACCATCAATTTTATGCATTTTACCTAAAGCGGTGGCAGTCCATAGCTCTTTCTTTACCCATTGCTGCATCCATATACAACACAAATACATTTTTCCTCTTGCAACACACCACATCCTGAAAATTTCAATGGCTCATGCTACAGCAGGATATTAAAGAATTTGAAATCAATGGCATGAGAAAATAAACATTAACCCAAAACAGATGAGGGGACACAACAGTGACAGTCACATCTCTCTTTTGTCATTCACTTCCATTGGTTATAAATTGGATTTATTTCCATGGGATATATAGATACTATATACAACACATACAAAAATCAAATACTCAAAAGTTAGGAAATAAGAGGAAGATAATACCTGCTGAAAAATATCCAATATATTTTACTGAGGGGAAAAAACAAAATTAAAAAAATAATAATCCGGATTAAAAATTGATGGATTTTTTTTTTATTTTAAGGGGAGGGAAAATGTAGTCAGGCTTCCAGGCCATGTACTTGAAACATAATCAGGTAATTTCAGGGAAGGCTAGATATTTTACTGTATCTGTTTCTACTTGCATGTTTAGACACCTAATTATTTTATAACTTTTTTTTCAGTTTCCATTGAAAGAAAAAGCACTGAATGACTAATTCCCATTTTGCCATTGAAATACTCCAGATACAGGAATAGCGCAGGAAACTCTTACAAAAGGTGTATTAGTTTCAGTTTTCCTCAATATTGTTTTTCTTATTTATACTTCTAGAAACCCTTCCTTCCAAGGGATTTTAAAAGTCCACCCGATTGATTTCAGTCAAGCACCATCCTTTTCATTTACCAAGAGGTCTCCACCTCTTAGTAGCTCAATTTAGGGTTCTAAATCATAAGATAAATTATCGTATCACAAATATGCATACAAGTGACACTTTCTTTTCTTAGTCTTTTCTTCTTTAGAAATAACCAACAGAACCGCCATTAGTTCTAAGCGGCAAAAAAGTAAAGGAGAAACTTTAAAATGTGCATTCTGTTGAGTGAACCTTAATACAGAGAATAACCAAGTATCACTGATTGTATATATAAGACAATACGCTGAAAGTATTATGAAATGTACATAAATTGAAAGATTTTACTGAAAAATGTCATTCCCATATATCGTTATAAAAACCCATGCTCGGGTATCCAGATCAGAAGATCGCTGCATTACGTCTGAAATCTAGAAGTGAAAAATATTTAAACAATTGTTAGGGGTAGCATTGGTAGGTTTATGAAGAACACTGAGGTGCCTAAATTAGACAAAGATAAATGGAACTGGTGCCAGTAGGGCTGATCAGAAGTTTACTGGCATAGTTTGATGTTCTTGATGTGGTTAGACTTCAGCAGCTTAAATCCTTGGTTTGGTAGGGGCAGAAAGAAGGCACTTCAGCAAAGACATAAACAACATTTGTTGTCTGGAAAGAGAGTTGTGTCATATGCTCTGTATACTCAAGACACCCAGAGACCCTGCAGCAGAATCAAATGGGTTCCAAGAATAAAATGAAAAGTAAAACAGATACTGGCAACAGATCCTTCTGTGGAATCGATCTCTGAACATCTTTTCAAAGCAAGCAATATTCATGATAATGCAGACTGATTACAGGAATAAGTTAATATTTTTGCTAAAGTAAACCCTTGTCCTCATTTGAGGTAAAACAGAACCAATCTTCTGTTCAGTAATTTTACTTTGCAGCTAAGCCTCTTCTAACTAACTTAGTTAATACCAAGGCATGGTCTGCAGAGAGGCTCCTGCTTATACTTATTGCTGTACCAACCAAGGCCAGCTCACTCTCTTGTGTGCCTTGAAGGGTCAGAAGCAGAAGAGCACAGAGCGGTCCCACCTGCGGGGACGAGCAGACAGGACAGGTGACCAAAACTGACCAACAGTATTCCATCCCATATGCATCACACTCAGTGTAAAAGCTAAGAGACCGAAGGGTCAGCTCTTTCTTCAGTGGCTGGTGTCCGAGGAGGACTCTGTTCATCTGCCTTTGATACCAACTCATGTGTTCCTGAATCCAGACCCAGAATCCAGTTCCCATCCATCGCCCAGCCCCATCTGGGACTTTCCCAGTGCCTGCCAGTGATGTGATCATCACCCTGGGAGCTCGATATGTTTCTTATATATTGTATATATTTCATATTTTCTTACTAATATTATTATCTTTTCTTTTTATTGGTTTTTTATTAATATTTCATTGAAATGACTTGGTTTCTTTTCAGGTCTGAAGTCTCTCTCTGTTTTTCGCCTCTCTTCTGAAGATGAGAGAGGACAAAGTGAGCATCTGTCATTCATGCAGTGGTCAGTCCAGCCCAAACCACGACAACCCTCTAAGAAAGCAAACTAAAATTTTCAGACGTAGCCAAATCATTTAGAAGCCAATTTTTAATTTTTTTTTCAAATGAACTTAAGGTCTTACAAAGAGCAGGGCAGAATACATCCATACACTGCACTGCCGTGATTTCAGAAATATTCCCGTTTTGAGAGACTAATATGAGAGGACAGCAAGAAAATAAAGGAGCAACATAAGAATTAATGTAATAGTGTAACTAATGTTCTCATCTATTTACCATCACATGCCTTTCTTTCGTCTACAGATGTCTCCCCTCATTTCAGAGCTCCTATTTTCCCTCTCTTTATCCCCAACAAACAAGAGAAGCATTTTCTTCAGAAGTAACAGACTTCTGCTCTGTGCATATGTTGAGGGAATTACATCAGACAACTGCTTTCTTCAAGCTTATATATAAATTTATTTATATTCCATGCAATTTTGGGGATTCTTCATGTATTTACAGTTAAGCACGTGCCTAAGAACCTTGCTAGACTGACAGAACAAGTGCAAGACCCTAACCACTACCTCCTGAACCAGTACCAAACTAGTTATCTCATCTCTGACATCCAACATACAAGAGATACTTTCAAATAACACTGCCTAAATACCGCCTGATAAAATTGAATTACCACCATCTGAAAGCAAGTAAACAAACAGTTCTCCAGCTACACAGCACAGTGGAAGAACAAACAAGACAAAAAAACCCGATCTTATTTAAAAAAAATATTCACATGAATCAACATATTTTTAAACTTAGAAATAACCAGGCATACTTGGGGTGGGAAGGGAAAGGGAACTCTTTTCTATGCAATTTCAGGATACCACCTACAAAAAATCAAATGGAATACTGCTTGCTCACATTAAAATTGCCACTATGGCAGAAAAAAATATGTTTACATTGAAAAGGACAGTTGCTGTTCTAAAAATAATTTTTGTGAAAGTGTTGTTTATAATTATTGCAACCGTGTATTCCTACAGTTAGGACTGCACCAACATCCACTTGGCAGGCAGCAGGAAATCATACTGAATACAGAGGAACTCCAAGCCAACACTTCTCATGAGCAAACGGCTGCATAAACTTGAGTGAGCTATTGAGATTTCTAAATATGAGTTTTATCACATATCATGTGCCTGAATAAAGGAAAAAAATATTTTTTTTTTAATTTACACAGGAAGTCACTTGAAAGTGTGAAATAAAAATGGAGGACTAACTCTTATTCTTAATTGTTTCTCAAAAGAGTTTATGGAAACAATTTTGGAGTCCACAAAGAAGATGGACTCAGGATGGAAGGAGGAATTGGACAAAACCGTAACTGTGTTACTTTCAGTTGTTTGAAGACCTTAACGCAGATTTAATTCTACATGGCTTGTAACTGTGCCTCAGGTTGGCATATTCAGCCAAAGATGTTACTGAGTTCCTGAGACAATTACAGGCTGCTACCATTTAAAAGACATATACTTTTATGATTTCTTATAGTGGACATCAAAGGTTACCCATCACTTTGGATAGTCTTGGTCATTCTGTACCCTCCAGTTGTTAGAAACAAATGGACAGCAAAGATTCATCTAAATAGGATCTTCTGGAGAATCTCCTGATGCCATGACTTAGTGAATGGCATTACCTAGATGGGGCAATGCTATCACTTCAGAGAAATTTAAGGTATAAATTCAGGAAAGTGACTGATATACTCAAGTTTCTAAATTATCCACCAGACTCATTCAGTCAAATTTCTTTCATAAATTTTTATAAGGATTTTATGGCCCAATTACATCTTTACACGATAGAGCTCAAAAGGAGTTCTCATTCCAAAGGTCATAATTTCAGTGTGCAATTACTGCATGGACCAGAAAGGTGTCTATCAGATAGAGGTTTTTATAGAAGTTTGGATCGGTCAAGGTTATTTTTCCCACACCAGCTTCTTATTTTGAAGTAGTTAATGAAAGCTTTACCATTTACCTCAGTACATACAAGACTTGGACTCATCTTTATAAAAAGCCTGAAATGTAAAGCAAAATACATCTACATCTTTCCATCTACTCTCAAATGCTTCAAATTGAGGATGGAGCACCCATCACATCTAAAAATAAAACATTTCACGTCTTTTTTTGATTTGAGTATCACAACACAGTGTATAGTAATTTAACATACTCAGTTATTTAAAAACTGATAATAATAAACAATAACTGCACAGCAGGATAAGAAAGGAACAGTGATATAGCTTTTGAGCAGGTGACACCAGACAAACTTTGATAGGTTCAGTGGGCCTAAGTAAAACTAATATCCCAGAACCCAAAGACTGATGTTACTGTAACTAAGTAAACTCTTTTTTCTGCACTCTTTTCTCTCATCTCATGCCTTCTTTGTTTTCCTTCTTTTACAGGTAGACAACAGGAAAGAGTTTGAAAACCTGCAATCTGAAACTCTTCAAAGATCATTCTTTGGGCCCTTTAATAGTGGAAGATAACACAACCTGAATACTTAACCATAACTTTGTACGGACATAAAGTAAGCATTTTCCCTCATGTTTTCTGAAATCAATATTGGCCAATTTCCCAGATTTCCAAATCTATTACTTCATAGGTTACTATCGTCTATTGATGTTGCATACATATTTCTTCTTTATTAAATCATTCCCTAAACTCAAAAATCTACATAAACACAGCTGCACAGAAAAAAAAAAGCATATGAGTTCATGCAAAGTTCAACATATAGGTTCACATTTATGTACACTATCAAAAAACAGAAGATAGTCAAGTTTTCGGCTTTGTTTCCGAAGGGAATTCTTTCTCACACTTCCAATTTACATTATTGGAGGTAGAATCACCGTTATGCTAACACACAAAACACATAATTTCATGTTAATTCCATCTATAAACATACATTTTCACCTTTGTACTACTGGATAAGTAACAACATCTTTTACCATTACTGTTTTTCAGGAATACTCATTCTTGTGTCTATTTTTTTATAGAAACTGACGTGCTCCTAATTGGAAAAGCACTTTCAGTGTAAGCTACCTCTTAGCAACAAAGCCCATCCTTACTATTGTTCAACCTTCTATTCTTCACCCTCTACAAGACACAAAAAGATCTCACTGGAAAAAGTAATAAAAAGATAATTGGTTTTGACATCCTTATGATTATGGCACTATTTCTTGAACATGAAAATCCTATATTTACAATAGTCAAACTTGGGATAAATCCACTGGATTTAGGATTTTCAGGGACCCCCCAGTCTCTGAAAGCTTCTTTTTCCTTTATCATTCCTGTTTGATTCCTGGCTCCTTCCAGTTGCACTGTTCCAAAACAGTTTAGACAGCATGTGACTGGAAATAGGAGAGAAAACATACAGATGAAACTGAACATTACCAGTAAAGGCAGGAACTGGCAGCACAAGTGGACTTTCAGAGAGTAGAAGGCAATGGGCGCTAGGAAGTGGGCTTATAACAGACCTCACCAGAAAGGTGCTACTCTCTGTGTACACTGTAGTCTTTTAATTCCTCAGGCCATAATCCTCAAAGACAGAAAATTTTGGTAATCCATTATTAGGATGATATGTACAATCGGATAATCTCTATCCAAACAGAAATGGCAAAAGGGCAAACATTTTCTAATCAGCAGAGAAACACATTTTCTTTACTTACAGAACAAAATTTTGTGAAAATAGATTGTTTTCATGGAAAGGAAGCAAGTGTCCTCAGTACATAAGAATTTTGAGCACCTCTGTTTGCACAGAGGAATTCTCTCTTTGACTTTACCATGGTAAATTTAACTTTGTTGTTCTTCATCCAATTGCTGAACTCTTGCTAGCAGAACTGACAAAAGAATGAGAAAGTTTCCCATAATGTACACTGATCAGCAGGTTTTCTGGAGACAATCTGATGGCTCTTGCCAGATGAGGTACCACCAAATATCACAAGATGTGTTCTTGCTGAGCAGACTGGTAACAGGAGTCTGGTATATGATGGAGAGCAAAGACATAAACTCCTGAACTACGAATTTCTACAGAACAGCTTGCTACCTGAGGCACACTGGTCTCTGACCAATTCTAAGTAAATATTTTGATTTGACAAATCTTTTTTTCCTTGACTTGATCAACGTAAGCAGTAATTTTTCTGCCATAAAATTTAGATAGAAGCTTCTGGAGAAACTCTACTTGTAAGTCATCTCAGCGGCAGTAAGTAGTGCCTATGCAAAAAATGAGATATATGCATCCTTTTTGACAGTCAATATTAGTCCAAGAACCTTCTGAAGATACTGGAAGAGAAGGAAAATAAAACAAGGAAAACTGAAGCACTTGTGAACCCTCTGGAATGACAGCAGTGGATGTTTTAGCTAAGAATATCACCTAAGCACCAAACATTTTTAGCCTATGTTACCATTTACTCATTTACTCCTTCTGAAGTTCTTATTTAATAATTTCATAAATTAAGTGTTCCTCTAGCTAAATCAGAGGTAGTAACTTAGCACATCTTGCCTGCTGTGACGTGACATCATTCAGCACACTACTAACCTCGGCTGGGGTTACCTGCTGGGAATGATGTGTCACTCATCTTTGATGTTGTCATATCACTCCCTACAGTAGGGACGTTAAGAGGTGAAACCTCTGGGAACAATCTCAAAACCACTGTAGCTCCCTGAAGGGCACAGAGAACCTTTGCTTCTATAAAGCAGAGATGGGTTGTCATTTAATCTTTTCGGAGTTCTCCAATCCCAAAATTTCCTGTAATATTTACTTCTTTTTACAAGTCATTCAGGCTGAAAGGTACCTCCAGAGGTACCTCCAGTGGACCTCCAGTCCACCCTGCTCTATGCAGGGTCAAAACTGAATGCAGACCAAGTTGTGCAGGGTTTTGCTCAGCTGAGTCTTGAAAACGTTCAAGGATGGACATCTACAGATTCTTTGGGCAACGTCTTCCAGTGCTGGTTTTCCCCTTTCATTCTCCTAACATTCAGACACACAAAGCTGAGACACGCATTGGATTCACCAGCCTGTGATCAAGACTTTGTCTCCCCACGTAAATAAATACTTTAGGTTTGGATTTTTTAATATCTGGAAAGTTATCTGAACAATTACTTTTCCATCAGAATTAGGTTTTCATGGTAATAGAGAGACAACATAGTTGTGATACACACAACTATCACAATATATTACCTTTTTTTGTTGGGCTTTTTTGAGGAATACAAGTAACTGGAAGTTTTTGAAGCAGTTAACCAACTGAGTAAAGAAATGAAGTAACTTAATTTATTCCAGTTTTATTAAACTTTTTGCTTACTTGTGACTTGATTTAATAGAAGGAAAGTATACACTAATACTGGAAAAACACTGAACTGGCTCTAATTACCTGATTATTATTATTAGAATTACAAAAGGTCTCCTGACAGGGTTTAATACTACTTTACTGTCTGAACTATCAAAACTGATTAAATCTATCATATTATATATTTAGCAATGGAATCATTTGTTCAGAAATGAAAAAAGGGTCAGCTCATTAGTCTGATTCAGCGTCTTTTACAGTCAATGAAAAGGTATCATGAAAGATGACTCAGAAACTTTGGCAGATCAAACATTTCAGACACTAACGTAGGAGAAAAATCTTACTCCAGACTGCAAACTGGATGAAGTCCATCACAGCAGAGCCAGGATTTCACCCAAAATATTGTTCTCCAGGCTGGGTTTTTTTTATTATTATTATTGTCTGCTAAATAAATGTAACTACTTCAATGCACTAACTCCACCTCAATCCCAATCAAATGGTTTAGTGGGTTTTTTCATTCACTAGACAATCCCTGAATGGGTAAATCTCATGTAAGTTTAAGTTTTCAGCTCTTTTTCGTAAATCTATAAAAACTAACATGTATGAAACTGGAAAGCAGTTTTTGTGGAGCAGTCACTCTGGAAAGTCTCTTATACTCCCTTTTTGGCCATTACACGTCCTGTCTAGAATGTGCTTTAGAATAATTCACTAGGGCACAGGGCTGTCGGGTTGGAGAGGAAGGTTACAGCAAACAGCTGACCTGCATTTAAAGGCTTTTACAGCCATTCTGGTTTTTTGCATCTCAAGTAGTTTCTGAATGTATTCTGAAATGTTGTGAAGTGTTTCTCTGACCATTCAGGAGTCAACATAAATAATCCTACCTTGTTTTCGTAGGAAAAAAAATATTACAAAGCCAGATTTAGCATACAAAAAATGGATTAAATGAATCAAATTGAAAAATAAGACCCTTATGTTTGAGGAAACACCTCTCCACATAGTCATTTGTGATTGCAGGTAGCAAATTCTCTTACCCAAATTACAGGCTTCCTTGTCCAAATGGCATGTGCACGTGCAAATTTTAGGGTTAAACAGGATCCAAGTGATTTACTGGTTATATGTTAGTCCCCTGCTCAGGGCTGAACTTCATCCATCTGTGGATCATGAATTCAGTCAAAATAGTGCCACTGACTGCTCATGAAGAAACATGCTTCACGCATCCAATGCAGTTCTTATCTGCACCTGCAGTTGACCATACTCATAAAGGATAAAAAACTGGCATCTTTCCCTGGGCTGTGGATTATACTGACTTCTGAGGAAGCTACACCAGAACACTGATGGCAAGAGCTCTCTTAAGACCAGACACTGGCTTGGTTTATTTTTAACTGATTCCACCAGCTATGTGTTACGCTTAAAAGAAAAAATAAATAAATAAATAAAGCTACCCTCAACAATCTGTCCTTTTTTTTAACCTCCAAGCCCAATAAACACAAGTCAAACACTTTTTGTTTTCTCTTTAAAGTATGTCTTCAATTTCAGGCCAGCCAGTCAAGAGGATATCTGAAGACTTCAAGATCTCATATCAATAATACTTGAGCACTATTTTTCTAATTCTTAGAAATCCAGAAAAGTAGTTTCCTTGTTTAAAAAAACCTAAAGGGAAAAAATGAAATCCCTGCTTCTAGTGATTTTTGCTAATTAGCAGAGCTGAGGGCTAAAACTGTCCTAGTCATAACAGCATTAGATCATGACGCATAACACGATCTCAGTAAACAAAGGTAGCTTTTACTTGCAATGCTCTGGGAATCACTAGCCAGATGAAGTAAATCTGAGGAGCATTTTTTCATCAGTTTCATTATCACCAGTCCTCAGGGTAGAGAAAGTAAATTTTGTGCCCAGACTGAATACGATTCAGGACTGAACAAATGGATGTTATGCATGTAACTCCCTATTTGAAGTGGGGCTTATATATGTGTATACGTATATATGGAAATGCTTCCCACTTTTGCTGACAGAATCTAGAAATAAACAGCAAGCGTCTATAATTTAAATGCATGCTTTGTTTTTTGAGGTGTTTTTGCTCTTTAATAAGCGGCAGGTAGAGCACGGCTTAAAAATAGTCACGACAATTTATTTTTAATTACCATTAACCTCAGCAAATCTCTTTTCCTTTGTGTCCATGCCCAGCAGCACGGTGAAAGCTCCCACTCCGGTGTGACACACAGGCCATCACAGAGCCCAGATGCCAAGCTGCTGAAAATATTCATCCAGCAGCAGCATCTGGCCCCTTGGTGGGCTCTGCAGGCAGTGAAGCTGACAGCTCTGAAGTCGCCTGTGGGTCTGTCATGTAGCGAGGCTGCTAGCTGAGCTGACTTATTCTACTCGGTGCCATTTTTCTTTGACTTACCTTTGATCCTGAGATATTTGCATATCGTTATGTGCTCGAGAAAAAGTTCCTCCGTAAATCTCTTACGAGCTCTCTGTGTGCCTTCTTAAAGCAAGAGGTGAGACCGCAGGAAGAGAGTCATGGTGTGCACTACTTGTGATGCTGTCACGAGAGAACCTCCCTCACCCCTTCCATAGCACATCCCATGGTTAACACAAATTGATAGGCGATACCCGGAGAAATGGCGCAAGATCCAATAGCAGCCCTATAAATGACACAAGACGTGACTGTAGGTACCTTTCAAGCTGCACGTTAATGTATTCGTGTGTTAGTCTCTTAAGGCGGCTGATTTTACTTTTCCTTTCTACTCTGATTACCATAGCCATTAGCAAAGGTCTACAGCACAGCTGAATCCCAAGCAAGCAGAGAGCTGGCACTCTGGGAGGCTGGAAGGAGGGGACGAGAGCAAACAAGAGAAAGGATGCAAGCTAGCCAGCACAGCAGGAACGGGGACTGAGGGGAAAAGAGAAGAGACCAAATGATGATGAATCAAGTTCAAGGAGCATTATTGACAAGACCAGCTCTTAAGAATTCATCGAGCCTCCACAAACCATTCATTCCTAGGTAGGGGGCAGCTCCTATTACCTTTAAGAAAAATGTATATTGTTGTTTCTCGACTC
Organism: Tringa tobata; assembly: GCA_033628505.1. Classification (NCBI taxonomy): domain Eukaryota; kingdom Metazoa; phylum Chordata; class Aves; order Charadriiformes; family Scolopacidae; genus Tringa; species Tringa tobata. Next base: position 2,288,578 of record JAHREE010000215.1, read on the forward strand.
CCTGCTTCTTTTCCGGAAGTTACTTCTCCCTAAGCATCTCCTATTATAATGCATTTCATGACAACAGAACAATTGCCATCTTTTTTTTCCCTAAATATATCTATTCATAACTTCCAAATGTTATCAGGCTCGACAGGAATTTTTACTGCGAGGTTCCCTTTCATTTTTTAATGCCAGAAGTTGTAACATACCAATTCACCCAGAAAATCAAATTTAATTCTTGTTAAATCTAGAATTACCCCTAAAAGACAAAGGTATTCTGATTTTTAACTGTTTTGGCATATAAAATATTACAGGCTCCATTACAAACTCTAGAATAGGTTCAAAATGAGAACTTTTCTATATTCTTCTATTCAGCAGTACTGAAGTTAGTCACAGGCCAGAGCTAACAAAATCTTCAGGGTCTGCAAATAATTTAACTCTAGCTAAGGTTTGTCCGATACCTTATCGCAAGCCACGAAGTGCCTCCCATCTAGTGACTCTAAAGAAAATACTGAGATGATTCTCTGAACATGGTCCCATACAGATAATGGTAAACTACACCTGTGTCAAAATAAATCTTGTTGTTTGTGTAGATACACAGATTTCTGTTGGAAGACAGAACAGAAACTGGAAATCACGGAGTTCACCTTGTACAAGATGCTGAAACCTTGATTCAACAATTACTCTGGGATTCCTAGATGCTGCACTGTAGCTCTTGGGCCACAGGAGTCCAAGCCAAAGGAAAGCAGGAGCCCATTGCTGCTGCAGCCCTTGTGAGCTTTGCCTACTGTAATAGTCTGGTTGGGATGCCAGAAGGTAATAAGTAGTAAAAATTCATGTTTGTACATATGGTGTGGGACATGGAATAAGTGTAATTGACTTGCTTCCTTACTTGGACTAAATGTTAATTGTCCAGAATGAAAAATTTGGGTCAAATCTTTGGAGAGACTTTTCATTTTATTCTGATTTGGAAGTCATTTTATGGAATGACCCACCTGCTTAGATTTCTGGCTCTAATGTATTTATGTCAACAATTGCTTAGTGCCTGGCAAAATCAATTCAGGATTGCTTTA
>JAHREE010000215.1:2299145-2343336 GCA_033628505.1 Tringa tobata
TTATTTTACAACCTTGGGTCTCAGTTCTACTTTTGAAAATATGGGCATTCACTGCTTTGTATCTTGCCAATTTGGCTAGGATCTGGTTTTGAGTCTGCATTGTGATTGAATAAATGACACATACATAAAACTGTGCCTAATTATATCATAAAGAAAGTCAGAAACTAATAGATACATACAATGTAATGTCTCACTAGCACATGCACCCTCTGTATGCTACTACATTGGTAAAGTTTTATCTCTTTTCACACTCAAAACTATTCTTTTTAAGAGTGGGCCCAAACCAAACTGGGCTTTAGTATGCCTGAATTTTGCAGTTGGGCTCTATTTTGCTACTTTCTGAGAGTATGGAAATGCTTTTTTAGAACTCAATTTAAAATCCCTTTAGCTTTGTGCTACACATTTGTTACCACATAAGAAGAATCACTGATTTTCCAGTTCTTTGTGTGAGGCATCAGGAAAGCACAAAGCCTCCCTTGCCACTGATCTGGCAACGTGAGCCATCACACACACTGCTTTTTCCTTAGACTCAATACGTTACCTCTTTTAATGTCTTCTGTGTAGCTGGTGACCAGCAGGATCCATCTACCTTACTATATCAATCTTTTTCACATTTCATTGCTACTTTTAGTTGTGAACTAAACAAGCACGTGAATCACAGAAGCAAGTAATGCAACACAAATGGTAAGTTACAACGTAGAACACAATATCCAAATCAAAGCCAAATTTTCCAGGGCTAAGTCGCACTGAAAGCCGCAAAACTAACACTAACTTTCCTACAGAACACGGCAGTTTTCAAAATCTAAAGCAGAATGCCAGGAAGTTACAGGATTATTTTAAAAATACAATCAAATTCCGCACCCACGAAAAGCTGTCATTAAAGTATCCTTTAACTATCATTATTAGTTCTGCTAATTTTAAGCATTATTGAGGAAAAAAGTCCCCAGTCTAATTGATGAAAAATAAATGGGAAGATTATACACCTTGACGGGGCTTCATTTAACAGAGCCCTTTCGATCTAGTGAGCCACAGAGAGGATAATTTGTAAAAGTGTCACCTTTCTATGATAAATCCAGATAATTTGGAGGTAACAGGCAAGTAGCAGTGAGTATCCCCAGGTGCTCCCACAGTAGTACTGGGAGCCTGGTGGGACGCAGCGGTGGATGGGGAAGCAGACAGCCCTGCAGTGACATACATATTCACACAGCAAAAGGCAGCGCTACACACCCAAGCAGGGTTCCTGTGGCAGGCTTAAATTCAAATTAAAGGACATTATCATCTAAGCTTGCAAAACTTTTAAAGGAATTTAGAAACAAACAAACAAAAAAAAATAAAAAGAAAAAGTCCAGTTTAAAATATAAAATGACAATATTTTTTGTTTTCATCTATTTAAATTTATGACACTCCAAGAGCGGGGTCCATACATCGTTCACTGCATCCAGCAAGGTTTTTGCTGCTCCAGTGGGGAATGAATTCCTGGTTTCTACACCTCAGTTAGATAGAAACCCATCACATGAAGAGATTCTTACATAAAAAAAATTGAATCTTCTAACGATTGAATCTTCTAACTATTACTATTATGCACAGTATAATTTTCAAGTAAAAAAAACTGAGAATTTCATAAAATCCATCTATATCACCGAAGAGATATCTGTAGTCACAACTTCTTGAGTAGTAGCCAAAACCTAGCCTATTACACTTACATGCATTTAAACCATGGGAATTTTAAGTTTGTTCTACTGTTGGTCATTCAGCCTATTTTAATGCATTGCTGGGATTTAAATGATGCACATTTGGCCTGCTCTCTGTGTGGGGCTGATTTTCACCTCAGAGCATAAACCACTTAATTATAAGACATCTCAAGTTTCCAAACAAGAATCAGAAGCTCTCCAGAAATACCTTAGGATTGATTTTGAAGCACTTCAGTAAAGAAAACAAAAAGTTAATAGCATCTGCCTAGCTCAGGTAGAAACAGGAGAAGAATCTGTAGGCATCACAGCAAAGGAGAGTTTTAAAGAGGGATTTGAAGGAGCAGAGTGGAAAAACACTGAGATAATATGAGAATAGTCCTCTCAAAATTAAGAGAAAGCACAGATGAAGTGCCTAGATGTTTTCAAATAGAAGTTGGCCTTATGGCGAGTTTGGAGGAAGGAATCAGCTCACTAACAGACACGAGATGACAGGGAAGAAGAGGCAGGTGACAATTGCCTAAAGCTGCAGTAGTCAAAGAAAGTTGGGATGCTCATCTGAACCCTCTTATTCCCATTTCTTTGAGTAAAATTAGTAAGAAATCAACTTTCTTATGTAGAAGGAAGAAGGAACCTAACACAGTAAAAAAGAGACATTTCCAAATTCTAGTCTAGAAAAGAAGGACCATAGAAGAGGCTTCCATGGGGTGCCTCCATTCTGATGAAGGTGAAAGAAGCAGAAGGCCAATGAGAGAAATCTCAGCAAATAGGCTGGGTAAGATGCTATTCTGGCAGCTCTGAGCTTCACAACAGAGACTGCATAATGGGGAAATGAAGTCCAGAGAGACTCATTAAGACAAGTACCAAAGAGAAGAGACATCTGCAGCACAGATAACCCTAAGGACTTCAGGATCCTACTTGGGGAAGAACTATCATAACCCAAGGGCACAGTTCCTCTACAGGAGCACAGAGATCTCTAAGCTTTAACACAATAGGGTAGTTTTAATTGATACTCGGTTTGAGCTAATGCTGCTAGGAAAACAAAAGCCAGGCTCTTTTCTAAACATCTAAGGGAGATACATGTGCAAAAGGGTGGTCATCACTGAATACTTCACTTTTTGATTTTAATTAGATAATTTAGCTAAGATGTTTAATATAGTCTCTGTATTTCCTTAGGGAATAAAATGGTAATTCAGCTTAGTTACAAAAGCAATGTGTGATGAATTTGTACACACACAAACACACACCTCTCATTAATATGTTTGTGACTGCCATGCGATAACCCTCAGGACCTAACTCCTTCCTAATTTACTGTATTGTACTGAAACTTTCTTGCAACTTCCTGCATAAAGTTTGTTTCTAAGAAAGTAATAATAAATAAAAAAAGTAAAATAAATACTGAGACTGTGTACTTCCCTGTCAAATGAAGTATGTTCACTCTGCCTCACTGAAGAGTACAGCGTGTAGCCCACATCCACCTCCTTTTTGTCAGTATCTGAGCCAGCCTAGCTATAGTTTAAAGATAAAACATCTCTATATTTCACTACAGTGTGTCTCATCACTGCGACTGCAACAGAGATATACCCCGGTCGTGCCTCTATCAGGATCTCCCAGTCTAACTATAAGCTTGTCAACATTTTAGTTGATCTCCTACGAGGGTATTCCCTTCAATGGGTATATGGTGGCTGGCATTTCAAAGGTGAGCTCAAGGATAAATCTTGCACTCTGGCATTTGTATATTGAAGATTTCTTTTCACACAGATGGGAAAGTGTGATATTGACTGAACTAATAAAAGACTACTTGAGTTTGGAATAGATCGTAAGAGCAGACATTTTCTTCTAACAAGGACACAACTTCTTTCCCCTCTTCAGAGTACAAGCATGGGTGTGTGTGTGTGTGTTTGTGTGTGCATGTCTCTACCCACTTTTCCTCTTTCTCCAGCATTTTCTTTCATTTGGCACTTGAAGTCCGGAAAGACATTTTTAAAAAGTAGTTACCATTCCTATCTCTCTATTCATTCTTTAGCGATTTACATCCTAAACAAACTTCATTTATTTATCGTTCTATATGGATGAGCAGTGGTGTTTTAATAAATACTTCTCTATATTAAATTGCATTTTTGTTTCTAGCCATTCAGACATAATTTCTTTGCTAAAGACCTTCAGAGAGCTGTTCAGCTGTAGGTTTTCCCCGAACTAAGGAGTTAATTCATTACTAAACACTGTTATGATTATCAGAAGTAATGTTATTTGGTATGATATTATAATTAGGCAGCTTGAGTAAGTTTCACTTTCTGTATGTTGCAGCACTGAGAAGAAAATACTGGTCCAAATACAATGTCAGAGACAACAGTTAAGGCCAGTAATTAAACGTACAAACAGAATTTACCTTATTTCACAATTTTTACACAAGATCCTATTTAAAAGAAAGTAAATGCAATTAACCTTCAGATTAACTAACTCCCACAGAATCTTGTTTCATTTTGTAGCCAGTGTTACATGCCATGCAAAGAGCTGAGATGCTTCCATTAGCCCTGTAAGAAAACCCAGCTTTCTGGTACACCATGAAGTTTTTTTTCCCTTAAACACTTCAAGATGTTATCAGAGGAAAAATACTTGCAATATCAAGAAAACTAATATTGGAACTACTTGCTAGTACCAAAAAATTCTTTGAGAAACCCAGTTCAGAAATAAGCCACATCTGCCAAGTGCAGAGCAAGAACTGCCTAATGCTACAATGAAATTCCCACAAGGCATTCAAAGCAACAAGCTGTTTCAAAAATAGAAGGATATAGATAATGCTACTACTCTATATAGATATACTACTCTATATAGATAATACCTACTACTCTATAACTACTACAAGTATTTTTAAGAGTTATCTAAGTAAATAAAGTGTAAAATTAAGTACCTGCAAGATTTTACATTTTGTTGCTAATGTGTAAAGCTGTGATGCCTTTTGAATATGGAAGAAAAGGATTTATCTCATTCTCACTGAAATACCAGGTTTTCAAAATGTTATTGTTCCTAAATGTTGTAGTTTTATTTACAAATAGGGTGAAACAGTCTATAGAACATCCAAGGAGGCAAATGCTCAGTTTTAGTGCCTGAGGGATATAGATCCCTATCTCCTTATTAATTCTATTCAATACTGCATGAGTCACGTTTTTTAACAATGAATTAGGAATTTTCATACCCAAGACTTCATTTGATCCCCAAAGGTTTAAATTTCCAAACTTGCAAGACATCCACAAACAATACTGGAACTGAAGAAATGTTAAAAAAGAAGGAAAAGACCATTGTTTGGTTTTGTTTTGGTTTTTTTTTTTCTGGGCAGCATCCATGTTCTATTTTCAGAATGAATGATGTGCTTCAGAGAATCAGCCTCAGCAGCAGGCATCAGTGATTTAGTGAATTTGGACTTTAATACTGGACCTTTAATGTCCCTCAAAGGTCAATAGTTAGAATTGAATTCAACCGCCTATGAGTCGTATACCAAGTAGGGACAAACCTGACCTTCCTTCATAAGAAATAAAGAAATTATTGGCCAATAAAAGCTCAGTAGGTCCAACATGCTGAATTCCTTTAGATTTAGCTCAGCCCTCCCCCTCTGATTTGTTCTATCCTTAACAACTTCCTTATTCTTGCAGTCAATATGGAAAAGAAAGCTATAAACAAAGCAAACGTGTTTATGTGCATGGTAACCAATTGGTTCATGTCATTTCTGTTAGAATGGCAGCATTTACTAAAGTTGTTGATATTTATGTGTGTAAGACAGAGAATATCACTGAATATAATGTTGATATTTGGTAAGTAGGGCAGGTAGTGAAATGGGAACAGACACTTTGCTCTCATTTTCACTCTGGGCTATACCAGGAGAGTTACAAGGGTTAAGCAATGGTTAAATTAGGGCAGAATTTGACCCCAAGGATGTTAGAAAGCAGAAACTGTAATCAATGTTTCCTTACATAAAGTTTTAAAACCACAATCCTTATACAAGACTGCTCAGTGTCAATCCACAAAGTCAATCCCTATATGTTCACTTCAAATTTAAAAGCAACATTGAAACCGCACTGTGATAAAGCCAGAATGTGGGTTTGTCTGGAATATTTTTTCCCAGATCCAGGCCTTCTTTTCTACTTTTCTACTTCTACTGCATAACACTTAACAACACATATGGCAAGTGGTATCAAATGGGTGGAGTCCCCAGCTCTCCTAAAAGAACAAGCTTGACACCCCTCTTTTAAATAAGGTATTTTTATGAAAAGGATCAGGGTACCAAAGTCCCTCCTGCAATTTACAAAAGGATCTACACTTCATTTGCAACTCCAAAAAGACTGAAAAGAGCAAAAGGTAGGATTACAGGGTTTTTTTTTCCCCTCTTTTTCTGTCCCTGTAGAGGCTTCATAACAACCTTCTGAGTGCGTAAACCCCTGTTCTCCAGCCCCCTCCCACTTCTCCCCCCCAAACAGGCATGCTGGAATGGATTTTTCCCTCCTACCCTGGCACTGTACATTTACCAAAATGCAAGGTCAAAGCTGTTTCCATCATTCCCTTCTCTGGTGTTCCTGTGGATCCTATGAGATCAGCTGCAGAGAAGAAGCAACTTCTAAACTATACACTTACTTGGGAGAGAAGAGGAAGGAAGGATCAGTAAAGAAGACAGGGATGAAAGACTTCCAAATCAAAAGTAAACCAGGGAGAAAAACGGTGGGAAGACAGAAAATCTGAAGGCAGGGGAGAGAGAGAAAATGCCCACGTGCTATTTATACCCACACACACAAACATATATAGTTAATAGGTGAATAGTCCATTAGTTGAGGTGAATACCTAATCCCAGTTCTTAAACTTCAACTAAATATTTTAATAGGAGAACTTACTTAGGGGGAGTTTTGCTTTTCTGATTATATACCATTCTTTACAAGCAGTTGTGCCCTAACTCTACATAATACAATATTTGCCCTACTCTTGGACACATAATCTCAGTTTATGTTCTTGTGATCAAATCCTCCCTGATACAGCCTAAGAAGCACTTCAACTCATTATCAGTCATGGCTGGGTACAATGAAAAAGCAAGTACACATTCTGGTAGGTACAGCCCATGAAGGCTTTTTAATTTCCTGGGTGTGAGAGGATATTGTTCACCTTACGTTCTCAGTAAATTATATACTTCCTCCTAATATAGAGAAAAATAGGGCTTTAGGGGCACTTCTACTGATTCACCAAAATGAAGCACTGAAAATGGCAACCGGGTATATTGGTACAGATGAGAGCAGCAATACCTGGCAGTTGGTACCACTCCAGGTCATGGTACAGGCTTTATTTGGCTTCTTCTGCCTGTAGCCCATGGAATCATAAGCAGGAACACCTCTCCTCACCTTAAATCGCCCAAGATCATTGTGGTATCCCATACAGACACAATATATGAGAGTCACTGTCTTTTCTTGTGAACTTAGGCATTTCATGAGTCTTACAATAGCACTGAAAAACTCAGAATCTGACCTGTGTTCAACATTTTGCCTGTCAAAAATAACCTACACATCTGTCCTGGTTTCAGCTGGGATAGAGTTAATTTTCTTTCTAGTGTTTGCTCTGTTTCAGATTTGCTATGAAATGAATGTCAATAATGCACAGTGTTTAAGTTGTTGTTAATTGATGTTTATACTATTCAAGGACTTTTTTCAGCTTCCCACAGAAGCTGAGGAGTATAGACAGAACAATAGAATGGCCAGTGTATTCCATACCATAGACATCATGCTTGGTATTTAAATAGGGGATGGCTGGGGGGCTGCAATCCGCAATCACTGCTTGGGATTATTATTGTTATTTTCCTTTTTCTGTTGTTGTTCTATTAAACTGTCTTTATCTCAGCCCACGAGGTAGGGATTTTTTTTCCCTTTCTTTTCCCCTCCTTTTCTCCCTCTTCTCCCTACTGTTTTAGTGGGAAGGGGGAGAACTCTGCGAGCGGCTGCATGGTCCTAGCTGCCAGATGGAATTAAACCTCGACACCATCCTTTTCTTTTCCCCTGGCACATCACACTGAGATTACTGTTATATGACAAAGAAACCAGTGACTGACACTGCAGGTTCCACACTCTTTAGCAAAACTATCTTCAAACTGAAACCATTTCTTCTTCTGTGTTTGTGAACTCTGCTCACCACAAATTGCTCACAGCCGAGTAACGCAATGTATTTCAAAACTTTGCATCCTGGTTTAGCACGTTCTGTAGGGTGGGCTTGGATTCTGGGTGAAATTGAACTTAAAATGCAAGTGCCCTGTTTTGGCAGAACCATGCTTCTGTAGACAATTCAAAAGGTGATGTGCCCATTCACTTTGCAAGAACTTTTCCAATGTTGTAACATTTCATTCCTCCCGCACATTTTATTAAGCAATAATGCTGATCATATAGTAGAAAAATGTTCTTTTCCCTTACTATTTCTAAATCTGTTTTCTGTTCAAGCGTTTATTCTCCTTTTGAGCATGCCTACCACAAGAACTCTACTACATGTTCCTTACCATGAATACAAGTCAGCACACAAAACATATTTTGAATTCATGAACTTGATTGTTTGCAATTAGAACAGCTATACTTTGCTGCATTCGTTAAGAGATACATGCTATGTGAATTATGCATCTACAATGGATTCCCCAGACACCGGATATATCTAATCTTTCTTTGCATGATTTTATGAACAGCTCAGAGCAGTTAATACTGAAAAAAACCCTGCAGGCAGTCAGATACTCCAGTTGAGTAAGTGGTGTATCTTACTTGCGTAAGAGCTACTGGCCAAGAATTGTTTGCCAATATCAAATAACAAAAATTTTGAAGGCAAACAGTCAGCTGGCCACAGACAGTTCACAAACATACATAAGACACAATCCACTGAATACATTATTTACTGTAAATTATTCTTTGGCACAAAGAAGTTGTTCTTGTTCAATTTTGATGTCTAAAAACATAATCCATACCAGTTATATAAAGTGATTAATAATTATAACTTATGTTGATAACCCACTTTGAATCACCCTGGTCTGATTTACTCTGATACTTGTCGGCATTGCATTTTGGGGAAAAAAAAGACAGATAAAGGGTATATAATCTAGCCACTTTAATAGATTCTCCATTGTCACAAACCTACACAGAGTCCCCAAGTACTAAATATTATATTCAGCTCTCTGAGTTAGCTAAAAGATATGTAAAATCCCAAGCAGGCAGAAGCTCCCTATTGTCCGTGCCCTTGAGAAGGCATACTGTTTATTCCACAAGTAGTTGGGAGACATGGAACAGCTCCAATGGTTTGCAAAAAGTGCTTGAATAACTAATGTACAGGGCTTAATTCTTCCAATTTGAGACACACACACATACTAATAAACTTTTCTATCATATGGGTATTCCATACACGGTTGTATGCTTATGAATAGCACACACATGTCTCTGTTACATGATATTGTTGCTTGGTTCTGCAATACATATTTTAAAGTATTTTTTAAAACTTAGGAATGTTACTAGAATGTATATTGTGGCTGTGATCTAGCAGTTAAGATATACCAATAGCTACAGACATACAAACACTATTAAAACAAAACAACATGCTTAGTTTAAAATATGTATTATAAAGCTACCACTAGGCTGTCATCAAAATCTTATCAGGAATATTATTTCTCCAGCACCTCTATTAAAGCCACTCCTCTAGGTTTATACTCCATTCCTGTAGCTTCATCTCATTGACAAACTTTCTGCAAGGTTATCCTTAGAGAATTGAAGTTCTTTAAAATCTCTCAACTAGACATTTCAGAATTGGTTGAAGTTAAGCAATCATGCTGTAAGATCAGCAGTATATTTTCAGTAAATAAAGATTAAAGAATGTAAAATTATGGCAGGAAACTGATTTTTTTTATTACCATTTCATAATTTAATCAATGTACCATGCAATATAGGTATCTATTGAGCAATAACTGTATGAAAAATTGGAATGTTATTAAGTAGTAAAAAAAAAAAAGCTTGAATTCATTTCTCTGTCTGAATATTCAGTATCTATATACCAAAGTCACTGGTCCAGTTTGGGATCTAAGTCTTTGGGAAGCATCTTTCCAGTTTTGTGACTTTCAGGGACTCCTAATCTCGCCAGAGCTTCGGTCTGTCAATGCACATCAACTTTCAAAACCAGGGCTGAGGTGCCTTGAAGGGGAAGAACAAGGAGCAAAGCTACCTACAAAATCTACTTCTTGTATGAGTTTCTAAGACCTAAAACACTTACAGTATTTTGAAGAAACTATACATACACCTATACATACACATTTATACACACACGCATAATTTTCCAACAAGGTATAGTGGAAAGCTTAATGAAAGCCCTGAGGCTCAGAGCTATTCCAAAGATGCAATGGGCATGACCTTTGGAAGCTTTGGCTCCAGAGGAGAGGGGAAAGAGGTGGCAAGGCAAGTCTCTCCACCCAAATCCCACCCAGAGGAGTGGACAGATAACAACGTACGCGTTTAATACCAAATTGTGCAGAGTGGTGTAAGGATCTGGAGTAGGTCCTGAGGCCAAAACAAAGTTCTTGGGGACAGACAAATGGCTGTGGCAGGAAATGTGTGGATGTGGGCACTGCAGTAGGAGGCTGTGCTCTTCACTCTTGTCAGGTTTGTCAGACCCCAGACCATCAGAGAAGTTTTCAGTGCCCGGGAAGGCAGAGGAAGGGCCTCTTTTGCAGGATCACTAGTATTTTCTCATGTTGGTCATGCTATTTTTATTCTTTTTCTTCTGGCTTGCTGGGCTCACAGATGATACGGCCAAGGATGTATCTTTAAAGAGCATGTTTGGGCAACAAGGGCACAGGGTGAAAATCTAAGGCTTGTTATTACCATTACTATGATGTGTTAGCACATATGCCAGCCCTCTTCTTAGCAGGACACCATAAGGTATTAATAGCTTTAAACTATGGGGAATAATATGCAATATATATATATACACACATTAAGACAGCTGGACCTTATGTGGATCAGCCTCATCAGGCTGTATGTAAATTAATCTGTGAGGTAGCCTCAACATAATCCAACTACAGATGAAATCTAGTTATCAAGTAACAAATTACCCATTATCTGGGTAATCGTCTCAATTACCTGAACTTCCAAAGGATGCATGTAGGCACTCCAAGCCCTTTGTCCCTGAACTACTTCTTTTCACAGGCATATTTAAGTACTGCTTTTGCATGAAACTAGGGACTGAAGAAGTAAAAAGACAAGCTTTAAGACTGTGTCCTGTTTCTGAGATCAGGGAGCTATGGCAGTACAGAGACCTGGTACAAGACTTGCATTACATTTAATTTGGAGAGGTACAGAGTCCTGAACACGGCACAGAGCCTTAATCTTCATGTGCACCCACAGGCAAAATTCTGTGTGGGTAGATAAAAGCAAACTGTCTTACGTAATTCCTTGCCTACGTGACGTTCTCCCAGCACCCTTTATAAGCAAAAGTAACCATTTTTTGCTCCCGTGTTTCCCCGCTACATCCTAAATCCACCGCTGCCTATTCTTCCCAGCTGGCATTAACTGGTTTTGAGCTCTGCATTTCTATCCACCCGCCCTACTGAGCGCTGGGCTCCCCAAGCGTATTTCACCTGCGCTTTTGGCAAGAGACCGTTCTAAGCTGGTGTCTGACAGAGCGGATCAGCACATTAACACCTGAACCCTGTTTGCACTACGGCGTGATTTCTAGCCTCCGTCTCGCAGCCAGTTTGGGGAGTCTGTTGTTCCAGATAAAAGGTGCTGCCTTTGAGAGAGATTACACGGCGGCGAAGGGAGCAGCTCTCCAGACTTAACATTGCAGAGCAGCACACAGGGCATTTTTTTAAAGCTGTACAAAGGAGTTATGAACCTAAATCCTGTTAAAAGACAAAGACTGAGCTGCACTCGGGTATCAAATGATGCTCTTCTACATCTTCGCAACATTCTGTTTCTAATTAATTTCACACCTTTAAACACCACTATAAATGTTTCAAAGCAACATTTTGCATTCCTTTTGTGTATTTTATTTTTGCATAGAGCACATAATATTTTTCCTGTATATTCTGCGGATTAAATATATGCAGTGTGACCACAGGAATCTTTCTGAATGCATTTTATTAAAGACTAGTTTATGCAACTTTTATAGGTCTGTGAGGAACCAGATCTCCAATATGAATAACTGAAATTCAGTTCCAAGAATAAAATTGTTATTACTTTCAATCTCATAATTGTAATACATTTCTCTTGCATCAGTTCTAGCCAAGAGAAAATTCCCTTTCTTTTGAACGAAGGTAGTAGGGACTGTAACTCCAGAGACAGGACTTTGTATTCTCCAGGTTGGTTTCAGTGGCCTTGGCCAGCAGAGCTAGCAGCACCCCAGCAAACATATGTGCTTCTAAGTGCAGAAAGTCTTTTCTTTTCTTTTCTATATTGCATTAATTAGAAAATTATTAATTGTTTTCTTTCCACCAATGCAAGTGGCAAGAAAGCAGTTGTTAGAGAAAATAAAGGCCAAACAGGAGAGACACGAGGAATCTGTTAAATGAAACAATGAGCACGAAAAGCTGTAATTACTGCAACACACCAGATCTTTTCATATTTTTTTCCTGTTTTAATTGCTCTCTGCTAAATAATTCCTTTCCCTAACTTGATTTTATCATCTTATCTCTATTTCTTATTTAGATATTAACCAGTTACTCTGTTTTTATATGAGAAGCAGTGCTCTTTCTACCAGTTTGTCTTTATTACATTTCTTTGCCAGTTCAAAAGTCAGTAGGACTGCTGATCCAAGCAATATTCAGAGGCGACTGATGACCATTTTATATGAATGATATTTGGCTTTTATGAAAAGTTATATACAGTACGTAATGGACAAAACCAAAAAAATGATTATGCATGGTATACTAAGAACTGAAATATTCCAGTTTTCCAAACAACATTATGTGATCTGAACGTAGGCATCAGGATGACTGAACACGGCTACCTACAGTCCTCCCTCCCTCATCACTACGTTTATAGTCACTTCAGAACTGATCACTGTAGCCGTGAACAAAACCATAAAACCAAGCAGCCCAGATGTTGTTCCAGTTTCCTTCAGGGAGCAATTAATCTTCTGGTCAGGAGACTATGAAATGGCCAGCAGAAATCTCTGCGTACAGGCCTGAGAGTGTCCAAACTTTGGTGTTTAGCTTCCAGGGTAGCACCTGTTTGAACTTTTCTTCTTAAGGACACTGAGTTAGGAAACTACTTGTAGTGGTAACATCTGCATACCAAGCACAAATTTATGTAAACAGGGTGAAGAATATTTATAAATATGCATTTCAAATATATTCCTTGCCATTTCTCTGTGCACATCTGTGCAACAAGAGGTTTCTTGTTTTCTCTCAGCAGCAGCAGAAGAAATCAGAAGCGACTAAACTGAAGCCACTGTAGTTACATGCTGCAACTGCACGTCAGGTGTAAGGCTGCTCATTCAGGAACTGATTTAATGTGTCGAGCAAAACACTGCCTCAGGACTCTGTATTTACTAAGTGATGCTGGGAGCAACTGGGTTTATGCAGCTCTTCAAGGCCTCAAAACTGCACCTTCCTTATTGCTGAACTGCTACATCATCTTTGCACCATTTCCAAATCCTCTGGTAGAGACATGAAACAGCTCTTATTTCTCCCTGTAACCAAGTCCCTTATCAGACTACCCTCTCATTTGGGGGATGAAAATTAGGCTTCTTATGCATTTTCCACATTTAGGTTTTTTTTTATTTAAGTGTCATTAGTATTTATGTGAGTCCAAATATGACTGAGATTATTAATCTGCCCCAAAGTTCAGTTGATCATGTGCAGGTATATGTCTGCATATAGTGCCTACCAACTTCTGTTTCTCTCATGAAGAATGGTAAAACATTTAATATTATCTCTCTAATGTATATATTTCTTGTGCATACACACCTTATGCAGGCTCCTTCAAACAAGGTAAAAAAGGCAAATTCTTTAAAAACAGTCAAATAGATCCCATATCTAGCAATTCTATGAGGCTAAAAAGGATAACGGATTTGTGAAAATACAGTAGCAAGAATGAGGATAAAAAATTCTGAAATAAAAAGCAATAGAGTGTTCTGACTGTGAACTGTGAGTGATCAGAGGGCTCCAATATGAAGTTAAATGAACAACTTTTAAAGTTCATCACAACTTAAAATGATAAATAGGAAGGTTTGATGTAGAAATTGTGTGACTGGAGCTGTGGCGATATTTAGCCATAAAAAAGACAGCACCTATGACTTATCCCTACCTGTCATTCGAAGAGGACAGGGATCATATGCTTAATTAAAAAAACAAGCAAACTGTCAGAAAAAAAGATGGAAAGAAGGTCAGAGAGGAACAGAAAAATAAGCAGAGACAGGCTGGGAAAGAACAGAAGCAGAGCTGGATTTGGGAGAGATCAGGTGAATTAGCCAGTGAAGGTGACACAGGATGCAGTGATACGGTCTTGTCTCCTGGAAGAAGACAACAGTCTTGCCACAGCAGTCTGAAAACCTAGACAGTGTTCAAGTAGGCAGCTGAATTAATAATGAAGCTTTTAATCAGATAGAAGTAGCCAAAAGCTATACATTGCCTTAAAGCTCAATGTAGAAACCTTCAGCCCTTCTTCAGTGTGAGGTTCTTGTGGTGAACTAGGAGACAGTGATCCTATTTTTTGGCTACTTTTAAGGATAGATATAAATTAGAGGCCCTTCCTCTTGTGAAGACAGCTTATAAATACAAACTCACTTGCAAGTAGCCTGTAATACTCCTTCTGGGAAGCTGATCCAGAGCCTCACAGATCTGAACTCCTCACGTCCAATTAATTCTTGTGCCAGTACTGCCCTTCAGCTTTACTAGCTCTTCTCCCTGCTGCATGTGTGTATCTATATTCCAACGTATTCACTGAAGCAAATACACTGCTAAGCACCAGCTGTTGTAGAAGCATGGGTCTTCTTGCGTTCCAGCTAGGGATGTCAGAACTGTGGCAACCATTTTTTCTTCTTCCAGTAAAGTATGTCAGTAAGGGGGCCTTTGGCACTCAGCTTCCAAGGTGTGAGAAATCAAGGCCTTTGAGACCATGTCCGAAAGCTGATCTTTTCCCCAGGAGCTGATACGCTCAATTTAACAGTTTCTCTTATATACAGCATGAGATAGTAGAAGGCAAGGCACTTTCAGTGAGGTGGTGTTAATTTAGAACTGCTTTGTTAGCTTAGTTCATTAACCTCTAAGTCATACCACAAAACCCTTTTGTTCTTCCTGTCTTTCTCTTGGGTGAAGGATGAATGAAAGGGAGATTGAGAGAGAGATCTAAGTTTCAAGGAAGACCTGGGCAGACTTTCCTTCTGATTTGTAATGGCATTTTACTGCTACCACTCACGCAGTCAGAGTTCTGGAAGGACACTTCTTAATTAAACACAAAAAATAAACCTCCCTAATGAAACTAAGTCAACTACAGGAATGGAACCCAGCACACTTGTCTCACAAGGGGGATTGTTATGCAGTCCATCAAATACACGAGAAAGATGTCCACAAAACCGCACCCTACAAATACGCAATTGGCAATGCTTTAAAATCAGCTTTTTCAGAAGAAATTTGTTTTCTCCCAATGTATGCATGGGATGCAATGTATGCAGTTAACTGACTTTTTAAGGATCTTTTGAAGTAGCAAAGAGCTCACGCAAAGCCGGTACGGCCACTGAACACAGCATCAATGAAAGACCAAATCCCAGATGCTGAAATTCTACAGCTCAAAAACAGTGAAACATAATAAACACAGGAAGATCTCAGAAACATCTCGTAGGGCAGGTGCAGTAACTGTTAGGGTCCTTTTATAGAAAGGAAAACAAAGTTAATAAGGAAAAAAGTTCAGATGTGAAAAATCCACTTTGACTTATTTTCACACATCAGAGACAAAACCAAGCCAAATACTAACACACATGTATAAATCCAATTGAAGCTAGGGACTACATAATAGCAGAAATAATACAGCAAATGTGTGTGAAACTTTTTTTTTCTGTGTACACAACTGCACAGACAGTAATCATGTACCTATGTCGTCTTCTTTTCAAAAACAAGTCCTTCATCTTTGTGGTTATTTATATTACATGTTTTACTTAGATTAATCCTACAGTTCTATTTCCTTTTCCTGTTGTTTTCTGGCCATTACACCCTCATGCTATTTTTTACTGTATTTTAAGGATTAGAATATTCTTTTGTTAATCAAATAATCACTGTAGGTTTCTAATTCTCTTTTTATAACTTTTCTAGTCATTTTGTTTGCATAAATAAATGTACTTCCCCTGAAAAGTACAAGATTGGCAGCACTTTCAACTCAATATTCAGCCCACATTCTATTAAGCCTGGGTGCCTCATGTGTGTTCTGGAGGGTACACCTCCAAGAGCGAGAGGCTAATTCATTCTTCATGCTTATTCAGTCCTTGGCCTTTCTACTGATACTTCCAACAAGGATGCCAATTAGCACTAATTAAGGTAGTGGATTTTGTGATAGGGAAGCCTTTAACTAGAAACTGGACTGACATCATCTACTCTTTTCACAAAAGACATGAAACAGCTGTTAAACAGTAACTCCTAGTGGCACTCTCATACAGAGAAAGCCTGGATTCAATTTGGGCACAGACAGACACCTTCAGAAGGTCTGCAGTTTGGCTTCAGCTTAGGAGATGTCATTTTGTAACCAAGATATCTGCCTTCGTTTAAAAAAAAATGAAGATTTTAAAGAGCTGTTTATGGAATACTATATAGCACACAGTTTTGTAAAATGCACTTAATAAAACTGTGGTTATAAAAGGCTACAGAAAATACATAAACCTGTACCAATCACATAGATTTTTAAAGCAGAGTTTTAAACCTATAGAATTATATTAGTCTTATCCTCACTTAATTAAATAGAAGTTTTCCATGTGAGTGAAATAGTCGAGCCTTTTGGTCACCAAAATTATGCAAGAAACTATACACAGCAAACTTTTTTTTTCTCTTCTGGCTGGGTAAGATGCCCCAAGGGGAAAGCAGTCCTTGTGTGTGTATGCACGTGTTCAGATTTTGATGCTTGATTTCTTTTTCAAATAACAAACGTAGAGAAATAAAGCTTTTCAATTTTTTTTTTTTTACATACATATGCATATATCTGTCTGTCTGTCTATCAAAACAGCCTAAGGAAAGTCTAAGATCTTTGTGAATGCATATTTCAACAGTTGGGCCCTAATTTGATTTATGTGATAAAGGGGGTAAGCACCCCTAAATAACTGCAGTTATCCAAACTTGTTAGTTCTTAACCTTATTTAAACTCTAAGAACTAGGCTTCAATAGTGTTAAACTGAATGGGAACAAAGCTAACCCCTATACACAACTCATTTTCAATTTTAATCATGTTTTCTGTATTCTTTCTCCTTTGCCATCACAAATTTTCTCTAGCCAAACTTGCTGCTTCTCTCACCGTCTCAACCCAAAGGGCAACATTACCATGTAAGTTGAAGCACTCAATGGATCCTTTAAGTTGCACTCTGAAAACTCAACTTGTATTTCCAATTACCTGCAACTCCATTTACAATCATCCCACAATGCCAGTTCTTTTATTTTCAATGAATCACAGAATCATATGGGGGACCTCTGGAGATCATCTAGTCCAACCCCCCTGCCAAAGCAGGTCCACCTAGAGCAGGCTGCACAGGAACATGTCCAGGTAGGTTCTGAATGTCTCCAGAGACTGCACCACCTCTCTGGGCAGCCTCTTCCAGTGTTCTGCCACCCTCAAAGTAAAGTTCCTCCTCATGTTTAGATGGAACTTCTTATGTTCAAGTTTGTGCCCGTTACCTCATGTCCTGTCACTGGGCACCACTGAAAAAAGACTGGCCCCATCCTCTTGACACCCACCCTTTAAGTATTTATAGGTGTTGATCAGATCTCCCCTTAGGCTTCTCTGCGCTTCAGCTTCAGCACAAGTAACTAATCTACTCTCTCTGACATGTTACTTTTAGAAATGCTAAACTGGAAGTGTTGGTAATATGACTGTGTGGTGGGTTGACCTTAGCCAGTTCCCAGACACCCACCCAGCCGCTCTCTCACTCCTCAAAACGATGGGGGAGGAAGATGAAAAGGCTCATGGGTCAAGATAAGGACATTAAGATCACTTACCAATTACCATCAAGGAAAAAACAGACTTGATTTGGGGAAAATTAATTTAATTTTTGCTAATTAAAGGTAAGAGTTGGATGGTGAGAAACAAAAGACAACAATTAAAATACCTTCCCTTTACCTCCCTCTTCTTTCGAGGTTTGACTTCACTCCTTCATTTCCTACTCCTCTACCTCTTGCCTCCCACACAGACTGCAGTGTGGATATCTGCTCTGACCCTGAATGCCTCCCACAGAGGCCACCCCTGCAGCCCCCTACCAATACCTTCCCACCTACACCCAATACACATGCTAAAGATGTTGATTGTCTCTTTTTTAGGCTTAACTGAGAGATGCTTGACATTGACCCCATTATGCAGCCTTGCCTTCGGTTTGGAAGACAGACCTAAGTCACATTTACCTCCCCGTAGAGACCATAACACTTGGCATAATTGCCTGAGAGAACTGTGAATCTCTACCACCATCATCATAAAACCCAACTGAGTAACATAATGGTCATTACTTAAAAGAATCGTTCGTGTTTTGATACCAAAGACCTCAATAACAATAAAGCTGATAAAGTCTATACAGTATTTGATTTTCCTCCTCCTTATTTGTTGTCTTTTAACAGATCTTCCTCACTGTGTCTTTCATACAGAGACAAAGTTACACCAACATAACTGCTAAAAACTACGTCAGCCTCTGCAATACTCCTACAGTAGCATCTGTGAGCTTGGGCCAAAAAAGATTAAACATTGCATTCTGGCCTTCTTAGCAAAATGCATTCTGCAAGCAAAAAAGACATGTTAGAATCACCAAGACTAGTAGTACTTTGGTGGAGCTTCTAACACATTATTTGCATTTCTTAAATAAGAAAAACTATGTTTGCTGTGACATGTATTCTACACTTCTGCCAAAAAAATTTGACTCTTTCGTAATGTTATTATATTGGAATTAGACAGATGTGTTCAACTTGTTAGTTCACACACTTGACTGTTAGTCTTTTAACCATAGATTAGATGGATAATTACATAAAACTAATAAGTTCCCTATAAAAAACTATAGGGTTCCCTACATAAACAATGCTTACTACTATAGTACTCACTGTTATGTAGGTTGGGAGGGGCAGAAAAAATTAAAACAAATGAGGTTCATGTTAAGTTTCACGTAATCATTACATTTCATACTCACTGAATTTTGTAACTTCATCTACATAGCTTTGTAACATCCTAACAAATATTTTCACATTAAAATGCCAACCCAGATGAGGCCACACTCAGGAAACAAACCCTGGGGTGGAAAAGGGGGTCACAGCATAGACTTCACCATCTGCCAAAGTGGATTTACAGTGTCTACAGTTAGCTAAGTTACTCACTGCAAATATACTCTGGGTGAAAAATAGCTCTTTTTTTCTGCCATGTAAACTGACCTTGACCCTACCAACAGCGTTCAGTACTCCTAAATTTTATCAGAGAGATGCTTAACAACAATTTTATCTCTGGATTGGTCTTGAAATGTACACTGCAAAGAATAAGCAGCTGAGAGTGGTCACTTAGGTCACACAGCAGCAGCTCAGTGCCCTGACCAGAGAAGAAACAGGACTGATACTGCACGGGTATGGCCATCAGCCATCTGACAATAGCAATGAGAACATGGTACAAAGAAAGTCCACCAGTAATGCATATGTTATATCTGTTCACAAGATACATTTGTTGAATATTTTTGAATAGCTAAAAAATTGAGAAAAATCTGTTCGTACACAATTCACAGGGAAGGAACAAGGACAAATTTGCCAAGCAAATTGTTTGCTATGCATAGATATCCCAGCTGTCCTCATTATCTTATTTATCCTGTTTAAATCTCCCTTGCACTCCTACCTTCTTGCCTGGTTTACCCAATGTCATCCCTTCCTTTATCATGCCACGTGTTTTCAAAGGCATGGTCATGTCTCTGCCCAAAAAACTTATTCTTCCACTGACGCTTATTTTAGTTCTTTTTTTTTCTTTCACGTAGTTTGGAATGAGATCACAA
This sequence comes from Tringa tobata, assembly GCA_033628505.1. NCBI lineage: Eukaryota > Metazoa > Chordata > Aves > Charadriiformes > Scolopacidae > Tringa > Tringa tobata. The sequence goes on from JAHREE010000215.1 coordinate 2,319,020, forward strand.
AACTGTTAAACACATAATAAAAGCTCCCAGAAATCTTCTCATTGAGCATGTGACATTAAGTAGCAAGTGCCAATAAAATGGCTCTTTCCTCTGCAGAAAGATACAGTGATTCAGATTTTAAAGGCACAGAAACTAAAGGTACCTGAATCTTCCACCAGATAGAAGGAAGCTAAAGTAGGAAGGATAGGCTGCTAAAAGGAAGGATAGGGAAGTGTCAACAACTAGGCCAACTCTGCCACAGTCTTCCTGTACAACTTGGGGAAAAGCCACAAAGGTTCCTCTCTGTAATGTAGAACAAAAATGCACGCCTGTCTGAAAGGAAGATAACACGTTAAAGACTGCCAGATGCATAGGAATCACAGTAGTGGGGATTACATTGAATATAAATAGATCACATGTAAGAGGGCATATGTGCATGGATGTGGACACATACAGGGTAAATCTGAGAGGTGAGAGAGGGAATGCTCTGAAAATTGACACTCTGGCATCCTTTACATTTTGGTAAGAAAAGCCTAGTTTTGTTGGAAAATTAGGGCATTCATCCCACTTGGAGGCACGTGTCCCATGGAATAAGCAATACAACTTCACAACAGTCAGGTCTACTGTTCAAACATCGTATGGATTCTTTCCAACACCCCTGCTACATATAACCATACAGCCTTTTTTTCTACTTCCTTCTAGTATGGACACGGTTCTGATACAATTACATTTTGAAAAGGGGGAGGCAATAGTGAGTGGGAGTCAGACAATGTTAAAACAAGGAGAGCAGCAGGGGACAGAAGTCAGCAGGGACAGATCACGCAGGCTGCTCGCCCCGCTGGGACTGGAATCGCTGCAAACTCTACAGCCAGAATTCAGGGCTTCACTAATTCTCGGCGTATGAATAGTAAATGCTTTCAATTTGAAGCGACATTTCCGTGCAATTTAGCTGCATCGGTTCCAACCACGCTCTTTTTTCGTAGCCAGTCAGCTTTATTGTTAAAGAAATGTTAGGGCACGAACACGTAGAGCAAAGTGCATGTGTAACGTGTAAACAAGCCCCCTGGACCACCTCAGAATGCATCAAACAGCCCCTGGTGAAACAAAAGCAAATAGCATTGCTCTGGATTAATATCACAGGGCTGCAGGAGAAAAGAAATCACCTACTAAATCTTAGCTGCTCAGTTTCTTAAGAGAGGGATAAACATTTTGCACATTAAATGGGTACCAACAGCTTGAAAATTACATTTCTGTTAGAAAATTTTATAATCACTATATTACAAGGAGCCATAAAATTACTGTGACTATAAAAAAAACTAAGAAAATATTTCTTTCACTTTTTTTCAGATTTCTTACTTAGTGCACGACAGAATTTAATGGACAGCCAGTCTAAGTCTATTAAGGTAAAGACAGTGAATCTTAAATCTTTCAAAGACCAAAATACTCAACTTGAAGATCATTAATACCCTCCCTCTGTTCAATGGGACTATTAATATTTTTCAGCTTAAGCACATGCTAAAATGCTATACCGGGACATTAGATGTTTTTTTTTTTCCTTTGGCAAGTACATCTTTAAGACTTTCAAATGTCAAATAAAGGTAAATGGAAAAGGGGCAATAAACATATTTTAAAGACTGAATCCCAAATAACAAAGAAAACCATATGACATGCAAATGAGTTTTTCTTTCAAACAATATTTAAAGATTTGTTACCTCTTTTATTTATTTGACAAATCCAATTGCCATACACAGTAGATATGCTATATGTGTGAATGCTTGTAAAGATATGAGCTATCAGAGGTTAAACTTCATATGTCTTGAAAATTGACTTAATTTAATGGCATATTTGTTATTTGACATAGCGTAGGTTAACTCATTGCTGCCTTAGACTGCCTCAACCCCAAGGTTATGGTTAGCTCCTATTCTCTTTGCGGTCTGCCACGTAAATCATGGATCACTGCTCTTCCAAATGATTACTGCTCACTTGTAGTCATGTCCTCTACTGTCTGTCAGCCAGTCTCTGAACTCTCTGCTCTTCCTCAACTGCTTTGCCAAGTCTTATCAGGTCACTTATAAAAAGATATGAAATAGCATAGGTGTATTCTCTCTCTGGCCTCTCGGGACCAGTGAGAATGATCTTTTGTACCCAAAAACGTCCTCTAGAGGCCACTGTCTGCCCTATCATCCCTATCCAAGAGGTCGAATACTTTCCTCTCAGTGCATTCTATAGACGCTCCGAGAACGTTCCTCCCTCCCGGTTCCCTTAGAACTTGGTTCTCACTTGGTTCTCTCCTACAGTGTGACCACCCCAGTGACCTGCTACCAGACACCAAAATGCATGTAAACATTTACATTCACTGTAGATTCTTGGTTTCTACCAATACTCCTTTAGTAAGTTTAACAAACTCTTCTTTTTATTACAATATTATTTATATTGTACAATAGTACAAAATAATCAAGTAACAACATAAATTTTCCGTTCATCAGAGGCAAATTCTTCAACATCTACAAGGACGTTTCTGCCTTTATCGACTGCATGTCTGTATGCATGAATGTAAAGTTCAATGTTTTTCTGAAAAAGAACTACAGCTAATTACAAGGTCTTTCCCGTACTCCCAAACCAAAACCACCAGCCCAAGCAAGGAATTGTACATTACTAACATCCAAGCTGCCAAAAGGTTTCAATAACTTTATAACCCAAAATAACTGCTATATCGTGTAGTCTAAGGTCAGGCTTATTACTGTGCCCTCAAAGATATCAGATAGATGATGGTATTTCAACCTTCTAAACTACTTTGTGCCACAGGAAAACACAATGGGTGTACCTTTGCCACAAATAAGCAATGCGTTCAGAAATAGCAAGAAACTGTTCAGCCAGAACACACCAAGATGATTCAGCAAGTGAAACAAGCCCCATACTCCAGAGAAATCTCCAAACCTCCACCACAGAACGCTCTGCTAATGACACTGGGAAAATTCCCCTCTGATCACTTACTTGACATTCAGTTTGACCTTGAGACTGTGAGCAACATACAATGGCCTGGACTCTTAGAAAGCAAAAATCATGTATTCCTTTAGAACATTGCCCTGTCCTGTTCAGCATCTTGTTTTTAACTGTGCCCAGTCATGGATATCTCACAGACATTTCAGAAACCGCTTGTCTTAATCAATTTAAAAAAAATAACCAAACAAACAACAATAACATACAAAGGGCGAGCTAATTGCACTAAGTCCTGAAGCATGATACTGCAGAGTTACAATAACCTGAACACATGAGATGTAATGCTGACATCCAGGTCAGACCCAAGAATCAAATGAACAAAAAAAATTAGGTTCCCCATTCTACACACTAGTTCATTGCTATCTTTCACATTTCAAACAAGCTAATATCTAATATATCTAATATAAAGTATCTGCTAATATTTTTAAAATACTCTTAAGAATTTTGCCATGTCCAGAAATTGTCCCCCAAATTAAATTGCCATGAAAACACAATGTTTTTTTCTTTAGTCTATAGACAGATATTAAGAGATAATTTTATAAGTCCTATATCTAGAACCCTCCATCGTCATTATAGGTCTTAGATACATGTCATAGATCATAGAGGATGCTTGAGAAAGTCTTTGATCATTAATCATTACAATCTCCTGAAAGATTGTGGGTTTAAAATCTACGTAGTCACATGCATGAACAAGTTGCTCTGGAATAAGAAGTTAACTCGATCCACTGTAATTGCATGAATGTGAAGTTTTATTTTATGACAAATGTAAATTAAGATAATTCATTCCCTACTGAACAGGCTGAGTCTTCAGTGAAGTAGCTGAACTACCTGGATTAACCTCATAGTTGCCAGAGGAATGAAGAACACACATAGGAATAATGCAGTCTATAAAAAAAAAATCCCAAAAATTTCCTTTGATGGCTCTTTCATTGGTAGTTGAACGGTTTGGACACTTCTCTTTCTTTGAAAACACCAACAAATATGGAAAAGAAGAAGTATCTGTTTCCAGTACAGAGATATTTAGCTGTTAAACTGATAAAGATCAGGCCCAGATTCAGATTTACTCGATGGAAAAGAAAGGAAGAGGAAAACTAAGTAGCCTGTGGTATCCTAATCACTAATGCCTGGAGTTCTGGATGAGCTCCTGCTCATCTGATGCATTGCGAGCTAAATGGTTACATCACTCACCTGCTCACATACATCAGCATTGCATCAGCATTCATACTGATGTTTATCACTTAAAAAAAAAAAACAAACAAAAGGACCTTGAAAGACCTTGGCATTTGTCAATAGTACGGTAGTTGGCATCTTCTCCTACTAATACATCTGTGCTTCTTCCAAGGAAGATGGTTTGATGCATTCAGATAGGTAGTTGAGAAAGGTAAATTGCCCCACATCACTCTACAGAAGGTCACTACCTAGTTGATAGGAGGCCTCAGAAACTAGCAAAACTCACTACAGCATTCAAAGTGACACACGGATTGCAAATATAGACCCATATAGGTATTCTGCTCCAAGAAGTATAAACAGGTCATGTAAGAGATTAAGTACAACATAAATTCAGAGTTATTACATTAAATGCAACCATTTACCCAGTGGATATCCATTAGATATCCATTCCATAATATCTTGCATCTTCAGTAGAACATGACAACTCAGGAAAACCAGTGAAAAGTACCCAGCTGGAACTTTTTGGGCACAAAACATAAAATATTAAGTGAGGATCTATGTTATGCACTACTCAGGAGACCAGACCTCAGACCTCACAGTCCCTTTCTTGCCTTAAAATATCTGAACTGTAGCAAATGGTTGAAGACTTGTGGGTAATTTCTATTTCAGGTGTTAAGAATGCAGGTGAAGATCTGCACTTTGAATTGAGCATTCCTGGAAACAAAGTTCAGTGATAGTGTATCCTTTGGATAATCAGCTATAACCCTTCTTCTTCCCCTTGAAAACAGGGAAATTTGTTTTCAGACTTACTGTGTCAGATGGCGATCACTGGGGGATAACAGTGAACAAGGCATAGATTTTACCATCCCACAAGAATGAAGAATTAGTCCCTTTGGCTGAATGACGGTCTTGGAGATAATTAAGGGAATTCTGTCACCATCAGACAGTATAAAACCACAGCTTTTATACTCAGTGAAAGAAGGGAACCAACGAGACAAGAAGTGACTTTGCAAGACAACTGACACCAGCAGCCTCTCACTACAAGACTGCCAAATTCTACCCAATGCAGGACTATACTGAATAAAATATTCATTGAGCCTCTTGTGGCCTCCTGCCAAGTCTAATAGCCTTTGCTAGGCCCTTGGTGGAAAACACGGAAGAACCAGAATCCTCAGAGACATGCTAAAAAGCTACATTGAAGAAGTCTGCTCTGGACTATGTTCTTACCATCCTACCTGAGACTTATGGGAAGATTTCTGTGAGAACACGTCTGTGCAAAGATTTAGAATTTGGACTTCCCAAAGTAGTCCTGCTAGTAGCACTGCTTTCAGATATAGAATTACTTTGCATTCAAAGCTGCCCTTTGCTACAAGACCCAACTCTTACCTCCCTCTTCACCACTTTTTTTTTTTTTTTTTTTTTTTAAATCAAGGTTTAGTTCAGCACGTCTGAGGGCAGAAAACTTCATATTGAGGTGCAAGAGCATGTTCTTGCAGGCTCAGAAATCTATGTGGCACAGCGTTTGAATGGATTGGCGTTTCACCTCTAAGCATTTGGTCCCTGTCCAGTTTAGGATAAAAAACAAAAATTAATGTAAAGATTTTACTTATAGTCCTTGGCTTTATCTCTGTCACAGAAGCATTTCTCAGTTTGCAGGAAAATTATAGCTGCTATTCAACAGTGGCATAGTAGGGGAACTGCCTTGCCAGCACTAGAGTGCATGAGCAGTACTGCTTGAGAGATTGCACACTCCCACCTGCACTATACTTAGTTCTAGCCAACACTAATCATTTCCAAGAGACATCTACTAACATGCATTTCCTCTCAAAATCCTGACTAATGGTGAACATCAATACAGCAAACGGATAGGATATATCACTTGGATATATCTGTTTCACATAACAGAAGGATTTAACTTTAAGGAATTTGTGACCTAAAAATGTTCGGTGCAATTAATGATTAATTAATTACAAAAGTGCAGACTTTTGTTCCAATTACAGTTGTTACCCTTATTGTTGTGCTAAAGCAAAGCACTGGGCTTCCTGGTGTGGGCTGTTTGTTTTTTTAATGGGAGCCAAACAAATCATTCACTGTAAAAGCTGGTTTCTCTTCTGGAGCCCTTTCTCACACATTTTCAGTGCCCCTTGACTCGGGCATCTGCCACAGCAACACCTCTGCTCACAGCAGGGGAGAAGGTGAAGGGCTTNATCAATACAGCAAACGGATAGGATATATCACTTGGATATATCTGTTTCACATAACAGAAGGATTTAACTTTAAGGAATTTGTGACCTAAAAATGTTCACTGCAATTAATGATTAATTAATTACAAAAGTGCAGACTTTTGTTCCAATTACAGTTGTTACCCTTATTGTTGTGCTAAAGCAAAGCACCCAGCTTCCTGGTGTGGGCTGTTTGGTTTGTTTTGCTTTTTTTAATGGGAGCCAAACAAATCATTCACTGTAAAAGCTGGTTTCTTTTCTGGAGCCCTTTCTCACACATTTTCAGTGCCCCTTGACTCGGGCATCTGCCACAGCAACACCTCTGCTCACAGCAGGGGAGAAGGTGAAGGGCTTCATCACAAGCAGATGCCAAAACTCTCCATGCACAGACTGGGGCAGAGTGATCATCCACTCTCAGCTGCCGTATGACCTGACTGCTGTCCTGGAATCTTCTCCAGCCCCAAGAGGTTTGAGAACACTGTGCTGCTCAGAATATGAAGCCCTGATTCTCCTGATCAGCCTGTCTCCCACGTTGCAGAAAGTGCTGATGGGAAAGCAGTAACACAAGCTCGAAGGGCCAGATTTTGCCCTCAGTTATCCTTATGTCAGCTCAATAACAGCAGATGCATTATACAGGGCAGAAAGAGGACCTATTTTTTATAGCTTCGTGTGGTCTTTTATTGAGTTATTTTCATTTTTCAAACAAGCATTACTGCATAACAGAAGCACAACTGATATTTGCAAATGGTAGTTCTGAGGAAGGAAAATAGTAACATATTTCCAACACATCTGTGTGAAGACCTGATCTACAGGTCTTGGAGAGCTTCCCAATAGCCAGCATCCCAAAGCACCAAAAATGGGATTATAGACATCTTTAAGCCACCCTGTAAAATGGAAACATGCAATGGCATCAGAAAAAGAAAAGAATAGGACAATATGGGGAAGGAAGGATATGGGTGCATGTGTATGTGAAAGGAAAAGAGCATATGCAAGAAGAGACATCTACAAAGCTTGTTCAGTATATTGAACAATCTTTTCTGTACTGTATGTGTTATTGACACCTCTGTGATTCATATTGGCAAATTGTATAAAAGATCTCAAAGCCTTAATTAAAGTGTTACAAAATGTAAGCATCTTGGTCCATTAAGTAAATATCATTCTAATTCCTAAGCATTTATTGGGGCCTCTGTGTTTCATTTACCAAAATTTACAAATGGCAATAGGAATCATTCCACTGTCCTCAACACTCTTTTGACCTGATACCAATGCCACAGAAGCTGGACAACTTGCCTGGTGATCCTAACATGAACTGGCGGGCTTTTTCTTTTCAGAGCAATCATCATAAGTTGGTCAGTAAAATCTTTAAAAGACACTGGACTCTAGCAGAGAAATCCTGGTAGAGTTAAAATCAATAGCAAAACTCCATGTGACTTCCAGAATTTCACCTAGAGTTTACCTGCCCAGGTCATGCCTGCCACATTGCTAACGCCAGAAGCAGTTGAAGAGCACTGGAAGCACAGGTGAGCGTTCTGGGTGGCACAGCTCTGGATGTCTGAGTAAAGGAATCAGTCACTGGAGAGCATTTATAACAGCCAATAAGACACATGGATTTCTATATTTCTAATGCAATTAGAATTTAAATATAACTATGCAAATACCTGTACTCTGATTGGGATAAAAATGCAAGATTTCCTATTCCTGCATTGTTACCCAGCAACAGCTGCAGTCTTACAATAGCAATCAGCCTCCTGAAACCAATCAAAATGCAGAAAATTGCACAACTGGGGAAAAAAGCTATGCACTATTTACATATACAGCATTACAGCAGTTTGATCATCTGAGGCAACTCAGTTTTGTCACAATTTTGACACAGAATTGCTTATAGTGAGCACAGCAACCCTACGCAGGGAAGTTCTTCTCAGTAATAGACCACTATGCTAAATCACCAATGTAAACGTGCATGTTTACCTGCTACCAGAGTCTGGCCACAGGATCCACTACATCATGCAACAATTGCTTTGCTTGCCCTGAAGCTCTTCCTGCCTGTTGCAGAAATTCTTCTTTCTTTCTTTCTTTCAACAGGGCCAACTATCATCTTGTGTTCTGTCTCTCCTCACCAGCTCAAATTATTTGCCTTCTCTGTTTGTCTAAAGAATAAAGGATCAGTCTTCAAATACTAACTATCAAGTAGAGCTTGCCATTCTCTTTGGACATGTACAGCAGAAGTCCAATCAAAACAGGCTGGCAGGCAACGAGCTATGCCACCACTGCAAACATGTCTATGTGCTGAGGTATGTTTCACTTCTGGATCTCTAAATTCCCACTGCAAATATTAGATGTAAGAAAATTGTGATCCTTTGCTGCAGCTGAAAGAACCCGCCTGCTTACAGATCAGTCTCCACAAACTCACAGCTCCAGCCCTCATCCCTTGAGTGCAAACTAGGGAAGAGGACATTTACTTACCATATTTGAGGAACCTCCCCTTAAGTCCTGAATTAGTTGATAGCCCAGGCACTACCAAAATACAAACATTAAACAGCCAATAGATCTCAATGACTGTAAGTAGCTCTGGTATTTATGTGGAGATTGACTCGGGGGACCGTTGCACCATGCTTACAGCTCTCCTGCTTTCAAACCACAGCTGCTGCTTTTCACTTGTGAGAGAGAAGGGAACCGTCCGATTCTGAATCAAAGAGCAGCTTCAGTTTTCAAAGATTTATCTATCTTCCAAATATATTAGCTAGAGTAAACAAATAATGAAAGATAGTTGTCTTTTTCTCTAAAATTGTCCATTATAGTGATAGTCCTAGATAGTCCTAGACTATCACAGCTACCATGATGCAACTAATTCTGCCAGATGTGTAAAAATTTGCAAATATTTTTATTAGACTTTGACTTGCCATCTGGCAGCAGCATTTTCCCCTACAAAACTTCCTTAGTTCTCAAAAGTGTCTGCTTTCCTAAGAAACTGACCGAAGCCAACGCTGAAATTAATCAGAACTTGGACTTTTTTCACTTTGCACCTTGATAAACTAGTCAGCACAGAGTTCCACGCAGCTGTGATAGATCATTACCAATATCTGCAGCACCTGGCTGGTCTCCACCTGCTCCGTGTTTATTGAAAGGCAGGATCAGCCTCATCCAATAGCCAAATCTTGTAGTTTCACTTTCTTGCATTGCTTTTTATATTTCTCTGGTTTTCTTTTGCAGCTATGCAGTCACAGAAAACAGGACCTCAAAAGGTCACATCACCCATCCCTTTGTCCCAAAGCAAGATCAAATATATCAGATTGTATTACCTCATTACTCAAAGTATTTTTTCTGCTTTTTAAGATAAAATCCTTTTTTTTTCTACCCCTTATCTATAAAACTGACTAACCACATATTTTTTTGTAGGGTACAAGAAATAAACAGTGTCACTCATTCCAAGAATGAATAACAACTGTAGCTTGTAACTACAGAGACTGACATATTCCTACACTTTCATTTCAAGAATATTTTTAGCAAAATCATACATTCAGGAATTTTATAATTAACTAACACTTCTGCTGAATTTTCAGCTTGCCACAGAGATCCACACCCATACATTACAAAAATCAAAGATGATTACCATTGAAATTGTCTGGAATGATGAAAGTACACTGAGTCTTCAGTATGCAGTACACTGTACATCAAGAAGATGTCCTGGTTTGGAATAGCTTATCTTACTCAATCCCCTGTACAGGATCACCTACATGCCTGCATTTGAGGCAAGTGGGAATTGTGCCTCACCTACAATTATAAGTGTGTCTTATCTTACAAAAAGTGGGCGTGATTCTTGTCTTGATGTAAGACAGGACTGATGATGGAGAGTTCAGGGGTATATTCATCAATATCCAAGACGACTACACACTTTCCACAACTACCCACAAACCAATCTCTGCTGGTTTTGGTTTTGTAGTTACTGATACGGAGAGCACAAAAAGTAACAATCTTGTTTGTTTTTTCAAAACACTGCCCCATAATTGTTTCACTGAAATCCACAGTGAGAGATAAGGTTTAAGCTGTATTCCCCACAAGTTAGGCAGGTAAGTCGGCACCATGTTCTTCACCCACAGCTGACCTTGACTCACAGTAAAACAGCAGCCTTGTCTCTACAGGATGTCTAACATGCATATGCTAGTCTTGCTAGAAGCCCAAGTCATGAAACTAAACACCTTGTGCTAAGTGCTGTAAAAACACACAAGAAAAAGACGGTCCCCGTAGAAAAAGCACACCTGCTTTGTCAGTCATAGAGCCTTAAAATACAGCTTTAAGTGATTTCACATCTCACTATCCCCTATGACTCTGTCTTTATCTCTTCTTGACATTGCTGAGAACAATCTCATTTTGAAGATGAGCGTAAAACAGATGTCACTGCATGTGTGATATCATGTGAAAAAATATCAAAACCTTAAAGGTGAGCAAAGATTCTATAAACTGCTAAATCACGTCAAACCTAAGAGTATTTTGAAGTTGGAAATATGCCTGAAGGCCTGCTATAAAAAGTAGGACTTTTGCTGAAAGAAGCTCTGTCTCTTTAAAAGGACATCCCAAATTTTGATTTTCGAATTTAAACTATAAACTACATTTTTTTAATTCTTAATTACATTTGTATCTCTACCCTGCGTTCACACCTGACATTCTGCAGTCCTTTCCAAGTTATTCAAGCTCTTCTTGCAGCAATACCTGGGTACGTTCAAAAGTAAGTACAATCACTGGACACACTCAATTTACACTAATGCTCCAAAGAGAAGAGTTTGATCCCTAGCATCCTAGCTGTGTCCAAGGGAATTTTTTGTCTCTCTAAAGTGAACTGAACCTATCTGTCTCCTATGCAGAGCAAACGAAATAGAATCTTATATTTTTCCATTTTATTTTTATCGGGCAGCTCAGTGTCATCTCTGATCCGCGAATCCTACAATGCTTAGGGTCAACACCGACCAGCATAAAGGTAAGCAGGAGACAGAGCAGCATGATGTTTTGTTATGGAAACATAAAAATTACTTGCTTTCATTATTCCACAGTGTCACTACTCATATTAAAACAAATGTACTCCTTAATACAAAGTGAAGATCTATTAAACAACGAACTGATCTGAACTGTCCTACCCCAGTTTTGTTTCTAAGCCGTGTTTACTGAAGCACACAGCTCCCTGTTTTGTCCTACTCCTCTGGACATTACGTCTTTTTTTTACACTTTTTACTTTAATTTCTGTGATACTATAAAATAACTTAAAATGGGAAGGACTTACTTGGCCAACCATAGAATCTCCCCATTGAAACTGAACTGATTCCTACTGTATCTTTTCTAACTTGCAATAGAAATATGTTTCTATGATCAAAACCAGAATGATTTCTCAGAACAGAGAAAGCAGGCAGAAGGTTTTTTAAAAGATATTTCTCAGTGATACTGGCCTTCATCTTGCATTCTCCTCCCACCCTTCTGACCTGTGCAGATGCTGTGGATTCCCTTTCACCACCTGATCCAACAGAAGAGTCGGCTCTTGGCTCTAGGGATGTTTCTATTCCCAGTGACATGTGGAGATGCCAGAAATAAAATTACCTGTACATGGCAATATCAGGTGAAGTCAGTATAGCTATAGCAGCATACTCTTACCATCACATTTAAACAGAGTTAGAGAATCTGATTTATATACACTTCCTTTTTTTCTCACAGCCTCTCGTGCTTTCACAATACTTGCATGCTACTGTCTAGACTGAACTTTGGACTTTATTAAATAAAACACTGTTACTCCTATACTTCTTTATTTCTTAGATCAGCATACAGAGTTTTAACATTTCATTAAGGCATATTAGGTACAAAAGTTTTATGTCAGTTCATCATAACATGCTATCCCAGGTGCTTAACAATCCACTTGCTCTCAAAAAGTCTACTTGCAAAACACACAACAAGAGGGAAACATGAATCATGCTTTATTCAACCAACTGGATTGCTTATCTTGGTAAGTCTATCAGCCTTGTAAAATTTCATAGTCCAGATTCTTACCAGTTTTTTAAAAAAAGAAAAAACAAACACAAACCCACAACAGAGGATCTACTCAACCACCTTGCACCTTCTACAGCTATTCCTGCATGAAGTGAATGATTAAAGCCAGCTCTGGTATATTTACACACCTTGTACCCATACTTGACCCTTTTGCTGGAGGCATACTATTACCGGTTTATTGACAAATAAGTAGATGACAGAAAAGAGAGAACCTTCATTGAGTGGAATGAAAATGGGACTTATACCCCTCCACCCAGTTCACCAGACAAAAGCTAGCAAAGACTCATCTAACACTTTCACTCCCTTTGTTCTTTTTCAGGTTACTTCTCAGGTGGCACCATCAAACCAAAATGTCTTCAAGCAGTAGTGTCAGTCACAGATCTAAAAAACAACATCATGCTATTTACCACCACCAAGGGGAGCACGTTCTTATTTTCCCTCCTCACTTTCTTTTCCTTGCTGGCCCATAGTAACAGGTTTTTTTTAAAAAAAAAAACCTCTAAAATTAGTGAGTAGCCTGGGTTAGAAATGCTAGTGCTAACACTTGCACGTTTGCTCTCATGCCACATTGTCAATTTGCACGATGTCTTTTGTACTAGAAAAGATGCAATGACTGTTACTAACATCTGAAAAAGGGCAAAAAGGGCAAAAGGATCAGGATAACGGTGTACTGCAAAGCAGTGTACAGCTAATTTATATGCAAAGCTATCTATAATTCACGAAAACATTTCACAAGACAAAAGAAGTTGCACAATGTTACACAAGCAATGAGGTGTATCCAAATCTATTTTCTATATCCCTGCCATACAGTGACAAACCAGGAATCTCTACAACTGTAAATGAGCCTCAAGTGATTATAGTTATTTTATTGAAAGCAATTTTTTTACTATACAGGCTCAAATGCAGATGCCTCATGTTAAGAGAATCCTCTTCCTCTCATGTCTCCTAACCAGAGACGTGAGGCTTTCCAACAGTGCCTGCTGAACACTTGGAAAAACAAGCCACTTTGGCAGAATGTAGGGATGTGCAGATTTCAGTCCCACTGAACTAAAGAAACTTGTAGGAGACAGTACCACATAAATCTTTTCAATTTCAGCTCCAGAAAAATGTTGACATGTGAGATTAACTTATTCATTCTTGTTAATTTAAAATGAGATGTTTGGCAAATCAAACAGTAGTAAAGTCGTATGAGTTTAACTGGATCGTTAGATTTAACCAAAAGTATTTTGGATGTAATTGTAGTTTATTTTGCAACATAAGTTAAGGAAGTACTAAAAAACCCACTTCTAATAGAAAATCAAACAATTTCATTCTTGAAGGAGAAATACTGTGATTTTTTTTTCCACTATTATCCTACTTAACGCTTTTTATAATAATAACTCAAAAAGTTCTCCAGTTTTAGTAAATATGCAGTTTATTTCCTCTCAAAACTTCATTTAAGTAGTGAAGTTGATCTCCGACTCAAATGCTTAGGCCCTAATTCTGTGAACATTGAGGTTTTACCAATGAGTAGCAGATGAATAGACCTATGAAGTTCAATATGAGCACCCAGGTGAGTATATCATAGGATAATTAGGATCTTATTCTGATACATTCTGTCTATAAACAGACATCTTGTTTTCTAAAGCATAAGATCCCTCCCAATGTTCCTGGCAGACATCTGCAATTACTAATATATAATGTAGTTGGTTCTGAAGATTTGCAGCAATACATTCAAACTTATTTATTGTCTCGTATGATGCATATAAGAGTTTATATACGTAAAGCGGTTGTATGCTCTTCATTTGCATGTAGATTATTTTACTTATGTGAGTACAATCTCTGTGCACAGTTGAAGGCAGCAAAAAAGCTTCAAGGAAGATAAAGGAAGAGAGGCAACAGCTGAATATATATAAAAGACTATTTTCTGGAAGCAGTTAGGATCTTACCACAAAGGATTATGAAGGTATCAGTTATACACTGCTTGGTAAAGACAAAGGTTGATTAATACAGATATCCTATGCCTTTGAATTTGATACTGTTTTGACCATTAGTGTTTCAGGGTACCCGTAAACAGGTGCAGCAACCTGCCTCTGGAGAGGACAGTAAAATACTTCTTGGCTTATGTAATGGGTGTGATACCTCTTGGGGAAGATTGTTTTTAAGCTTACCACAACCAAGGGAATGGTTGATCAAGGAACTACTTACAGCAGTTACAGGCCAAACTCAAATTTCATATTGAGACCTTTGGGCAAAATGATAAAGGAATCAAGAATTCAATTGATAAAGCATGGATTAATAATTATATTTTAATTTAATTGCTTTGAAAGCCATACCAGAATAGTAAGTTAACAGCTGAAAAACCTAGAAACTAACATAAAATACATTCTTCCCCTGAAGAAATTCTCAATAACTTCAGTGGAACAGGATTAGGCCACTGACTCTGTAAATGTAGCCATGCAAATGTATTGTCTCCCTGTACTAATATAGCTGTCTGGCAAATTCTTTTTGCTGTTACCATGGCTCTAACATTTTGATGTTTCAGCAGAAAAATAACAGTTAAGTGGATGTGTGAACACTACTGAGACATTTTTAGTCATTTTAGGGTTACAGTTAACAGTGAGGTCAAAATATCTTCTTTAAAAATGTTAAGCTATGATGTGAAATCTGTCATTCTCATATATGAAAAATCATAATATCAAAGATAAATTTTTCAGAAAAGCTACTGATTTTGCTTTCTTGGTTTCCAGTCCTCAACCTTTTTTTCTCTTCATCCTTCAGCTGGCCAAAAGGAGAGACAGGTGGCATCTCCTGACTTACTTGCATCCTTACATCAAAATACTACAGACAACTAAGAAAAGGCCTCTCTTTCTCCTACAGCTAATTATTTTAAAGTCTAGCCTACAGCAGAGACCTTTCCGAGTAACAGCTGTGCCACTCAACAGCTCTTGGGAACAGAGTTTGTCTAGGACACATGCTATCTTGAGTCATGGAATCACAGAATCAGAAAATATTTCAAGTTGGAAGAGACCCGTAAGGATCACCGAATCCATCTTCCTGCAGGACTGCCTAAAATGAAATCATATGGCTAAGAGCATCATCCAGACACTCCTTGAACTCTATAGAGGCACTGATGAAGGCCCATACAAATACAGTGCTCTCCATAAATTACTCTTCTAGATAGAAACATTTTGGAATTGAAGGCAGTTAATGTAATCTGCAGATATTTTTGTGGTAAATACTTGGCAATGCACTGTGGGACCCCAGAACTCTACCTACGGAATTTTAAGAGCTTAGACTCAGCTTCCCCCAATTCCTGCTTTTTTCATGCTTTTTTCTTCCTTCACTTCCCCATTTTCATGCTTCCAGTTTTCCATACTCAGTCTATAACAACACTAGAAACATATATGGAACAAATCAGTGGAATTCTTACATCTTTTTTACAGGGTAGTACCTGTTTTCCCTGCACATGCCAAGCTTCAATGTTATCACCAGATTTTTCAAGAAAGGAAGGAAATTGAGGAGAAGCAGATGATGGAGGCAGAAAATAAAACTTGCCATGAAGTACAAGTATTCCCCGACTGGTTAAACACAAGTAAGACTTCTGAGTAGTTGCATGAAGCAATGATGGCTCACTAAATACTGTGCAATTACAAAATCTATGTAAAGTTCACATTTCTAGGAATCCTTTTGCAATACAGTTCTCTAGACCACAATATTTATAAGGATATAGTTAGTTTAATAACTGCAATTCTCAAAAAGCTGCTCTATCTCTTCTTTCCTAGTTCCTGAAGTGATTTACCTGGCATCTGGAAACAAAGATACAGGAATTGTTCAGTGGCTCCTAATGTATATTTGGTAAATTAAAAACGCCTTTAAAAACAAAAAATGAAGATGCTTTCAGTGAGAGAAGAAAGACTGGTGATTCTGAACACAAAAGAGCAATTATAAGAGTCAATCCGAATACAATTTCTGGAAGCCTCAGAAGCATACTCTGATACGTGTTATTGGCAGCACTGCTTTGAATCTGCTTGTTCTGCTCTTTGAGTAAGCTATACTTATGACTGCTAAAAAACTGAATTTTAAGTTAACCACATTTTACTGAATTTGGCAAGAAATGCAGGTATAGGAAAAGGGTGTTCCATATCAGTTTTTTAAACAGAACAAATACATCACAGTTTTCACAAAATAAAAATTTATTAACCGTAACAAACAACATATAAAATGACAAATAAAAAGTGCAGGGTGCATGAGTCATTAACATATGTGCACTCTTGTCGTATGCCCTTATTTTCCACTGGAGTTGGCTGGAATTAACACTGTGGCAATCTGTGCTGGCTCTTGGGCAAGTAGGAGGCAAAGAAAGAAGGTATTTGGGATGAAACCTGCTCCGCAGAGCTGTCTATGAAGCACGGTGGCTGCTGCAGTGAAATGACTGGGTGTTTTATTCCATACTGCTTTGTAGTGCCCACATTGGCTAAATCAGGATGCTCGTTCTTCAAGGTAAAGTATTCAAGTGTGCATTTTCTCCAGTGTGTTGTGTCACAAAGGCCAAATAGACCTATGGAAAGGATCTACCCTTTTCTTTCTTTTCTTTCTTCTACTCATCATCTGCTCCTCTCAGCCAAGGTCACTCATATGCAACAACAAAACAAAAAAGGCATTGTTAGATTGGAAAGGTCATAAATAAAAATCTTTTCCCACGCATATCTTTTCTCATAAAATAAGAAATGGGTCAGCCTCATCATGGGCAATTTAGAAAGTCCATCAATGATGGCTACTTTAAGTCTACCACCTTTTGAAGAGCTGGCATACAGGGTATGGACTGCCACATATACCAGCTGTAAAAACACAGCAGTAATTACAACTGAACAAGCAATGACCTGTTCATAAAGGGCAGGGACCACTGAGAAGGTTCTTCTGAGCAGCTGGAGTTCACCCAGACACACGTTACCAGCCTTTTTATAACAAACACTCCTCCAGAGCTTGTAAAGGTGAGGCATTAACACACTGTAAAAGGAGGGTCCTGAAGGTAAAAGGGGATGTTCATGCAAACATCAACCTGAAAATACAGAAATGGAAATGGATAACTGCTATTCTTTAATTCAGCGAGCAGGTTCTCTGAACCAACAACAAAATGTCTCTATTTGCTTTCCCTGAATAAAAAATAAATGGTTTGAACTTGGTTTCGTCTCAGAAAACAACAGACTGCATGTATGAAGGTTCATACTACATGTCTACATTTTATTCACAGAAAACACAGTTTTGGCGACCAATTACAAGACTGCTTGCAAACAGTCTTATGTTTCCCACCTGTTTTAATGGCATACTAAGGTATCTGGTTCAACACCATTGGTTCTGGCCCTGAGTGCAAGGAAGTGATATTTAATCACAGAAATTCTACGTGCCCACATACATTTATGTATATTTAGCACACATTTACAAATATTGGGTGTGGTCTAGTCTATCTCTTTTCTTTTTTTTAATTTATGATTGACAGTGCATATAAGAGTGTTGTTAAAATAAATTAGCCATGTAAAAGGCATTTTCCTTGTTCCCTGTCCCCTTATAATTAGACACTATTCTAAGAGAGGGATGGAAGAACTGAAGGGAATGGATAAGTTCTTAGGCCTGTGAAAGAAAGTTTAAAAAAAAAAAAAAAAACCCAAGAAAAAGGAAAAACAGACTAGCAGAAGTAGCATATGCAAATAAACCTACCTGAGCTTCCTTTGCTTTTCCAGCTGGTCTTTGGGTTCATGAAGTACTCCTGACTTCTATCCAAGTATGCCTCCTGACTCCTCTGTGTATCCCTTCTCAACAAGCTTGCAGTCCATATCCATTTCTGACGTTCTTTTTCTTCTCATTTTTGAGGTCATATATCCAATAGTAATAGAGTTCTGATTTTCTTTAACAGCAAATTGTGTATATTGGTCAATCAGACATCAGTTTTTCCACTGGCAGCTTCCTTTTAATTGAATGTTCAATTCTTTTTCCCTGCCATGACATGGTTACTTATTCCTCTCATCACAGCCTCTGTACCTTTTACTTCCAATGTCCAAAAATCATCTTAGTTCTTGTGAGAATGCTGCAGCCTGGGCTGCACCTACTATCCCTGAGGACTGAAGTATGCTACATCCCTAGAATATGGAGGTCCAGTAATTCTACACAATTCTACCCATAAACTCAGGTAGATCCAAACATGTAGAGTATTTTAAAAGGTTGAGAAAAAAAGGATTTTTTTTTCATCATTGGAAGTGATGAAATATGGAGTTTGATGAAAACTGGAGTTTGAGATTGGGAGCAGACTGGTCACAGCCAAAGGGTCAGAGGATTATGAAATTCTTGATGAACTGAAGTTTGTTTCTCTTAGTAAATAAGTGACATACCACCTGTGCAGGCATCTTACCACTGCTGAAACAGACAACCTTCTCTACATGTGAAGACAGTTAACTTGACCTGCGTAAACTGTGGGTGCTTCCTAGCAAGACCCAGAATGGATTTTGTGTGTGCACATGCTGAAAAAACACAAGCATTACTTTGTAGTGTCAACTCTAAGCCAAGGAGTTTGTTTTTGCAGATTTTTAAATCAGTCAAACTATGCTGCATAACCAAGACACTGTAGAAACACCATTCTGAATTCATAACTTGTCTTAGACATACCAAGAGCACTATAAACATACACAGAAAATAAAAAGCCCTGCACTCAATCTTATCATTTTCTATGACGTAACAGTTCTATTTCTTCCTAAAGAAACACATACCCAGAAGACAATCCTGAATATTTACGCATGGGACATGACAGCCACGATGTATGCAAAGTTGTTATAAACAGTTTCATGGGCCTTTTCCTCTTCAGACAACAGAGGAATTGATTGCTAGGATCTCTGAAACGTTACAAAAACAAATCGCCAGTGCTTATTTAGAAGCTGGACTAGAAAACACTACTCAGAAATCCAGAAAATCAAGACATTTGATTTAACAACTAATTCTGGGGAAGGAGATAAGAAATAAAGCGATGAGCCACTGACTCACAGTATCACAAGAGGCCTGGGGAAACCCTTTCAAGGGTATTCCTTATGCGAGAGAATGCCCTGCTGCAGCACCGGAAGGAATGCCAGAGCATCTACTCCAAAAGAAGGAACAAGCAGTCCCTACAGCTTAGCCTCATAAGAAAACTTGGATATCTTCTCTTTTTGCATTTTTGGCTATTTTATTTGAACCAAGGAATTGTTCAGGAAGTGACAAAGATAGACTAGGTTAAATGCTGTAACATGGTACTTATTCACACCACATTAGGCAGAGGAACACTAAAATTAGGCATAAAATTTTATTCCCTTGGTAATATCCTCCAGTATTGGCTAGAGACAGGAGGAGAAAAGGGAATTTCCCTTTGAAAAATAAAGCAAGATAATGATATATAATATAAATATTGTGGCATTACATCTTTCAAGTATCACCATTTCTAGGGGGGGGGCGAGGAGGTGAAACACAACATCACCAGAGAGACTGTAAAAAATAAGCCATTCAGTGAGCAGTCTAAAGGCTCTTTGAATGCTTACGATACTCTCCTTTACATTCCGTCTGTAAACAATCTTATTATTTACAAAAACATAAGAAAGTGAGGAGATGTTTTCTTTTGATTTCCCTGGAGCCGCATGAGAAAAATGTCTGGCCTACCACTCCATAAGAAGGTATTACAGGCCTGATCCAAAGCTCATTGCTGTCTTTCCTTTGGGCTCAGGAGCGGGTACATGCAAAGTAGGAATGAAACAGCAGCCTCTTAAAACCTATCATGAAAATAATTTTTTTTTAAAATTGCTGCTTGGTACTGATTCTCTTCACTGCTGCACCTAGTGACGGACAGCACTTGCCGGATTCAGACTGAAACAACTGAAGTTACGCCAAGAGTACATAGATCCAAAGTATACCATGCCCTTTTTAATCAACTTCCTCATTAAAAAAGGCCATGCTGACATAAAGCATGAGAGACTTTTAATATTTCACAAAATAATAGACCCCGGTGCTGCTTTGGTTGAAAATCTGTGATCTCACAGATGTTTATGAGTTTGCCTGGTGCAGAGCTGTAACCAATTCGGTTATGACGGACCCTCAACATACATAACATTTATCCTGAAGGGAACTGGTTTCTGAAACCAACTGCCCAGATCCATTAGGCTGGTGGGAGTTTCAGCAAACCAAAGGGTCTACTGGCAGACGCAACATTGATTTCTTAATGTTTACAACCTACCAGACGGTTCCATATGATATGATAGATCTCTGTGGGGCGCCCTGCAGCCTTGGTTATTTCCACAACCAAGTTGGCTAGTTTCATTACTTGGTGACTGTGTTCCACATCTGCAGCTTCACTGCAAACATACTGAACTAGTACACACACTGCAAATCTGATCTGAGATCAGATTTTAAATCTGATCTAATAATGATGTTTACTGTTTTCCTGACTAAAAGTATGATCCCTTTTAAGGGATCAAAAATCCC
Source organism: Tringa tobata (assembly GCA_033628505.1). Classification (NCBI taxonomy): domain Eukaryota; kingdom Metazoa; phylum Chordata; class Aves; order Charadriiformes; family Scolopacidae; genus Tringa; species Tringa tobata. The sequence continues at coordinate 2,339,893 of JAHREE010000215.1, forward strand.
ATTGTGGTTTTTGTCTGTCTGTCTCCACATCCTATTCTCCCTCCCAACACAAGACATTCCCCCTTCATCTCAGTTTCATTACGTTTTGCTGCTCTATGGCTAAAACAGGCAGAGTGGTTCTAATCAAAGCAAAATACTGTGAAGGATTCTGAAGAGATAATCTTTGACAACAGCCTACAAAAGCTTTGATTTGCTCTCCTTGTGACTTTTTAATCGGGATATGTGGAGAAGATGATGCTATTTGGTCTGTGCCCGATTTCATTCCATAGAAATCTGGCTGCACTTCTGTTTAAAACATCATTGATAATCTTATTAGCATTTCTCATCACTCCTATTATGGGAAAGAAAAGGTCAGTAAGTAAATCTATAGCCATAAAGTTTTCTTGTATTAGACTATCACGAACTTCACATCTTTATTCAAAGTTGATCAACATGATGCAAACATTTATCAAGTTCAGGCAAATTGATATTAAATTCAGTGTTTCTATAAGGATATTCGGTGTTGTATATATAGTTAATATCAAAGTGCTTTTCCACCACTGAATCTCACAAGAAAACAGTGACAGTGCTTAGAGCTGATAAAGAAATAGGTTCTACCACTGAGAACTTTGTTTTATAAATGTGGTTGTGCAATGCACTTAAAAAGAAATGCACATGCTGATTTCCCATGGAAATGCTAATGGATGGGAATTATATTTTCATTGTTTTGGAGTCCACATAAAAGCCTGAATGGTGCAGAAGAACAGTTTTCAAGATAGTACCTTTTCTGACATTCATATAGCAAAGTTTTCTCCACCTAGCTAATAAATTGCCGCATATGTGTATGCATGTATGTGTATGTCACCAATATACTCTTTTGTGTATCTTATTCATCTCCTCAACACAAAAGTTAAACTTAATAGAAAAGAACAGGAAAAAAAAAAAAAGGGACACTCAAAAATGGTTCTTAGCAAATCTGGAAAAATAATACACCTCTGAATACAATGAAGTAGCTCCTCTTCTTTCTTAATTGTCTTTGTCTCCAAACACACAGTTGCTCAATTCTATAATATGTAAGATACAAGACTGTAGAGTAAAACAACAAAGTCATATTGTGAACTAAGAACTAGTACGATAAAATCGATGCCTTTTTTGAAAATGTGGGCATATAACTGGGTATTTGAATCTAAACAAAGAAACCACTGCAAATATTTAGTATTTAACTATTGCTCTTGTTGGTTAAAATAACGGGGGGGGGGAGGAGGAAAACATTCACTCTGCAGAAAGTTCAGGCTGTAAAATGCATACAAAATTTAATCTACTCTTAAATTAGTTTAAAATGTACTGAATTCTGCATTTACTCATTGTAATCACTTATTCTTCTCTTTGTTTCACTTCAGAAATCAATATAATTTTTTTAAAAATATATAATCATTACTTTTTTCCCAGTGAAAATTCCTGTTTCATTGCTTACAGTCTTATATCACTCGGTATTTATAATCTTAGCAGTGTTATGTTGCCATCTCAATTGTTTTCAAATGTGTCAAATTGCAAACAAGTATAAACATTCACCAGACTACGCCACCAAGTTTAACCTTATCATTCCAAACTTAAAGAACCTTGATAAATCATCAGGAGTACCTGCTAACTGCCTACTAAGGGTTAACAGTCTGTTCCATTTTTTGTTTGTTTGTTTGCAGAGTGACACGACAAAGACTTTTATTTGTTTGGTAATTTTTGAAAATAAACTATCACACAAAACTGAAATGTCAATTAAAATAAAGAGAGAAAGAGAGAGCGAGGTAAAAACTAAATATCATTTGGAACCATATGCTGTTGTTCTCCTAGACAACATAATTAAAGGCAACAAAAACCCCACATCTCTCAAATTTAAGCAAATCATTCCTTAAACTGTTCTACAATAGTCATAAGAACTATGTAAAGACAATTAAGGATAATAATTTCTACTTAACCCCAATCTTAACTGCAGTTTCAAAATTAGGTCAGTTAAAATGAAAATCACCATTTTTAAGGAGATTAAGAATCATCAAAATTGAATAAAAATATTCCTAAATAACTGCATGAAAAAAGGCAAATTTAACTTAATGTTAAAGCCCCCCATATTTTATACACAGCATCAGAATTATATAAGAAATGCCTGTCAATGGATGCTCTGTTCGAGAAGTGGGATTCCAGTCTGACTCAGTGTTATTTTTTGACAAAAAAATATGTAATTCAAAGATAGCTTCTTTATTTTCTTCTTTTAATAAAGAAGCCTTTATAAGGACACATACATAACGGAGATATTTGGAGCTAAGAGAATCACTAGTAATTTGTCAATCAATAACTTCGGGTTTTAGCATTACTAGTGAGTTTGTGTTAAATAAGCATTTTTTTTCCTATCAACCAAGAAAATGCATACCACACCAATCAAAACTATTCACATCTGAGCTTTCATTGAAACAGCAGTTGCTAATTTTACAGGTCTGCCCACATTGTTCTAGAAAACAGGCAGCCGAAATCTGACATTTCCAGCAGACCTTATTAAAACAACAACCACTGAGAGCTCGATCCCGTTTTCCCTGGAAGCAATGTCAAACTCCCCCTTGACTTCAGGGAGCGCAGGATCGGGCCCTGAGCTGCTCAGCCTCCTCCAGCTCCATGCACAGGAGGACGTGTGGAGGAGCTGGGGTGGGAGAAGTACAAAACCCAGCTATTCCTTTGTTAGCTGCCCGGAGAGTTGAACTTTCCATTACTTTGTGAACAACGGCAAAGTGCCCTGCAAACAACAACGATTAAAAAAAAAAAGGACGTATTTACCTTGAGGGAATAGCAAAGGGAAAGCCGTAGAATTGCAAAACAGAGTAGTCCAAATGAATTATCTACGCATGCAGTCCAAACGTGCACCTTCAAGTAGGCCACAGTCTGTCAAGCAGTCGCCTCGGCACCAGCCACCCTGCCTTCCATCTTACGAGATGCACCCAGAAAACTGACAAACCTGCTCCACGACAACAAAACTCTCCTAATGCTTTTGAACGCCCACCATTTGTTCTCCATTCATCCAATCAACTTTCCACTGCACATCTTCTCCTGCGACTGAGGCTCAGAGGCAGGATCCCTTCTCATCTGTATGCTAATTATTTTGCCACATGGACAAAAGTAATAATGCTTTCAGACAGGAAACCAACGGGCCTGAAGTCGAAGGCAGAAATTAATGAGTTGCCACCACTGCAGGCCGAGAAGACGGGATGGATGGATCAGCTGTACCCTCCATTTAAGAGCAGCAGCGAGGCGACGGGCGGGAGGGAGCCTCGGCGGCGCAGCATGCAGCAAGCCCGGCTTCCCTCCGAGACCACAGCACTGCAGCAGAACAGCATCCCTAGCAGATCGCTGACTTACCCCGCCTCAGCCCCGCATCCTTTAAGCAGCGCCACGCGCGTCCACCTCCCCGGCCCCGCCGCGCGG
>JAHREE010000215.1:2357420-2406299 GCA_033628505.1 Tringa tobata
CCTTGCAAAAAACAAGGACCAGAAAAGGGAAGAAAATAGCTGTTTTCTCCAAACATTGAAAAGAAATTGGTTTTAGCCCGATCTATGCAACAGACAAATACGATTTAAGCCCAAACATGAGTAGCGACAGTGTCAAAGAACTCTGTGTTTACCCCTAGAATTAAATAGAAGCAGACTGTAATGGAGGAAAGATCCAACTCCATAAGTATTCATACAGTAATTCTTGAATTAATTTAATAATTTTGATTGGCAATATAATATTATGGGAGAAAGACATCCAAGACTGATGCTAGTTTTCCTTATGAGCAGAAAGTCCCAATTCCTGAAGGAATAGTTGCTTTCTCTCATCTAAACACAATTTACCATTATTTTTCAAACTGTCACAGAAAGAGGCTAAAGAAATTCCACTAAGACACCTATAGGTGACCTTTAGGTAATTCATTCAAAGACCAACTGCTAAAAAAACCATTATGATTCTAAAAAAATAAACAGTAAATTTGCAGTAGCAGAGGATCAGACTGTTTTCTGTTTCTTGGATGTTATCCTTATAATTTTTAAAAAGTATGAATGATAATTGAACAGAGACTGACAGCACCATAAGAAGTGCTGCTCTGATCATATTTCAGCACATATCAGACAAAAAAATTTAGCGGATAAAAAATAGCCTTACTTTTTACAGAATTGAAGTTAATAATGTAGATAACCATTTATACAGGTGGGGCCTAAGAATTTTGGTAGTCAATTAGAATTGGGTACCTAATGCCCTGGGATTTTAAAGTGCATAAATAATTCACACATGTAACTCTTAAGAAAAGACTAAGACTGTACTGTCAAAAAGAGGAGAATCTGTCATGGATATCAGTGAGAATACACCTGTTGCAGAAAACCTGAGATTGTGGAAGAAGCTGGATTTTTAAATGCATCACACACCAAAAAACCCTTGTGAAGGCATTACCTTGACTTTCAATGACTTTCAATGCAAAATATTAGCAAAAAATTCTACCTACCATTGGAAGAATGGTCAGATCACCTAAAATTAGTCTGATACTTTAAAAAATTATCAAGTCGATTGTTTAGGCAGAAGTGATTTGAGAACACGAATTCTATTTTTATTTAGAAAAATTAAAATTAGCCACAGACTTGGGAAGGAAAAGAAGTCTCTCCAATGTAATGAAGAAGACTTAAAGTTTTAAGAAACATTCTACTTTTAATTATGGTTAATTACGGTTTAATTGATTAAGAAAAACATTCTAACTTATAAAGTTAAATTAATTGAACTTAAAATTGGTGCAGATTTTAGTTAGTGAAGGCCCATTATTAAAGAGCGGGTAGATTAAGAGAAAAAGCATTTGATCAAAACCGATCATGCTACCACAGGCAAATGAGTTACCAGCCATCAGCAGTATTACAGTAATTTGCCATGTGCTCTCTTCCAACTGTATCTAATTAGCATTTTATTTCAATATTCACAGTAAGTTATTATGACATAGCTTAAGTGAAGTGAATATATTTTACACTGCAACAGCAAACTAAAAATACACACACAGTAGATTATAGCTCAGCTGAGGTCCTGAAGCTCATTACTTTATGGTAACCTAACCATTTTCAACATGTTTAATGTTAACATGAGCCCGGTATATCCTTCTCCCTTGGCATGTCCTCTTTTTCTTCTTCTCTTCCCTCCTTAGACAGAATTTCAGAATTGGGAAGAAGAAAGAGGAGAGAATTCACTGACTGGCCATATGACCAGGATTTCCAGACACCCAGGGTAAGTGGGATCTGGACATGCCTTGTGGAGTTGATCTGTGCAATTACTAACCATCTGCGTAGTGTGTGCGTGTTCGATCAGATGTGCGCATATGTAGCAAGTTCAGTGTATGGCACGCAGCCCATATTTCCCTCTGAGATCCCCTGGACGTGTGCCCATCCTTTAATTCTGTATACCTCAAACAACTCCTTCCATTCTCCTTTCTAGTAGTGTACAGAACGTTAAGAAAGTTGTCCTATAAAGGAAAAAGCATGGTAAGGGGACGACAGCAGTCAAACACTTTTAAAACTTCATCAAGAGCACTGTCAACAGCATTAGCTGCAAATTATTTATTGCAAACAGCAGCAACCTACTATACACATACAACAGTACAACCAGCTGAGAACAAACACCACACACTTCATCACAACGAGCATTTGCATAACACGGTGCAGGCACTCAGTATTATGTCACTAATGTGACTCTTTCTGTAGTCCCTTGAGTGCCTCTGGCTTTGCAGAGTACATCCAGCTAAATAGCACTTGTATGGCCCTAGGACATATGCCGTCTGGCCTCCTGCAGCCACTGCTCAATTGAATATAATGGAGTCATGCTAAATGACACAGCCCTCAGCATGGTAGGCAGAGGGGGCAGGCACAAGCACAAAGAATTAATCAAGCAAGGCAACTCTAAATTGTACAAATTCTGTCAAGCAAATATCTATAATATATTCTGTCACTGAGACTGTCAAAATGGGCTAAATCCTCAGCTCAAGTGAAAATAGTACAAATATTCTAAATTACACCAATTATGGCAATATGCACTAACAGACGATCTTGCCTTATTTTACAGGGCTTTTAAAAATTTGATGGCACAAAGAGGCTTAGAAGCCACACTTTCTGGTTTGAACTCTTTCCTCCATTCACTGAACTCCTTTTTTTCTGTATGTTAGAAAGTGTCTGCTTTTCTGCCTAGGAGTAAAAGCTGGTCCAGTCCTATTCTTTCCTGGACTGTCACTGCAGTCCTAACTTTGTCAACAGCTCTGGGATAAAGATTCGTTACTTAACTTGTACCCTAAGGCTGTACAAATGATCTGCAGCAAGTAGTTGTCATTTCATCTTCTTCTTATGCTTCTGAAATATTTCCACTATTTGCAATTTTCATCAATTTCTTAATTTATGTATTTTCTGTAATCAACTCAAGTATCCAGCATAGCTATATAACTATATATTAAATAAAACCCACATTCATTTGATCAGGAATTTTCTGTACCAGAAGAATACTTAAGCGTTTTCTGCAAAGCTGAAGCAATTAAATTTATTTCACACTGACCTGTTCTCCACTTCAAAGCAATTAAGATAAAAATAATAAATAAAAGTTTACACCATTTTTTCAGGTGGTGTAATGGTACTACAAAGGTTTAGTTTCAGTAACTGAACAAAGAGCTGAAAAAAAAAAATTAGAAAATTTTAAGATGGCAAATTTTCCAATGAAAGACAAGCAAAATTTTCTAGAGTCCAGGTTTGAACTAGGTATAAATTGAAAGTGAACAGATCAGCTTATAACCCTGTCTCTGGAACTAACTTTTTATGCCCGTGAATAAGGAGTTTATTTCCAAGCTCTGTTTTATTATTGACTATCTGTAAAATGGTATATAAAAATTCTTTACTAGTATCAGTCACACAATTTAATTAACATGTATTAACAGTGGCAGTGGTGCTCATAAAACTGGTTTCTTTTTGTTGTCACAGCTGTTCTCAATCTACCAGTGTACTGGCATTGTAAAAGGAAAACCATGGTATATCCCTTTCTTGAATTTTGAGAGTACACAGAAATGAATTAACATCCAAACTGGACTTCCAAATTCCCTACATTTTTAAAAATCCTTGAGGAGAAAAGTAATCACTTATTGTTAGCTCAAATTATATAAGGCATGTTCTGTTTAAAGCTGGTAAGATCTAGACTGCCACCAGGTCAGAAGTTTGTATCAAGCTGAAGATGCAGATGAACAAAAGCAGAAGCAGCTTAACATCACAAATACCATTTTGAGTTTACTGTGGAAGTAGAGCTAAATAGGATGTGTTTGTACAACAATGAAAAAGGTCAAGCAAACATACTATTATATTAATATCTTGTGTAATGTCCTTATGGTTAAACCCTCTTTTTTTTTTTTTTGTTACATAAATATACTGGTTACTATTCACGCACCTGTCTCGCACAAAACAGGCTCAGGGGGCATATTCCCTCTGAGACAGGTGCACAGCATGTGGCTCTCAGCTGGGTTAAAAGAAAAGCATGCATATGTATGTTGCTGAGCATAGGGAGAAAGGAAAATGGATGAAAGTTGATCTGATACAAAAGAGAAGCATGAAATGAAAGGACATACAACACATGGAAAGGGGACAGATGCATAAGTATACTAAATGGAAACAAAAGTTCTGTGTGTTAAAATGGAGAGTAAGCAAGAATTAGTACTCCCCTACTCACATACATTAGGAAGATTATTTCCTTAGAAAGGGACTACAGTCAATAGTTTATAGGGCATCATTTTTCTTAAACAAAACTGGAATATTTCAAAATATGGGCTCTTCAGAGAATGAACTGAAAAAACAGATAAAAGACCTGAACTCAGAGGGAACCCAAACAGAAGATGCACTAACAAGTTAGAACCGCGACTCTCTGATGTTCCTTATCACTTCATCTTTAGCAGAGTCCATCTGTACAGGAGCTCTCATTTCTGTACTAAAGAAGGGTTATACAATGATTAGAAGTGATCATATGAACAGAAATCCCACGATGAATGAGGATGACGATTCAGCATTTTCTCAGATCACTTGAAGGAGTGAATGAATTTTCAAAAGCACTGGAGAGATTAGAATACTTCTACATTGTATTCAACTGCTTTTTGTTTCCTAGTTATACTGCCTTTATTTACCCATCTCTCGTAGGCAGGACGCAGTATTTTTTCTTATGCATAGCAGTATATCTGTCAGTGCTTAGAGCTGTCTGAAGGAAAACTAAAACCCTGCAGTTGAATGTGAAGCTAAAATTGACCTTAAAGTCCTGTTGTGTCTCATCTTCATACAATCTGATTACAATCTATGGAGAAATTGGTTATTTTTCATTTCACTGTCCTGTCCAAAGTCTGTATCATACACACATGTCTATAAAAACATAAAAATAAAAAAGCAACAAAATATTTGCTAAAGTAACCATAGGAATTTACAGAGTCAATTGAACTTCTTTTTATCTATTTTTAAAATGTACATATTCTGAAAATAAAGACTGATGCAGTCGTGTAATAAAGAATAATTCTCTACCTGCAGTTCTTCATAACTCAGTGGCAATTTCACATAAGACTGAAGCTAAATATAATTCAAATCAACAATGTACAGTTGGAATCAATAAACTTTGAAGCAAACCCCTACCAGTGTGCACTTTAAAGATATCTCTAGAACAGAAACTATCAGGCATAGACTCCAGATTCTCTCTTTTAGGGACTTCCAAGTGCAATTTAATGTTAACATTATAGAAATGCATAAGGAGGTTGAAAGAATTTGAGATGTTCACCTATTTTCAGTTGTATGCTATTTTCTCTTTGGGTGTAAAACTTCAGAATTCTACCTACAGTTGGACTGATAAAAATAAAAAACAAACTGTTCAAGCAAACAAGCTAGCTGTCTCAATTTTGGAGAATTAAAAGGATTCTTTTTTAAATAAAAATAATTAATTTCTTGAAAATCCATTTTACACAAGCCATTTTTTGCAAAAGAGTATAGAAAAAAATTTACAGATCTTTCAATTAAGCTGAAAGTGTCATTCTGGGGGTGGGGTGGCAGGAAGGCTCTTCTGTCTAAGCATTTAAACACTTTTTTCATGGGTTAAACAGAGCCTGTATCTCTTTTTTAGCTTCAGGGTATGCTACATATCTTGTCTCTAGGTGACCATGCAGGTGGGAACAAAAGAATCAAGCTTGTGGATACTGGAAACACACATCTCTAAGTTTCAGCAGCGGTCTATCAAGAGAATAAAAGATGCATTTTCCGTTGGCTTCTGTAAAGTCATACACTAAGGCAACCCCACCGCACACTGAAGACACTGAAGTTGATGAGGAACTACTCAGGAGATGCAAGTAACTTCATATTCTAGTACAGGGTCAATCCAGATATGAGCATATTCCACTTTATCCCTTTTCTACGTTCATTTTTGTGGTGTGTTTGCAAGTAATGGCCTTGTACATAAAAAATCATAGATAATAGCAAGGTGATAGGAACTTTAGTTAGGAAAAGTTATTTTTAGTTAGAAAAAGTTTATTACATTTGAGTTTTTACTATCCCTACTAAGTACATTCATGGAAAAAAAAATCTCAGAGCCAAGTGAAATATAGTTTATCCGATACAGAATGACCCATGGGGAAAACAGAAGTAATCAGTCTGGAAATCTGACTGTTTCTCAAGCATCTACATGGCATATCCTACACTGACAAAACATGGGTGAGGAAAGAGGTTTCTACTGGGATGACTGTACCCTCAACTACATAGTCATCTTGTAAACTGGAATTTACAGTATGCATTGTAATGCCTGACATGAAACTGACTTGTAACTCCCTGCACCTGAACTCTGATATCATACAGAATAAAATCACCAGTAAGAATTTCATCTCTATTTTTACAAAGGACAAAGTATTATTGGGTGGGAAGTCAGCCACAGGGGAGACAAGAAGCATATGAAGCAGGATGAGAAGAAACTGTTCTTCTCCTAACAGACCTATTACAGAACTAAGTGCTCAAATTAATTGGTTGGGTAGTACGTAGAAAAATAAAATAGACAGGCAGAAAGAATCCAAAGTGAAAATACATGCATTGTTAGCATTGTTATTACAGAGAAGGTACTCCGAGATCAATGTTCAATTTTCTTGGGTTCTACTAAGCAGCTATTCATAAACAGTCAAACTCCTCTTTGGCTATATACGTAACAGCTTGTACAGTCAGTTCTGAAAACCAACAAATTTATGCTAGATAGTCCTCTATGACAAAAAAAAAACAAACCAAAAAACCCCAAACAATAAACCATACAAAACTCAGCAAGACTGAAGAAGAGGAAAAAAAACCACTACCCCTCTACTTCCCTTCTTCTTTCAAACCCATTTCTGACCTTACCTTCTTTTCCTCTGCCTTCTGCACACACTGAAGTCTTGATGGCCCTTCCCTCTTTCCTCCAGCACTTCATAACACACAGTATTTGCTTCTTGATAGAAACTGCTATTCTCATTTTCTCCTCCATTTTCTAGGTGCTGGCACTTTTCTGTTTTCCTTTTCTCTCTCCTATTAAAGTCTAGGTCTTTCTTTAAGCTCACCAAGATCCTTGGTGAGCTCACACAAAACCTTCAACTACCAAGGACTTTGCTGCTCTGCTGAAGGAAGGCTGTATCAGTGTTTCATTCAGAAGAATCAGCTCACTGTGATTAGTTGACTACATACAGAATCCCTTTACCCCTTTAAAATAATATCCCCATTTTTTTTTTAAGAAAATCAGAAATTGAATATAAAAGTGCAACACTTTTCATTTTCATAGTTTGTAATAAAAATGATGAAGATAGCAACAAAGTAGGGTGATTTCATAGGGAGCAGGGAGGAAAGGAAAGGCAATTGGGAAACACTATAGAATAAGAAAGTCCTTTTTTTTCCTCGGTTTGCAGCGGAACTTTTTTTTTCTCCTTCTTTGCAATCATTTTTCTAGGCAAGGTCCAGAAATCTATTAGTATACTCAAAGAGAGTATACTCAAAGACTCATCTTTTCCTGTTATTTCCATTTTTCCTTCTTTAAGATGACTAAATGCTCATTTGGGGATAGGAGTAAAAGTGAAGGACAAGTGGGAAGTCAGTTTCAAAGACAGGAAATCTCATTTTGGACAAATATAGACAGTACAGGGTACAATCTGAATGATGAAACAAAAAAATAAAGAACATTAGTAGACAAGAGGAGGCACTTTGGAGAATTGGGAAAAAGTACATAAAACATGAAGATAAATCTCATTCCAGATCCATTTCCTACAATACAAAAATCTGAAATATCCCACTGAAATAATTAGACCACAATACAATTTACAACTTGGCCACAGTAAATAATGTTAATGAACAAATTAAGGCAGTTTTATGGTTGGAACTGTAACTAAGACATGGAATACCAATGGCTGTAACACACCCTGTCACACAGGCCTGATGATACCTCCTCACTTCCCATCTAAATCTCTTATGTTTTAACTCTACTGTTTCTGTCACGGCTTCTCCCTCTCACAATGACTTCCAGTGTTTCTAAGTCCTACATCCTTCCATACCATACCAGTGACTGGCTTCCACAGATAAAGGCAAAAATTGCATCTTGACATCATTTAGGTAAGTGACATAGTCAGTTTCAGAAGTAAAACTGAGGGTAGAGTGGAAAAGATTTTTTTTAAACTTATTTACTTATTTACATGGGTAAATACCCTAGTAACTAGCACACAAATTTGCAGTCAGTAATGAGTTGGTTGCCGAAACATGAAGTTGGAAGGACTTTAATATGGGCTATCAAGTAGGATGTGCAATATAGTATTTATCTAAGCACATCTACAGACAAAGGAAATGACAAAGCAGGGCTGTGAAAGAAGATACTTGCTTTCATTTGGCTGCTAGCAGTATCCTGAATAGAATATGTGTGTTCCCTTCAAAGAAAGCAACTGAGGAGCTGACAAAAATGCAGCTGTTTACTTTGTCCTGGAACATGGAACCCTCTGGAGTGAATGGGGGATACCTCCTTCCCCAACAAGATGCGAGAAAAATCCGTACAAATAAGCTTCTGACATAGCTGGGGCAAAGACCAACATGTCCTCAACAGAGAGGAATGAGAGAGCAGGGGCAAGATGCACAAAAGCAATCAGCCTTCAAAGATGATGAAAAGACAGATATTTTCCCAGGGATCAGCAAGGATCATCTATAATTTTCTGCAACCCAGGGAGCCTCTGAAAGTTGCTGAGATAAGACCAAGCCTGAAAGTAAGACCTGTGAAGACACAGTTGGTGAGAGGAAGATGCGCTGTGTTCTGTTTCAGCCGGCTGATGCAATTCTCTCTGCTTTACTTACCTTTTTCTAAAAATAGGCTTTAATCAGAATAAGAAGTAGGTTTTTAAAGACCTCTTTGTGTATACCTCCTTTAAGGATGGGGACAAGAAGAACAATACCAGAGTACTGACCAGCTCAAAAGTCCCATCAGAATGAGAAAACATGCTGGGTGTTCAGCATTTACATTGTTCGGGAGGTTATTAACCCTGAGCTACTAGTAATGGCATGATATTCATGATAAGATGTGAAAACTGTGCAGTTTATCCTACCATCGCACATTTTAATAAAGTGGAAAGAATAATGTTAGTAAAAACCTTCCAAAAAATCTATTTTGTATATTTTTGTCTTCATAGCCAAGTTTCCCAATTTTGTATGCTCCCAAAGCAACAGTCAGACAAAACTTTGACATGAGGCTGTCACAAGGTTAGGTATCTTGTGAATCAATATAGCTAGAAATTAGACATTTGGATTCTGAGCTTCCACATGCAAAATGCTGTGTAAAAACATTAATAAGAACTAATTAAGTTTGACATTTTAAAACTATAAAATATGGATCTAACCACATAGCATGAATGCCCACCTGTATCATTAGAAAATGGTGTATGTCAGTGTTGCATAATAGGCTTCATGCTTCAGTATCTCTATTCTTCTCCACGCTTGATAATACAAATAGGTAAAGGATTCAGAGTCAATCCCCAAAATTGTTTTACCAGAAAGCATACGCTGCTGTTTGGATGGCTGCAGCTATTGCATCATCCCTAAAGAGGACAGAAAATACACCTGTACTTTCAAAAAGGAGGTATAGTAAATCAGTATGACTGGCTGGTCTCACTATATGTTTACATTTAAAATATTCTTCACCTTCAGGTCATAACTTTTAATTTTTAAAGCCAGTTTTAAATTAAAAAAAAAAAAACAAAAACACCCCCTCCCCAAAAAACCCCAACTCCAAACAAAACATGAAACCATTCTACAGGACTTGGGGGGTCCTGGTGGACGCCAAATTGAACATGAGCCAGCAATGTGCTCTTGTGTCAAAGGGGGCTAATGGTATCCTGGACTGCACTGGGATGAGTGTTGCTAGCCAATGGAGGGACATAATCCTTCACATCAACTCAGCTCTGAGAGGCCACCCCTGGAATGCGGGGTTCAGTTCTGGGCTCCTCAGCACAAGGGAGACATGGACATATTGGAGAGAGTCCAGCAAAGGGCCACAATAATGAAGGGATTGGAGTATCTCTCCTGTGAGATAAGGCTGAGAAAGCTGGGGCTGTTCAGCCTGGAGAAGAGAAAGCTCAGGGAATCTATCAATATATATATCTAAATACCTGAGGAGAGAGTGCAAAGAAGCCAGAGCCAGGCTCTTTTAAGTGATGCCCACTGACAGGACCAGAGGCAATGGGCACAAACTGAAACACAGGAGCTGCTGTCTGAACATCAGGCAACACTTCATTACTGTGAGTGTGACCAAGCATAGACACAGGTTGCCCAGAGAAGTTGTGGAGTCTCCAACCTTGGAGATATTCAAAAGCTGTCTGGACATGGTCCTGGGCAACTCGGTCTAGGTGACCAGAGGTCCCTTCCAACCTCAGCCATTCTATGATTTTGTGATACATGGAGGATTCCTTCTTTATATAGTGTTAATCACCTGCTGAACGGTACTTAACACTTCTAATTGCAGTTTGGAACCTACTGCCTGGAAACACCCTTTCTGGGAGCAAAATTTTAAATTTTTAATAGAGTAGCTTCAGCACTGAGTAAGAGATATGTTTGCCATTTTAGGCCATGTCTACTACAAAGTAATTTCTCTACAGGGGAACTTTCATTTACAGCCACCTGAGTTTTCTCATGGAATGTCCCTGCTGTGCTCCTTTTCCCTGGTAGGGGTTTGTTCAAATGTTGTCAAATGTAAGATTGCAGAGTTCAGATATTAAGAGACCTTTGCTGACTGCTGAATGTCATTGTAGATCTATGTGTACATAAAACCTGAATTAAAAGATACATTGCCTTTGTTTTATGTATGTGTGCAAAGGAGGAGTAGGTCAAGGATTTAAAAACCCATTTCAAAGAAAGAGAGGCACATAAAAGGAAGATAAGTGACATACAGAGAAGGTGAATATGATGTAGCAGATTAATTATGGATCTGCAAGGAAAAGAAATGCCATTCTGTATTGGTTCAGTCTCAAACTACAAAATGATTTCTTCATTTGTGGAAGAGCAATGTGAAGAAAAGGTCAGGCTGCAAGATCCTGCTTTCAAAACAGTAAGATACTTGCATAAGGGCACCACGCACAGGAAGGGTGAGATCTTCACTGACATCACATACTGTAATGGATTGAGTAGGAGTCGAGCAGCTCCTTTCCTTCCGGTTGGTCTATGACTGCCACGCACGCACACACTTGCTCTGATGCTATATAACAAATCAGCTACTCGGTAGAGGTTTTCATTTAAAAAGGAATTGGGCATGAAAGCTTGCAAGCCTTACTGATATTACCAATGGTATTGTATCCTTTGATAGCAGTCAAACATTAGCTCAGATATTCTTTACATATTGGAAAGGGTTGTGCTAGACAGATCACCCGTTTTCCTCCATCAAATACCTTTTTTAAAAACTTTTTTTTTTTTTTTAAAACAACAAGTATCACTATAGAGGATAGTCTTAGTGCCAAGCATAAACCTAAGATACCTTGGCTTTTTCTCTCAGTTGGCAAAAATATTTTGGAAACCCTTGAGCTTTTGATCAACCTGAACCTCGCTAGCAGAACACACTTATTTTCAATAGAGGCATACAAGAGAGTTAGCCATCTTGGACTATGTGACTATGTAATAAACTTCTATTAAGCCCTTTAAAGGTGTTGAATTTTAATAATAAACTAATACATGTTTTGTTACAGATATGTGTTTCACAAATAAAGCGGTATTTTCCACAAATAAATTTATGGCTACTCAAAAGTGTCATGTATTTGCAAAAAAATATCTTTTGCAAATCCAGGCAAAATTCATGTTTTCTCCAAGCATGGAAACTCCAGATACCTAATCAAATTTGGGTGTCTTAATAGGAGTTTAAAATTGTTCAGCTTTTTAGTGGGATTCAGGTCTCTTCTGATTTGCTGTGAAAAAACACATATTGCAGTCATGCAACAACATGAGGCACCATTGCAGCAGATTAGATGGCAGGAAAGAGGCAGCAATGAAGCCTCAAAACAGATCCTTTAAGGTGGAACCTTCCTCATGTTCTAAACAATGTCCTTCAGGCTCCCCCAGGCAGCCAGCTTCAGCTCTATGTGATATTATGTCCTTGAGTGGGAGAGACTGTGGCATAAAAAACAGCACTTGGCAGTCTCCCTTTAGACTTACTCATATGGACTAAAATCAGAGGCATTTACTTTTTTAAATAAAATGCATTGCACATTAAGTCCATATTTGAGATCAGTGGGGTTTTCTTAGTTATATTCTTATTTTTTAAAGAAAATTTAATGTCTTTCTGTGGAAATAGTTTTAGCTGTATTTTAAGTTCTGTATGGAATCTCTTAGCTCACAATATATACTTCTTGGTTTTTTGTTTTTCTCCCAGGCTTTTAAGAAATTATTCCAAATCAAGGAGTGATTGGAAAATAAAAAGTATTTTAACTTTAGGAGAGAACATCTCTGCATAGGAGTTCTACTGCACTAAAAACCAAGAAGCATTTTAGATGTAGACTTCATTTCTACTGGTATAGTTAGCCTGTGTAGTTATGTTAGCTAAAACATTGTTGTGTTTTGCCAGCCTTAATCACATTGAAAAACTCACAATACCTGATATTTTACTTTAGAAGCTAGATCCTGCAGACAATAAGAAGTCTCATGTGTTTAAATTTAAAGAAATCCATTTTCCATTGAAATACTTTGAAAATAATTCTTTTTTATGGACTGGTTGAGCATCAGGATCTCTAACACTAGTTCTATATGCAGTTCACTGCATCCAAAAGGACACTTCAAAGCCTTTCCAAAACTCCCACTAACACTATGCTCCATCCTCCACTTACTTCCCCCTCCCGACTCATAACTGTTAAGGAAAACAACAGCAATGCCATTTCATCTTACTAGAAGGTTAAACTTTTAGGAACTGTGAAAGAGGAACGAAAAGAAAGCTAAGTATAAAAAATGCTTAAATCACTCTGGGAATTTTTTGTTTTCTTTAAAAGTCTTACGGTTTCTGAGTACTTAAGAAATAATAGCTGTGAGGGTAATTATCACTGCTTCTAGGATACTCACATATGTATGTGCTGAAGAAATGAAGAAGTAGGGTTTTTTCCAATTATTTAAAAGAATCCCCTGATAAAATTACCATTTTCAGCTAGAACGAAAAACATTCTCCATGTAAGGAGCCATGCTTCTTTGGGGGTTTCGTTATCCGTTGAAATGAGAATCTCTAACATATGTAGTCGTTTCCCATCTAAATACAAGCTCTGTTGAAAGTTAGCAACAGAAAAAAGAACGTGTTCGTGTATATACCTCTGAGCAATGTTTTACCAAGATTCTGCAGAAAGCAGTATATTCACCAGGACCCCATATGTTGCTTTACCTACACGCACAACAGAAACCTGGCAGCCTGTGGGAGCAGGCCAGGGAGCTGCCAACATTTTTTCCTAGCTGACACTACCGAACAGCCCACTCTGTGTTCAAATTGACCTGCACGTGGGCAGGGTTCCCCTGATGTTTGTACAGAGCCCTGAGACATATCTACTAAGCTGCTTGCAGAAAGTAAGATTTCAGCAGCCGAAGTCATCAGCTGTCCTGAGAAAAAGATGAAGAAAACAAAGAATCCCAGAGCAGCCCACAGAACTGAAATAAAAGGGGCAACAAGCCCATATCATTTTTTTCAAGAGCTAACTGCTCTGAAGGAGCTTTACACCCTCAGATCTGTTTCATACTGAACAAATAATGAGGTTTTAAAGCCCTATTCAAACCCAGTGAAAAGGCAAAACTTAGGGAAAAAAAATAGCTAAATCAGTTTCAAAAGCCATACAAAATGTCTCCTTAGGTTGTGTGCTACCAACTGCTTCACATGAAAAAACAATATGAATGGGAGAAATAGGCAGATGCTTTAGAATGACATGTGACCACTTGTTAATTAACTTACTTGACTGATAACCGGAATTCACAGTCTCCTTCTGCTAACTGGTTCCTGACTGCTCTCTTTCATATATGAATATGTCAAGTTTCTTATGTTATGTGATTGCAGCCACCTAAAAAGAGCAGAAAAAAAATTAATTTATTCCTCTTGAGACAATGGGACCTAAACACAGTCCTTCAGCTTCCTTGGAGTAAGCTGGTTTCAGGCCCACTCCCGCACCTCAGTGCAGTCCCTTTTACTAAATTGAGAAAAAAATTAAGGACACTGACAGAAATCTCTCAAGGGCATCTTTGGACCCTACAGTCAAGCTAAGTATTTATTATTAGCCATGCTGCTGCTAGGCAGAGGCTGTTTTCACCACATCTTTGAGTATGAAAGCCTGAAAGTGGTGTTTTAGTCTGAGGTACTGCTTTTCCCTCCTCACAATTCCTGTCAGTTTGAGGATACACCTTCATGGCCCCCGAGAGGTTGTCTCATCTTCTGGCTGAACTTCTCTTGGACCGCCTTAATTTTTTTATTTTTTTTTACAGACTTTAACCTTCAAGGACTCTACAAATCCTCTCATACCTTAACTTCCCCGAAATGTTCTTCATATATTTGAAAAATACCTTGAAATAGCTCTCTGACTCAGGACTTGAGCGCCTTTCTCCTCCCTCCTCAGTGCCTGGCTGTGCCTCGTGCCCTCCCTTAACGGAGAGGCCGACACCAAGCTAACTGTCCAGCTGGGTTTTTCACCGCTGCAGCAGGAAAATGGCGATACCGAATTTACTTATAGGTCCATATACACAATATAATGCACACATGTGGCAGGTTAGGGCCCACAGAGCTGGTCCCCACCTCACAGACCGGCACTGTGCTCAGCTGACAGGCAGCCCCTAACAGCAGCGGGACAGGGCACCGGCTACACAAGCCTCTCCGTCGGAACGGGCATCCCTGTCAGGGGAAGGTGAAACATAGAGCAGCGGTTTGTTCAGAAAAGGCCTGGGACTGTTGAGAGGGTCGACTGCGGACAGTGCCTGGCCTTTTAAGAGGCTCAGAACGTTCTGGAAAGCAGTGGCTGTCCCCTCAGCTCCTTCAGGCTTTAACACTAAACTTCTCCTCAGCTCAGCTTCACCTCAGGCAGTTGTAGAGCAGAGACCAAGACCGTAGCTGTGAGAAGCAGCTTTCTAACTCACATCTGAGCTCCGGCTCCTTGTGCCTCCCTGAGGCGGTGTGTGGTGGTGGTGGTGAGGAGAGGGAGGCCAGCAGCATGGCGAGGGCCCACGGGGGAGTGCGTGTCCGGGACCAGGGGACACTGGGGAGAGCGTGTGGGGGACCAGAGGCAGCGTAGGGGTCTGCACTGCATGGGAGCAGGCAGAAGAGCTGGCCGGCAGCCCTTTCCTGTGGGGGTAAGAGGATGGCCATTCCTGCCTCAGGCAGCTCCTTGCTGTTACCGGCCCTAAAGGCAGGTCTGGTCTGCCAGAGGTGTGAAATACAAATTAGGATTTAAAAAGTGTGACATCCCTGAGGAGCTCTTGGAAATTTGAATGATAATTCTTTAATGCATGGAATTGGCAACGTGGCTGGCTGCAGGTTTACAGTGTATGTGCAGTTTAAACAGGGGATTCCTGCTCCCTGTTCTCCTGCAGCCAAGGCCATATTTCATGCATCTACAGTGAAGCTGTGCAGCCTTCTTCATGTCTCTGAGACGATGTACCAGTAGCAGCTGGTCGGTGCATATTTTAATTTGCTGTGACTGTACCTTGTATGTTGGATTGCATATTATATGAGAAGCCATGGCACCTACAACACCGAAACTAGGCAAGGATGTATTTCCTACTGGGACCCCAATTTAAAGAGGCCCTCATGACATTCATGCACTCTTGCTGCAGCCTAATGCTGCATGACCATTTACACACCCATGAGCTCCAATGCATAAGAGCATCCCTTTCATTCTACTGCCTCCTACATTATAGCACAGGGAACCCAAGGTACATCATTTGAATGTTGCTTTCACACCCTAGAAAAATCTTTCTCCATTCCATAAAGAGCACTGAATATTCAGAGGGATCCACTGGCAGCTCTGTATTTTATGGAGTACCTTAGATTTCATTTTCCAGTATAAAGGCCTGATTCAAAGCTTTGTGAAGTTCATGACAATCTTGTTTCTAGCAGGCACAGGATCAATTTAGCTCTTAATTTAGCTCACTGACCATCCTGATGTCAGGTCACAGATTCAATTTAGTTCTGACTTCCAGTTTGCCTAGTTAATCCTTTCATTTGTGAACACTTCCAGCAGTCAGGAGTTAGATATTCCTGTTTTAAGATTTACCTCAGAGGATTCATATCTTTTCAGTCATGTGGTACATATTTATCCCAGACTTCAGTGATTTCACCTGTTTAACTTCCCCTTTCTTGTTGGATTTAGTTACCATGTTATTTTCAGAAGACAGAATCATTAGCTGTGAATCATTAAGCTGGGGTACTGCAGTGAAGTGCAAATTTTTAATTTGCAATAGTTGGTTATTTATTTTGTCTTGGAAAAAAAATCTAACAAAAATGCCCCTCCTCGCCTTTTCCCTGCACATCCCTGTCATAGTTTCTCACTGAGTTATATCAAACTTAGTATCACATAAAACTTTAAAAACACTGAGAGAATTGGACTGTTGTATATTTTAAGGATGGAAAAGGAGGGATACAACAACAAAAAGCAGCTAAAATTATTTTGGATGAACAAACCAAAATCCTAAAAGGGAGCTCAGAAAGTGTAGCTTGGAATGAGAGGCCTTCTTGCATCATTCTCCATCATTTCATACATTGAGGAAAAAAGGAAGGGCAGAGAGCCATGGCAAAGGTCATGTATTTTAAATTATTTGGGGGATGTTATCTCTGTTTTTGACTCCACTTATCTCTTTGTGTTTTGTATGTGGTAAGGAACATTCAGTGTCAGTTTTTCTTTTACCTTTGTATACAGGAAGGGCCAACGAGAAACCGTTTCTTAGATTGTAACTAAGCAAAGAAATATATACAATTATTTTTATTAGTCTGTTAAAATTTGAATATGTATATATTATTATCCAAGCACACTCACAAACCCATGTGGTTTTGTTATTTTTATTATACTAATCTAATAGTGATTCAGAGAGTACATGGCAGAATAAAGCCCCTATGTCTGCAAGATGCCTAAAGAAAGAATACAAACAAATCACTCGTAGCCGTGCCATTTTGTGTGTCTTTGAATATTCATATGGTTGGAGGTTTACTGGGGTTTACTTAGTCGGAATGCAAGTCAAATACCAAGTTCAGGTAACATATAGCCCAAATTAGTTAAGTACACAGCTCTGCTCTCATATATCTCTGGGTTAATTGATTAACGTGTCCCTAGTTCTGGCTATTTTTTCACTATGTTGAAAAAAACTACCAAAATTTTTGTCACAAAGTCTAGAGATATTTAAGACTTATCTACAGTGGACCACTGTCACAAATTAGCAGTTGCAAAAGCAATGAGTGAAAGGAAATAGTCCTTTTTGAAGTTGGTAACTTTTTGAAAATTAGTAATAATCTTTCTAACCTTAATATCTTGCTTTTGACACCTTAAATGACTTGTCATTTTCTTTTGTTTTTCCTCTGGATTTCCAGCTGCAAAGATTAACAAGTATCAGATAAAGAAACTTTGGCTCCTTTTCTGACCCCTTGCATTCAGTGAATCATAGTCAGCTCTTCTAAAATGAACAATATTAATCAATATTAGGAGGGAGACAGAAAGGAAGCAGAGGAGTGACTGTATCTTGCAGCAAAAACTGAGGGTTATTATTTCTAGGCAGGATGTGCAAGACCAAAGCACTCAAAAAAAGTGAAAGTGACAATTTTAGCTGCACGCTGTCTAAAGGCCATTTGTGTTGTGCTGATAGTTTTTATATATGCTCAAATCAGTATAATCAGTATTTTATGCAGTCTGTTCACTCGGTAACACTTGACTTGCTGCTCTGGTCGTTCTGCCATTCATTGGTGTAATTTTTCATCACAAAAGAATGGATGGCAGTCATATCAGCCAAATGTAGATAGTATTTTCATTTTTTAAGGGAGGAAGCAGTAGCTTATTATTAGGAAGCAAGATGTTCTCTGAGAAAAACTATTGGGCACTTAAATTGACTTCTGAATTTCCCTTTTGGCTCTGGCACTCATCTTTGAACTGCCTTGGTGATGGGAGCAGCCATAAAGGCGGCCTGGTTAGAAGGGGAAAAATACTGAAAAGAAGTTGTCTGCTGAAAAATACTGTCAGGGAAAGGCCTGCCAGCATGGGAACTAGGACTGGGAACCAGAAACATCCTTGAAAAGTGCAGCTGGCCTCTTCCAAGTGATGCTATTATCAATGGATACCATACTATTGGTTGCTGATAGTAATCTGTAATAGCTTGCTGTATGTATATATATGTTTATTCATATTCACTTTATTAATTATACATATATTTGCTAGTCATGATTTTTGTGGTATTTGTGATGATCTGTAAATAAAGTAGAGAAATTTAGAGGATAAAGCCTCCATGTTCTTGTATATTACAGAATGCTATGAACCCACGCTTGCGATCTCTACACACCCAGAGCCCATGTAACCCTTTAGGTTGTGACACTTAGGAAAATCACTTCACCTTCTAAGCTTCTTCCCTCTTTCTATGAAATCATTTGAGTTAAAACTGTGTTACTTTCTGTTGTAGTCTTCCTTCCCCTTCAAGTGAACCACTTCAAATCTATTTTTGATAGCTCTCTTTGCTAGATAGATTTATGAGCAATGGAGATTTTAAGCATCATGTCACATAGAAATATTAAAAAAAAACATTAATGTGAAACTTCTTGCTTGTTAAATGCAGAAATGGCATTTTTGTGAAACTCCTTTTTTGCTGGCTAGAGTTTCAATAAATGGTATGTTTGTCTTGCTGTGCTATAGGAAGGGGAGGATAGTTTTTATGATGGCACCTGTAGAGGAGAGAGAGGATGACAGAGTCTCAATCTAAGACCTTATATTTTACATAGTTACCCATGCCCTTACATAGGAAAAAGGAAATGTTTCACATGCAGAGACTTCAGTTGTCTCTTATGAAACAGAAACATGTATATTAACACTTTTATATCTACTATAAGTATGTCAATCATGTGGAATGACTTACTACATATAACATTTTCATTTCCCAAGAGAAGAAATAGAGCAACAAATACAACATCTCTATTAAATATTGATAAAAACAACGGATAATATTTACCATAAAGAGGAAAATATTCCTAAGGAAGCTAACAGTGGAATACAATCAGACTACACAAAGAAGTTTAAAAATACAAGTAACATGTTATATCTTTCCCTTCTGCTGACATGTTTAATGCTGAGAAAAAAGAATCTAAGGAATAAGAATAACAAAAAAAATCCCAATCTAAATAATTAATTTATGAATGGTGAGTTAAATTTCAGTTCAGTGGGTGCTTGCGTTATGTTGTGAGAACAAATCCACAAGTGAAATTCTGTGAGCAGTACTTTTTCTCTTTAGTCTTCAAAGAAATTAAAACAATTTCAGGAAAAAAGATGCTTTGTAGAAACTCCATGAGCTCAATAAAGACAAATGCAAGTGGTTTTAGCAAGAGTAAGAGTTGCATTTTAATTCTAATAGCTTTTTATGGTCAAAGATTAAAAAATCTTTGAAAAAACTACCTTTTCAGTTCTAATGGCATTGACTAGATAACCATGATTTCATCTGGAAGAAATAGAATTGTGCTAATGATTTATCAGAATAACAATATTCAAAGGTCATATATTTATCATATGTTAAGAGGAGGTATGGTGGGTTTTGTTAATAACTTGCGTCTTCATTAAGCATTGGAAATAATTTGGTTTAGTATTCAGAAACCTCTTTACTACACAGATTCTCTTAAGGTTACTTCTGTATAAATAAGTTTAATAAAAATGGAGTTGGTGATGTTTTACCTCCTCATTTGTGTCAAATTTCAGGAAGCTTGTGGTCCAGAAGACAGTATGCTAGCTGGAAAGATGTTTTCCACTCAGGTTCTGTTACAGATTGCTGCAGTGAATTTCCTTCTTGCTGTTTCCCCTCCTTCTGTTGTCCAGTATTTCAAGCACTTTGGGGCAGATGCATTCCATTTTTCTTTCTATAATCCCTGGCACAATTAGGACTTCATGTTATTTTAAATCTGCAGGGTAATTTTAAAGTTAAAAAACACAAGTAAAGTAGAGGTAAGTTATCCTATATTTTAAAATTTATTACAGCATAGTAGTGTAAAAGCTTATATAGGCATGAGGTGACATATTTTGTATAGACAATTAATTAAATATTCTTCATGGATTCATTACATATGTATGGAATTTGCAAGTCAGTGTGTTTTTTGTGAAAAAAAGTGCAGAATCATAATAGCTGTAGACCAAAGACTGGTATCCACAGGACATGATAAATCTTTAAATGGCCATCATGAGAAGCAGAGAGACATTTAAAACAAATGGAATGAATTTATCACAGAAGATTTTAAAAGGTGTGCATAACCAGGGTGAGAAAAGCCTTTTTTCTTTTGATACCCATAATAGATTTAGCTCTTTTTTTTTTTTCATGAGTGTTTTGTTGTAAAGAATTTCCGTATTGCATTAAGGAATGTAATCTTAAAGGCTAATTTTAGCTAAGGCAGGCTCTTCTCCCGAGGCTCTATTGACAAATGGTTCTTCTGAAGGACAGTTCAGAGCCTAATTCACGTGCTTTGTATTAGTTTACTGAAGGAGCCTTCCTCTTTCCATTGACTGTCTCCCCTGGGAAAAAACAAGTTAGACATCTCCAGCGTAAGTTCAGTCTTCAGTGAATAAATGGAAAACCCTGTTAGCATTCAGACTATGACTCAGAATAACTCTTTTTAGATCAATTAATTTATGAAGATTTTTACTGAGTTTTCACAGATTGATAACAGATAGAGTAAGACTTATTCTTGGAATCAGCCATCCCCCTTCTTCCCCCCCCCCCACCCCCAAGTCCTGTGCACATCTTACAAATAGTAATTTTGGGCCTCAGATCTTTGAGCCTTCTGCTTCAGCCTCCTTCATTTTTCAGCAGAGCCTGAAGCACATCAGCAGCATTTGATTGCTGTCTATCTGCCGTGCAATTGCACCGGTCCTGATATCAACCAGTAAATGCCACTTCCTTATCATAATTTTTCTGCTGACACTCCATTCCCATAAAGCTATCTAGTAGGAGCTTCTTGGAATCACAAACAGATTTATGGGGACCCCATATAAGATAGGAAAAAAATGAAAATCATTCTAATTTTGTATGACTACCTCACCTAGGAAAGGCTTCAAAATAAAACAACAGGACACGTAGCAATGCTTTGAGAAATAAGACCATCCCACGTGGGAAGGTATGTTTGTTAGTTGAGAGTACTTTGTCCAGGAAACTTTTGAAGATAAAACAGTAGTTTTTTTATGGAATTACAATTTTGTAATTTGGAATTACAGTTTATCTAATTGCAATCATGTTACCTTGGTTATAAATACTTAGATCTACTAAGAACAAACTCAGAATCCCCTGGGCGGGCATGTTCTTCCAACAGTTATAAGTCTTTGAGTTTCCACTTTCTTGTAATGATAGAAAAGTTGGTGTTGACCTGTAACAGAGCATAGGGTATTTATGTCTTCCTCTGCCAGGAACTTGGAACTGAGCAGCAGTGCTGAGGTCAGTGTCTCAGCTCTCCACACAATGGAGAAAACAATATTGCTTGAAAACAGTAGGAAGGCAAAAAAGCTGGAGCAGGGAAAGGTGAGGGACAGGGTAGGAATACCTCTAGTTTTGCTGGATCTTTCAATTCTGAAGTCATGTGCAGCCTGTAGGTTAGTCAACCACTAATGAGACAGAAGTATGTTGAAGAGTTGAGCCTAATCTGACCAATACACATGGCATTTCAATTGAGTTTGTACTGTGGATGATAACATCAGTGGTCATGTAGCACCTGAACTTGATTCTGGCTTCCTTTCTCTCCTCCTTTTATTATCACTGTCTAAATTTAGATCCTGGGTTTCACTGCAGGATAAAGGAAGAAACAACAATCCATTCTAAAAAATCCACATGGAAATAAAGTTACCCCGTGAGAGAATTGCATTCCAGTAATCTGAGTGCATGGGTAACAATGCAGCTGTTGGGCCATAAATGTACATATGTTTCTCAGCAATGGGAATCCCCAGTTTGCATAATACCTGTTTAGAAATAAATATCGTTACGTAAAGTATCATTACAAAAAATTGCAAGAACTCTATCTACAGGTTTGGTTTTAGTGAATGATCCTTTTTATACTTTGTAAGTGAAATTCAAATATAATACCAAGTATTTTGTGAATTGGTGCCAATGACACAGTAGTTACTCTTCTCTCTAGTTATACCCACCTGTCCAACAGAAACAAATCTGCTTTATTGCATTATGTACACTCATAGGCATCTCCCATCTCTGTAAACCTTTGTTCTTAAATAAAGTTAATATTCATGAGCAAAAATGATGCAAGTAATTTCACTTGTATTAAGTTGTATTATACTTTAAAATCCTGTCTTCAGATTTTAGTAGCAAAAGCACTGACTGGGAAGCAGTGTCAAATATCTGCCAAGAATTAACTTCTAAACAACTTTCAGTTGACGTAGAGCTTGGGAAGAATCCATACATTCATATTTGCAAAAGGAAGAATTAGTTAGAATACAACCAAACCATTAAAAAACATTGTGAGTTGACAGAATCCTCAAGCTGCTTAATAAAGCAGCCTAGGTGCGGTGTGGCATTAAGCACATTTTCAACTATTTTCATTTTCTTAGAGGGGTCTTTTTGATCTAAAACAAGAATTTCTGTTTATATGAGCCATTAACTGCAATCTGAACTAGAATGCACTGCATAACTATGGTTTGAGAAGCCAAACAGTCCAGAGTTAGGTCTCCCGTATTATTGCATGGACAGTGAGTAAGCTCCAGACTATCTCAAACTAGACCTGTGATAGTAACTAATAAAATGAGTGGCATATAATAGCCTTGAAGCCTGCTTTACTTTTCTTAGACCAAATCACAGAATCACAAAATATTCATGGTTGGAAGGGACCTTTGAGATCACTGAGTCCAACCACAAAAAAACCCAAAACCCAAAAAAACCACGCACACCCACACCACACCCACCCACAGACAGACAGAAACCAACAATCTCAGGCATTAGAGCATGCCCTGAAGTGCCACGTCTACACGTTTCTTAAATACCTCCAGGGATGGTGAGTCCACCACCTCCCTGGGCAGGCTGTTCCAGTGCCTGACCACTCTTTCAGGAAAGTAATTCTTCCTAATATCTAATATCCTTCCCTAATACCTAATTCTTCCCTAATATCTAATCTAAACCTCCCCTGCTGCAACTTTAGACCATTTCCTCTGGTCCTGTCGTTATTCCCTTGGGAGAACAGGCCAACACCCACCTCTCTACACCCTCCTTTCAGATAGTTGTAGAGGGCAATGAGGTCCCTGCTCAGCCTCCTCTTCTCCAAACTAAACATGCCCAGTTCCCTCAGCCTCTCCTTGTATGACTTATTCTTTAGACCTCTCACCATCTGTATGTCTAAATCTATAAGCCTAAATGTTTATGTATACATTCCATGTTTGGGTTCACATGAATTTTTTGGTACCAGACTGAAAATGTAGATTCTGGATAATAAAACTGTTATTTAGATGTGGAAAAACTGCTTCTCTCTCTTACTCTCTCCCTCCGTCTTTTCACCTTCAGACCTTCAATTGCAATTCCAGATGTCAACTGCTTGTATTGTCTATAGAGTGGGAAAAACATTGATCTCCTCAAAATTCCTTTCTGTTCTAGTCCTCATTCTGAGGTGAAATAGGAAATAATAGGTTTTGCCAGGGCAGTAGCCTTTCCTCAAAGGACAGCATGCTGATCATAGGACTCAAACCTGTTCTCAAGCGTAAAAAATATTTATATAGGATATTGGTTTCTAAAGTGTTCTCTGTATAATTTTGTCACCATCCCCACCGGGTAATCACTTTGTTCGTGAACTAGTTGACCACTAACTATGAATCTCCATGTGAAGGCACAATATTGCATTTTTATGGATGGTTCAGTTACAATCAGTGCATAAATAGAGAACTGTTTTAAGTCACTTACATATAAAGGACTGCTACAGATTCTGGTAGACACATTCTCCATGCGCTACACCCTGTACAGAAATGTGTTCAGCAATCCATAAAAGGCAATAGTTAATGTAACCACTCAGTCAAGTTAAGAAATATGGAAGCTAAAAAAAGCAACTTGAATCACTGTAACAGCAAGAGGAAGCTTGCAGCTCCATACTACACAATGCAAAAGTAGTCAGAAAAGAGCTGCTGCCTTTTCCTTCAGCCTGCTGCAGTACGGCAAACAAGCCCCCGAATGTCTGTAAATAGTGTTTCCCTTGCTCTGAGACTGACTTTTCCAGTCATAGAAATATTTGCACCTTTAAAGGTGAGATATTTATAGATGTAGAATTAGTAACAGTCAAAGGAAGAAAGACAGGACATGGTGACTACAGATGTAGAGGAAACTGTCCATAGCCTAAAATAATCCTCCTGGCTTGTGTTTCAGGTGTTATACTGAGAAGGAAACTCTACTGTGTATGTTGTTATCCTGTACTGCTGACATGAAACTTTACCTGCTGTTGTAGCCTCTGTGTAACCAGACTCATTTGACTCCTGGATAAAGGAGCCTTAATGCTTTCCTCAAACCATTCAAGCAATCGACTATTGAACTTTTGAGACAAAAAGATGCTACATCTTACATCCTTCTGTGTTTTCAATGCGGTATGGCCTATTTTGGACAAAAAGCATATGTATATGTGTACAAAAATATTCCCCCTGTCATTGGTTTGTTGTGTGGCCTGGATTACATCCTATACTTTGGGAGTGAAATTGTGACCCTGCTACTAAAAGTGGGAGCCGTGGTCTTCTTTTTAGTAGGGACTGGTCTTCACCCTGCGTCTCATATTGTGAAGCTGTACAATGAAGACATGGACATACCAATTCCCTGCCTCCATCACAAGAGTATTGGAAGTTGAAGGGTGGGTAGGTTCACTTTAGAAAAAATAATGAGTTTTGTTAATTAATTTTGTTTTTGTAAATACACAGAATTCTGAAAAAAAAATAAAATTAGAAAGTCAAAGTATCTTTTTTTGATCATAAGGATTACCTGAACAAAATGAACCCTTTCCATCTCCACCTCTAGTTACAGGGGTTTTTCAGTAGTTAACCCCTGCTGATAAGCTAACTACAGTGTAGTCAGATGGATTAATTGCTGTCACAATATATTTACACTTCATTTTTGCATACACTCTCCGAAAAAATTGTATTACTTTAATGGGGCCTGAGTCAACATCATTTCAGAAACTAAGGTCAGCTTTTTAGTCCTTTTAGGGCTAGTTGAATATTTTGTATTGAGTTGTTGTCATTGTCATCTTCTTCTTTTCTTTTTCTTCTCTTTCTTCTCCTCCTACTCCTCATCATCAGTGTCATCATCGTTATCATTGTCATCACTGTCATTCTTTTAAAATGCTTGTTTTTTATGGAAAATGTTGATTTTTCAAAAGCTAAAATACTCCTTTTAGTGGAAGAAATATGTTTTTAAAATATTTTTTAAAATGCACCTATTTATTTATTTATGGGAAAAGGATGAAGAAAATAAATGTTGCAAATACTATAATCTATTTAATGGGGAATGTAGAGTCCTTTATGAACTATGCTCCCAAGCCAGAATGCATCTTCAGAAATGCAGCAGTAAAAACAAGACTATGGTGAATCATAGAAGGGCAGAGATTGTAATGAATAGTAAGAATGGGAGCATAAAGATCTAATGAGGACTTTGCATCAACCAAATGCAAATGTTTGAGGTTTTATCACAGTCTTAGTTAGGGTGGTTTCCCACCCACCATTTTCCAGCCACTTTAGTTTATGTGGCCAGAAGTCAGGTATACATGGCTTTTTATTTTGTATTGATAGTAGCTTCTTGTTTGGGTTATACTGCTAGAATCTTTATTTTTCATGAAGGATGCCTTTGAATGTTACATTTTTTATTTGTTTTACTGTGGTTGATTGGAAATGGCTGAAAGATTACAATATATATTAAATATATTATGGAGTGAACTGTACCTGGGAGAAGGTAAGTACAGCAATTTTCTGTTCTCTTCAGCATGGCAGGTGTCCTGTCTACTGCAGTGGGACATTTAAAAGGATATTAAGACAAGAAATTAATGCATGCAAAATAAATTTTGAGAAAGATAAATTAGAAAAAGAAAACAGATGTACTATGAAAGTAAATAAGAAATTTCTAAGTTTAGATGACCAGGATGCTAGGATGTTGGAACAGGCAAAGGATGTAACCTTCTGAATATTGTTAACAGGTAAAATTAAGTGCTCTTCTTTGTACTTTCACACTTAAAAAAAATGTTTGCAAAATTTCGGAAAAATAAGAAGTCAAATGCATAGGACATCTCAGCAAAATTCACAACAGAGAAGTTGTAGGGTTGTTGAAATATTATAAGGAAATTCTGAGCAGGAGAGAAGGATTCCAGAATGAAGAAAAATTTTAAAAAGGGCAAAATGATACAAGATCACTGTACAGTTTTGGGAAAATATTGCTTAGAAAAAGTACCTGGAGATGTTCAGAAATGTTGGGAAGATACAATAAAGTATAAATTTCTAAAAACATATATGAGAAGCTGTAACACATTGTGGAGGAAAGAGAATAAGGAAACTTTTATTTTTTTCTTCCATTTAGATGAGTGCAGCCACTGTTCAGTGGTTCACAAACCATCTAGTACTCAAACTGAGATTATAGGAATGTGACCTTATAATGTCAGAAACTGAAAAGGATAGGAAACAAAGAAATAGATTATAACAATAAATATTTGGAAATAATTGGCTCCCTCTGTTAATCCCTGCTGTATCATCTATAATACTTTTTCTTATCCACATTTCAACAACTTTTACAACCTCCTTGTCAAAAGTCGGTATTTTATGTTTTAAAAGACATGTATTTTCTGATATTCACCCTCTTTTTAACACTTGATTTAATCTCAACTTTTCATTGTACATTTGTAGAGTGTATTCAAAATTCCTCCTTCCTACTTACTGTCTTCTCTTCAAAATCTTAGGATTTTTTTGTTATACCCTTTTGTCAGTGATTGATTGAAACTTTGTTGAAGAAAGTTGGCTAAGGCTTTTCCTGATGATAAATGTGAAAGATAGTTATGATGGTGTTTGTGGTAAGATATTGAAACAAAATAAACCATCGTCCAAACATGAGTTTGGTCAGAAGCAGAACTGTGTCGGGCTATATTGATATTCATTGCAAAGGCAAAGGGTTAGTCCGTTTTGGTTTGGTTTCACAAAAGTACACAGAGAACCTGAACAACATAGGACTGGCACACAGAGAAAACCTAGAAGGGCCATTTTGATTACAATGTAGAGAAAAAAAAAAAAAAAAAAAGCTTGAGAACTCTGGAAAAAGAAATTTCCCTCGATTTCATTCCCATTGCCTTCAGTGTCACAAGGGAAATAATGTGACTCTGCAGTTTCTCCTTATAAAACTGAGCTGTAAAATACCAGCTAACTCTTCAGGTTAGAAGTAGGAACCTTTCTTTTCGTCATTGCTTTTCAGGATATAGCAATCCAATTCTTTTCTTGGTTATTGCGTTACACTTTACTTTCTCCACTGCCTTGACTAGTGTTCTCTAAACATTTTAAAGATTTCTGTCATTTCTTGGTGCCTGTTGCCTCAGAACTCCTCTCTGTGAACCCACTTAGCCATTTACAGAAGGAGTATCAGCTTCTGGATGGGATGCTATGTATGTAGTCTGAAACCCCTGTTATCATCATGTCAAATTTATCATGTATGACTATCCTTATATTTCCTTCAATATTATTGCTTTCTGTCTACAGTTGATCAATTTGAGACAGACATCCACTTGGAAAGTACTATTTGTTTTTTAGTATATACTTTCTTATTTTCAAAAGTTTACGTTTGTGATATATACTAGTACGCTTTACTCTGGCAAATGACAAAAAAAATATTGACTTTTAACAAAGGCACAGTAAATACAGCTCTTTCATTTTCAAAATGAAATTTCATTTTGTTTTTTGATATCATTTCCATGAAGATTACTTTGGACTCTTCTCATCTACCTGAATTTGATTTGTGGAACTGGGCTCTTTATTTTGTGTCTTTTCCTTTCCTAGATCTCACATCCTTCTACCAACTTACCTCCTTTTAGTAATATCTGCAAATTTATGTTCTGGTATGAATAGCACTTCCATAAAATAATCTTCTGATTATAATTGGACCACTCTCAGGTATTAACCCTGCTGATTTTTTTTGTTTTTTTTTTTTTTTTTATCTGATTCTCAGATACAAAGGCCGAAGGGGACTATTGGATCATCAAGTCTGACCTCCTACACCACACAGGACATTACATTTTGCTCAGCTACCCTGCCTGAAGCCCACTAGCTTGATCTGAAGTTTGGGTGTATTTCTTCTAAAGTCTATATTGATGTGGGTATGAAAAATTGAGTAATTCAGCATTTGCCTTAGTATCTTTGCAAAAGTTAATCACATTCCTTTTGAAATTTCTTTTATTTGGATTTCTCTTGCTCAGTTTTCAGCCATTGCTTCTTGTTGTGGCTTCCTCAACTTGTTAAAAACACCTTGTATATGGGTGGTAACTAATCACTGAAACTAGGTCACCTCAGAAAAATATTTCTTGTTAGACTAAATCTGTGGAGCTCTTTAAAACTAAATGTAAAGGATCATCTTTGGAATTCTGATCATTTTTTTGGGGCTCTGTTTTTCATTCCTTTCCCACTGTTTTGAGCACATAACTTTTTAAGAAAAAGGTGAGAAGTTCAGAATAAGTACACATTCACTGCTAAATTGCCATTAGCTACAATGAATCAATGTGGCTTTGTGCTAAAATTTGTCATATATTCCTACGTATTATTACCTTTCATTCACAGATCATTTGGATAGTTAGTCTTTCATGGGATGGTGTTCCTATCCAAGATGATTTGAATTCAGATTACAGGAATTAATAAAACAATATCACTAACATTGTCTTACTCCATTTGGGTTTTCTGCTACCTAGCCATTATCTTTTGCATTACAATATGAGTTCTTCAATTCTGAGTTGCTACAGCACATTGGAAAAATTAAGTTCATGATGAGGATTCCTCCATAATACAGGAATACATGAAGTATATGTAATAGAACATCTTCAATGTGCGGGGTATATATGTAACATTGACTATTACTGATTTGGCAATTCTGTTGAAAAGCTGCAGCCAGAGCCCAGATATGCCAGATAAGAGGGAAAGAATCTCAACTGGTGTAAATAGTGACAGCTTCATTGCCCATAATAGAGCCATGACAGTTTATTCCAATGGAGCAACTGACCATAAGAACTTGCATCCCTGAATTATTCTGATCCCAGGAGCTTAAAGTCTCTGTGAAAGGACAATATTATTATTCCTGAATGATAGTGTCAGGTGGATTCAATTTGCCCCAATCAGGCTAGGAGATGTGTTACAGCCTCTTTGAAATTAAGGTCACAGACAGAAAGATTCTGTTGAAAAGACTGTAGAAACAAGATTGGAGTAGAAATAAATGATATTATTTTTACTTACTTATCAATGACAGATATTTTCTGCAAATAGGCAAGTGCAGGTTCTTGATGTATTTACTTCATTTAGAGTTTTGTGGAAACAAAGATTTTCTGGGATTAATTGTTCTTAATCTTTCATCCTATAGTTTAAGGGGGGGGGGTTGGTTTGGTTTTTAATGCATATATTCTGTTATTTTACTGAGAAACTAGTCTTGCAATATGACAGTTGCATCACTTTTTATTTCATTGAAGAGCAATACCACGTTTGCTTCTCTGATTCCTCTGATATTTCCACTGTTTTCTATGACTTGATGAATTATTTAACCTGGTCCCTTCTTACCGGAAAAAAAAAAAAAAAGTATTACATTGTTTCTAGATGTTTTGTTATGGATTAATCCAAACAGTCTTTCTTAACTTTTTATCAATAGCTATAATTGCAAAAATCTTTGCTTTTGATTGTTCTTCTGTCTATTATTGCTCTTCACAATGGTTTTCCATGGGTTGCATCTTGCAGGAGTCCCAACATGTGAGTTGGGCAGTATATTACAAATAATAGTGTTGGAGAATGCTGAGGAGGAGAGAAGATCAAGATGGAGTAACGTGATCTTTTTCTGCAATATCTTAATATGTATTATGTGTTTAGAAAGCTTAAATCAGCAAAGATTTTAATGGAATCAAAATGGAATCTTATCTGAATCACACAAAACACCTACACATAATACTTCTCAGCTCTGTCTTGCTCATAAAAATCAAACAATTTACCATTGTATCTTAATATAGTTGAATATTCCACCTTACTTATTAGTGTACTTGTGATGGCTTGAGCAGCTGGCTGCCAGACACCCACCCAGCTGCTCTCTCACTTACTCTTCTCAACAAGACAGGGGAAGAAAATAAGATGGAAGGGCTCATGGGTCGAGATAAAGACAGGGAGATTACTTAGCAATTACCTTCACAGGCAAAATGGACTCAACTTCGGGAAAATTAGTTTTATTTATTGCCAATTAAAGTAGATGTGGATAATGAGAAACGAAGACAAACTAAAACAACACTTTCCTCCCACCTCTCCTTCTTTCTTTCCCAATGCTCAACTTGAATCCTTCATTGCCAACCCCTCTACCTCCCCACAGCCTGCCCTGCGTGGTGTAGGTGGATGAGGAATGGGAGTTGTGGTCACTCCAGAACACGTCCTTGCAGCCACTGCTTCCTCCTCACACTTCTCCCCTGCTCCAGCATGGGACCTTCCCAAGGAGTACAGTCCAGCAGTTCAGACTGCTCCAGCCTGGGTCCCATACAGGTTTCAGGTATGCCAGAAACCTTCTCCTGAATGGGCTTATCTCCAAAGCCACAATTCCTGCCAGGAGCCTTGGTCCTGCACAGGGTCTCTTCAGCCTCCAGCTTCCTTTAGGCCACATCTACCTGCTCTGGCGTGAGGTCCTCCATGGGCCGAAGTGTGGATGTCTGCTTTACCATGTCCTCCACGGGCTGCAGGGGGGACAGCCTGCCTCACCGTGGTCTTCTCCATGGGCAGCAGCGGAATCACTGCTCTGGTGCCTGGAGCACCTCCTCCCTCTCCTTTTCCACTGACCTTGGTGTCTGCAGGACTGTTTCTCTCACATTTTCTTACTCCTCACTCATCCTTCTCTCACACTGTGAAGTATTTTTTACTCTCTCCTAAATATTCTCCCAAGAGGTCCCACCATCTTAGTTGCTGTGCCCTGCAGGGGTTTGGTCAGAGCCTGCTGGAACCAGCTGAAACTGTCTGGAACCAGCTGAAACTGTCTGGAACCAGCCGTGTCCGGCCTGGGGCAGCCCCAGCCTCTCCTCACAGAGGCCGCCCCGCAGCCCCCCTGCCAGCACCTTCCCGTGTAAAAAAAATACAGTACCTCTCTTCTCTATTGTATTTTTCTCTACGTTAATAACAGAGATTCAAAACATTTTTAATTTTTATTACATTGGTTTATCAAGATTACTTAGTTAATATTTTGGGACTTTTTTTTTGCTTTTCTTTTTCTGTAGCCTTTTTAACCTCATGCTTTTATACCAAGGAACGTGTTTTGTAGAATCTTTAAGAGGTTTTGTGGACAAATCACACGTACTTTGTACATCAAGCAAAGCACAGCATGAAACTATTCCATCACTTTAGGTATCTCAGCAGCCTCTACAGGTCACTCCTTGCTTTGCCTACATCTTATTGTCTCACCAGCTTAATCAGTAAAAGGGATCATGCCCATCACAAAAACAATTTTATGAAACAAGAACTTTTCAAGAAAAGAAAGTGTCTTCTTTCCTAGTATTGGTTTTGTGTTACTATATCACAAGGGTAGTTGGGATACCATGGAGCATGCATAGGTCTTTTCAATGCCTTCACATAGAAGGTGAAAGAAATATTAATTGCTCTCTGAAGTAGTTTTGTCTCTGATTCACTATAGAGCTGGCTCCTAAAGCCCTACCCTTAATGACATACAGTGACAAGATGCCGTGTTCAACCTTAAACCTTCCTTCAGAGCTGCTTCTGAACTTCGTACTACTCTTTTGAGCACATAGATTTTCCCCTGAACATGCGGGAGGTCAGAGTGGGTTTCCAGTGCCTCAGTTTACAAGAATATTAGATTACGTTAGAACAGGTTCGTGAGTCCTCATTTCAGCTAGCACAGTGTTAATCATAACTGAGTAGTCGGTATGGATGGAGCTGATACATACCTAGGATGAGACAGCCAGTTGAGATTAAATGCTATGGAAACTACGGGGTTAATTGCAATCACCTCTCATCTTGATAGTAAACTCAACTTGTTCCTGTTGACACTGATTTCAAAAGTCTGATAATTAACATGGCTCCCTCTTTTTCCTGTAACCTACTTTTCTAGTGAAAACATTTCCAAAGAGAAGCTAGAGACTATGACAAAGAGTTCTTAGGGAATTGGCCACTGGATTAAAATTCACCTTTATGTAAATAAGCCAGGTCCTAGGAGAACTACATTTTGTATCTAAGTATATTACTTTTTTTTTTCCAGTGCTTTATTGAAGTTCTAGTTTATTTAGATGGCAAGGAGCTTTCTGTTTTGAGTGAGTTAGCTGAGACTACTTATATCTGTGACAGGTAGGCTGCTGTGAGACAGAAAAGAAACTGTCAACCAAACGTATAGTCAGGATGGAAGAGTACCTATATTCTGTTTTGTTTGCTATGATGGGCTTAAGGAGGCAAAATCCTTCACATCCAAGCCCTGCCTCTTCTGTACATCTGACACAGATGCCATTTCACTGAACAGATACCAGAAAACATGCTTTTTCTGGCATCATCTCTTGCACCACAGGCACAGTGCTCTTTTGAGAGCAAGACAGATGACTGTGTGGACATGTGCTGTGAGGAAAATGGTTCTTAAGCAAAATCAAGAAGATGTATCAATTTTGGGAATGTTTCATGAACTGCTTCTGTTTGAAGTCAGTGTTGTGAACAAATACTACTGGAATGTTATACAAATACCATGTATTTACACCTGACCCAACCAACTCTTTCAGTCTGGCATTCACGTTTTCCCCCAGTCTACATGAGCACAGCTGTAATCCCACCACAGGAACTGTGGCCTCCACTGTTCCTCCATGCCACGTAAATCTCAATCTAGCCTTTGCTTAGAGAAGAATTTCCCTAGTGTAAGGGAGATAAATCTACCCTGAAAACATCCATATATCTGGAATAGGATATGAAAGTGTATATGAAGTTTGTTTTCTGTGTAGCTCAAAGCACTTCACAAATACTTGTCATACACCATTTGGCTGGTAAGATTCAGGTGGGGGTTGTTTTAGTGTTTACTTGGGTTTTTTAAAAAAATCTTTGTTAATAGAAAGTGAAGTAATGATACAAAAATTTTAAAAAACAAATGGCATGAAAAGTTTCAGTAAATTCATATCCAAAAAATCAAAGTTGAAAAATACCCATCATGCATGTATATAATAACATCCATAATACTTCCCACTGTGTTTATTCAGTCGGCTCCTTTTTATAATTATTTGGCTGTTTCTAGCAGGGACCCATGAGAAGGAGGAACAAAGCTCCCCTTAGGTCATTATTTTTCAGATTAGTAAAGTCCCAGCATTCCTTGGTGTCACTGCCAGCATTTTTATTAAGTCAACCTGTTACTTTCACCATTAAAACACATCTTAGTAGGTATGGGTAATAGAGACTGACTTGGCAGGGATGACTAAATGGGTGGACGGAATTCAAAGGAAGCTTGAATAACCGCTACACAGACAGCATTTACACATACATGCTTTAGAAGTCTGAGTGAAATCCTACATCCAGGTGAATAATAAATAAAAGCATTTGTTCTTTTGGTGGTTGCTGGTGGGTCTGTTTTATTATTTTCATGCTGGATGGCTAAAAAGTACAAAGCGTGGCAGCAGGACATCATTATGATAGGTGAACATCAGAAAATTTACGGCTGCAGCTAGGTATCCATAAGTTTCTTCCTTGCCCAATTAAAGGTTCCCCCTTTGGTATCTACTAAAGTTTGGATGAAAGTTTCATGTGAACAGGCGGTCTTGCAGGATTTCTATACAGTATTTTCTGCTCTCACTTGGGCTGAATAGGCACAGAGAACAGTAAAGTACAATAAAAACAAGAGGGAGAGTAGAAATGTCTGTATGAATGCTTTATAAACTCAATAATTGAAACAGAAATTAACCAATAATAAAAAACAGCATTAAAATGCCTTCTTTCTGTCCTTTGTCCTTCACAATTCCTTAGAACTCCTTTTGTCTTGATTCCTTGTCTCTTCTTTTGCTTTCCAGTTCTCAGTAATGTATGTTTCCTTTGACCTTTATTTGTAAAGCTAGGCCAATATTTTTAATCAGGTGTTTACAGTCAGGCGCCTAAATCTATATTAAGTATCTAAATAGGGCTTGCATTTTAAATGAGCCAAGCATTGAGTCAATAGTGATTGTAGCCTCTCACTACTACTGAAAAATAGCCTGGCTCTCTGGGTGCCCAGTGCTCTACCCACAAGCTGGAAAATGCTCACAGCCATTTTGGGATAATTCTTGCCTTCACTGTGCAGCACACTCTTTATGTTAAATAAAATTCTGCTATCACGCTGTACCTTTGGCATAAGAAGACTGGAGCATTCATGGCTGACCTAAATATTAGAAGATATAACTGCACATTTCACAGAGATCTGCCGATTTTGTGTCGCTGTCACAAAACTACTTGAAATCTAATAATTCTGTCGTGTTCATTGTGTGATAAAAAACTGGCTGCGCAAAGAGAAGGAAAACATTATGTTATTTTCCTTTGTTAGGGAAATAGCGTATTAGTGGGTAGGTGCTTCTGCTTCTGCCGAAAATGTTCGTTCCTCTCTGGGATGTGATCCTCATACTACCTGTCTCCCGGCTGTCAGTGCCCGATTCAGGCAGGAGCTGGCAGGGATACCTGCGTTGGCTGGAGGGGATGTCTGGAGGAGCTGGGGAGTAACCAGATGACTGACAGCGATTCAGGCTAGACGCGGCACGGAGGGGGTAGGTACGGAAAAGAGAGCTAATCCTATAGAGGGAGTCGAAGGCTTTTTTTTTTTTTTTGAGGGAGGACGAGGGAGGTAGAAAGCATCTGAGGGATTTGCTTCAGAGTGAATTTAAGGTTACTGCTGCACCTCGCCGCAGCTGAAGGAGCCTGGGAGCTAGTCAGCACAGCAGACTTTATCAGTTATGCCAGCACACTCAAGCTGATACAGTTATGGTAGTGTAACAACCCATGTGAACACTGTTATTCCAGAATTAATACCTTTTCTTTTTTTTTTTTCCCCAGTTTAGCCCAAATATTGTGTAAAGCTGAAGTGTTGGCTTTGT
Organism: Tringa tobata; assembly: GCA_033628505.1. Classification (NCBI taxonomy): domain Eukaryota; kingdom Metazoa; phylum Chordata; class Aves; order Charadriiformes; family Scolopacidae; genus Tringa; species Tringa tobata. Next base: position 2,392,891 of record JAHREE010000215.1, read on the forward strand.
GTTTTGTTTTTAAAAGAGAGTAAAAAAAGAAACATTTGTGCCAGTACAATAGACCACTCAGGAATTTAATTCTATGTAACTAAAGCTGTTTAATTCAGCCCTTGCACTGTCTTGGTGTATTTCCAGCATGTGCGCAGCCCTGAGTGTACTGTTTTCCTCGCAATGAGGTTAATATTAGCTAGAAATGGAGACCTGCTGGAGATAAACAGCAGTAAAACCAATCGCAGAAGAGCTTAGCTAAAAGCAAGAGCTGCAGTTGCTCGGCTTATACCGAAAGACAGCTTGAAAGGCTAATATATCATGCAAATGGTGGACCAGAATCACTTAGGCAGAGATGGTCTGTGGGCTGTACAGAAGGAGTGAATCTTTCTGCATTCAGCTGTGCGTCTGTGTGTGCGCGTCTCGCTCCCCCTCCACCCGCTCCTCTCCCTCTGTCTCCCTCAGACAGGCAAACAGACCCGCTCCTTCCTTTGTGTTGCCAGTCAGGTCCTCCCTCTGCAGTCTTACACAGGAAGAAGATTTATAATAGCTGCATGCAATGCCAGTGTCTCAAAGAGACAATATCACGCCATGTGGAGGATTTTCATATGGGGGTTTAACTTTGCTCCACTGAATTGGAAAGGTACATTTTTTTTTTTAATCTTAATTATTTTAAACACTTAATTCCTATGACTTTTATCTCCTGCTGTATTCTGACCTCCAAATACTAGCGTCTTTAAATCACAATCTGTTGTCACAGTACTGTAATGGCTGTGATGTCTTAATTGAAAACATAGGGAAGTAAAGAATTCAAAAGTATAATTAGGGCACATTTCAATGTGAAGCTGTGAGTGCTGTTCTGTAAGACGGGCGTCTGATATTTCTGACATACCGTATCAGAAATATAAGATTCAAACTAGAAAATGAAAATACAGCACACATGCAATGCAACTGTACCATATGTTAAGAAATGTGCACCTCGTAAACAGCGGGCTAATTAGCTAGAGAAAACAGGGATGACTGAATGATGACGCTAGAAATAAAAAGGATAATGAAATCTCGAGGCAGACTTGTGTAGGAGATCCACCTGGCAGCAACTTGTCAGGTTTATCAAATTAAATGGAATCAAAGGAAAAATTATAGGTGGGGGATAATGAACTTAACAGCACTACTTCCCTTTGTTTTAAGCTCTCAGTTGCCTGCTTCTTACCGACCTGACTAGTGGCATGTATTGTGATTAACAATGGGTGAAGCATCAGAGTCAGAGAAGCCCAAAAGCTTAGAAACTTTCCTTAGGCTTGTGGAAAATCTCTGTCAAAATTTGACGAAGGACAGTTTCTTGGGATATCTCTCTTCCCATTCAGTTAGAGGAATACAAAATAAAAATAGACTTTTTTTGGGGGCATTTCACCTCTTAGCCTCCCTGTTTCCAAAATCAAATGCACAAAGTTGAATTATTTGATTTCAAGAAATCCCTAAAAGGGGTAACCCACGTCAGTGTCTGGGTACGATATTTGTAATAGTTTCCATCTGCTGAGCAACCTCCAATCTGAAAATATAAAGCCTTGATAAAAAATTGGGAATAGAAGCAGTTGAACTAAGAAGTAAAATATTACACAGCAGGCCAGGGCAGGGAAGAGCCTATATCTATTTCTTCTGACTCAAATACATGCACTAGATGACAATCAGTTGTGTTTCCTTTTTCTCCCTTGTTTTGTCTCATCCCATAAAGAGCATATCTAAACAAGTTGCTTGGGATTTGCCTTAGAACTTATCTTCTTATGGGTCAATGAACTCCAGAAGAGTGTTCACTGTATTCACTCCCTGCTGGTTTTCAGCAGCAGGAGGTCTAAGACATGCTTACTCTTCTATTTAGAGAAACATAACCAAGAAGACCTACTTCCACTCTTTACTCAAGCCTGAAATACTTCTTCTGTTTTTCCTCAAATGTTATTGTGTGCCCCTAGAACCACCATCCTTGCATCATTCTTGAGCTCTACTCGAACCCAGTATTTTCAACCCAATGCTTGCTTTTGCTCCTCCTGATTACCAGAGCCTTTGTCTTCCAACTTCTACAACTGATCCATTGGTAGTTTTGGTTGATGGAGCCTGTAAATGGGCTGATTCCTGTCCCAGTGGTAAGTTAAATTGATATGCTAACTGACAGCTATTTAATCTGTAACACTAACTACATCAGTTCTAATGTGCTAGGAATACTATGTTTACCCAGATTGAAGGAAAATTAGCAAAAGTCCCATGGCATTGGGAAGCTCAGTCTGCTCCCTTGCTACTATACAATTGTTTGTTGTGGTTTAAAGAAATTTAGAGCTAATCAACAGAAAGGCTTCCACAGAATGAGTTTAAAGCCTAATGGCCTACAGAAATTGTTTATAGCTTTGTGGTCTACTTTTAGTGTAGGACGTAGCTTCCTGCACTGCTAATGAAATTTGTAGTATCCAAACTAGTCACATGAAGTCCTTCCTGCAAAGTACTCATCCAACAGATACATTTATGCACTCCGTTTACATGTGAAACGAAACCTCAGTGTTTCTTAAGTAAATATGTACGTCACAGTTAGATGTCATTTTTTATTTATAAAACAGTGTTTGCTCTGCTCTTGTGAGACCCCACCTGGAGTACTGTGTCCAGGTCTGGGGTCCTCAACGCAGGAAGAACACGAACCTGTTGTAACAGGTCCAGTGGAGGGCTATAAAAATGATCAGAGGGCTGGAGCACCTCTCACAGGCTGAGAGAGTTGGGGTTGTTCAGCCTGGAGAAGAGAAGGCTCCAGGGAGACCTTACAGCGGCCTTCCGGTACCTAAAGGGGGCCTACAGGAGAGATGGGTAGGGACTCTTTATCAGGGGATGTAGTGATAGGACGAGGGGTAATGGTTTTAAATTGAAAGAGGGGAGATTTAGATTAGATATTAGGAAGAAATTTTTCACTATGAGGGTGGTGAGACACTGAAACAGGTTGCCCAGGGAAGTTGTGGCTGTCCCATCCCTGGAAGTGTTCAAGACCAGGCTGGATGGGGCTTTGAGCAACCTGGTCTAGTGGGAGGTGTCCCTGCCCATGGCGGGGGGGGTGGGACAAGGTGATCTTTAAGGTCCCTTCCAACTGTAATGATTCTACGATTCTATGATCTGTGAAGTTATTTTCCCTTACCTCTGGTCCATTGAGGTTCACACCACCTAAAAATGTCACAACTTCTGAGATGTTTTTGGGACAAGACTGAGACAGCATCTCATTGAAATCTGTGCAGAAAAGGTGACCATACACAACAGATGACTTGAGAACCAAACATAGCAAACAAGCAGCTGGGGCAGAGACTATACAAAAGGCTTCAGCGTCCACGTAGATGTACAAATACAGAGATTCTATGTCTGTGTGTGCATTTGCATTAAGCCTATATAGCTACAATGCTAAGTAAACAGAGCTTGAATTCCAGCACTGGACCACGGGTTTTCCACACTGCTTGGCTGCTAACATACTTCATGCTACTCACGTTGGCTGGTGCTAACTAGCATACTCTGAGACAATGCTCAAGCGCGGGGATAGCATTTGCCAGGAGTAATTCCCAATACCCAGCATCACCCTTGATGGTTTCTCCAGAACTGTTTCTGAGGGTTTTCCGCCCTGACACACTCCTCCGTGCCCCCATGCCACACACCAGACCATGCCACACTTTCTCTCCATTTCATACTAGAAAAGCCCCTGTGCTAAAAAGGTGCAATATGACCCTCATATTATTTATTTCAGACACATCGTCCCCTTGAGGGAACACCCAGGGCCAAATGTCATGTAGTGTGCCTGCAGCCACTCTGTGTCAGTTAGCCTCCAGGCCAGAAAACAGCCCTTAGCCCTATTTTATTTAGTGACATATATAGCCAAGCAGGCCTGAGTTAAAGTTAGGGAACACTGAATGAGTGCAATGTTGAGCCAGGAGAAAGAAGGAAAACTAAGACAAATGGCATACGTCTCATGTATTTGTCAGCAAGGTTAAAAAAAAGGTACAGACCATACAAGAGACAAATGTTTGCTTCCCTTTGTGCCTTAGAGCACCAAAATATCTCAGTGGGATCAACTTTTTCTACAGACTTGTCACACCACAACAAAATGCTTAATCTCCAGAGAAATCACAACCAGGCAGCTAATGCTCAGTTGACTAGGAGAATATTCATGCTGATGAGCAGAAGGGTAGTTACAGAGCTAGAACAAAGACCTTCCTCTGCAGTTTATGTTGTTGAATGAAACTATACAAGTTCCCTCTTTCCATGTCAGAGATAAAGCTTGTGTTCAAAAAGGGGAAAGAAAAAAAACAAAACACAACAGCAAAACACTCCACAACGTTAAAACTCATCCCATGGGAAGCTGGGATTCCGTGATTTTATTTAAATTGATCCAGCTATAAGAACATCTGTGATGCCAACAACCCACCTTATATGAGATATGGAAATTCTTAGCCAGGTTTAGTCTCAACTGGAGTATGTCAGCTGCATTTTGCACCAGCAACAGAAACACTGGGAATTTATGTACTTCTAAAAATTCTATGTAAGAATAAAATCTCTACTGACTCAGGATGCATGTGACAAGCAATGCTACAGTGGTTCCAAACGTGGGTTATAAAAGAAGTGGAGCTGTCCAATAGGAAGCTAGCAGCCCATCAAGTTAACTATCAACACCAGAAGCCCAGCAAGGAGTTAGCTAATTCCAATCAGCAAACATTGTGCTGGTAATGACTGATGTAAACACGGAGTTAAAAAATGTGTTAGATGATAGCCAAAAGACAAAATATGTCATAGGTATTGATATGTTCTTGAGGACAAAGAGCATTAAATAGCATTGTAGAAAAAAATATATTTACATATCAATTTAGAATATAATCCAGACTGTTCATAAACAAAGCTGCCACCAGTGTTTGTGAAACTGCTAAAAGTAGCATGGCGTGTTCTTCATATAGTTAAAACATTTGTACTTTAGTTTCATCAACTGTGTAACCCACAGCTGCAAAGGTTAAAAAGTGCTTCTTACAGGAACACCCACAGATAGTAACCAACAACTCCACCATCAAGGCTAGGAGGTTTAAACTTCCATTCTTACAATCTAGATGGTTCCAGAATGTAAAAAATAGATGGAAACATCAGGGCACTGTACACTTTTAGAAAACTAACACAAATGAAACACTGCTTTACTTGAAAAAGAGTATATTTCCACTTGTTTTGGAAATAAAAGGACTTTTTTTTAGTAGAACCATAGGATCATTTGAGCTGCTCCTTCACATAGATGACAATACTCCTTGCCTTCTCTGTCTGTCTTTCTTGAAGATCTCATATAAATCCATCCTACCACTCCAGTCATCTGAGCTATCCCATCACACCTCATTGCATTGACCAGAAGTCCTACCACATTATTTACTTAAGAGTAGAGCTGAAATCTCACCGTATAAATAAGATCGTAGAATTTTAGAACCGTAGAATGCTTTGAGTTGGAAGTGCCCTTTAAACTACATCTAGTCCCTGCAATGAGCAGGGACATCTTTAACTAGATCAGGTTCCTCAGAGCCCCATCCAACCTGACCTTGAATGTTTCCAGGGACGGGGTATCTACCATCTCTCTGGGAAACCTCTGCCACTGCTTCATCACCCTCATTGTAAAAAATTTCTTCCTTATCTCTAGTCTAAATCTTCTGTCTTTTAGTTTAAAGCCATTTGCCCTTGTCCTATAACAACAGTCCCTGCTAATAAGTGTGTCCCCATCTCCCTTATCAGCCCCCTTCAAGCGCTGAAAAGTCACAATAAGGTCTCCCCAGAGCCTTCTCTTTTCCAGGCTGAATAACCTCAATTCTCTCAGCCTGTCCTCATAAGAGAGGTGTTCCATCCATTGTATCATTTTGTGGCCCTCCTCTGGACCAACTCCAACAGGTCATTGTCTTTCCTGTGCTGAGGACTCCAGAGCTGGATGCAATACTCAAGGGGGCTGTCACAAGAGTGGATTAGAGGGGCAGAATCACTTTCCTGCTGGTTGCACTTCTTTTGATGCAGCCCAGGATACAGTTGGCTTTCTGGGCTGTGAGCTCACATTGTTGGCTCATGTCCAGCTTTTCATCCATTAGTACCCTGAAATCCTTCTCATCAGGGCTCTCAGTACCTTCATCCCTCAACCTGATACCGGGAGTTGCCATGACTCAGGTGCATGACCCCACAACTGGCCTTGTTGAACCTTGTGGGGTTAACGCAGGCCCACTTCTCGAGCTTGTCCAGGTCCCTCTGAATGGCAATATCATTCAAGAATCAGAATAACCCACTATTAGATGGAAGAGTAAAGCCACATAATTCCATAAGTTAAAGTACTACTGCAGTTATTAATTAAGCTGAAAATGCTGCAGACCAAATATCCCTACTAGTAAACAAGCAGTGGCATATAAAACAAGTAAATCAGAACGGCAGCAATCAGCAGAGACTTCTGCAAGGTTTAATAAAAAAAGTAAAACCTCTTCTCCAAGCGTTCCACAAAAAATAAATTGGATTTGCTAGTAAAATTCTGTTACAATAAAGTCTATAGCCACTAAAGTCTATAGCATTGAACTGAAGGTAAGATCCTACTATCATTGGATTGTTTGAAGTATTTTTATCACAACTAGTATGGTGTTTAAGTATTTTGTAAGAAATTATTGGCGGCTACAAGAATGGGCGCTGCACAAGGACCGCCAAGTCCACTTGGCCTTGCAAGGTCAAGCAACAAGAGCCTTTTAAGACTATCCAAAGGCAGGTTACTCAGCTCTGTTACCATTGGGCAGAAAAAACAAAAACAACTTGTAGAAAACTTTGCATCCGAGGGAAAAATAGTGTCCTAAATACTTTGCCTACAGCAATTTTGGTAAGCATTAAAACACATTATAAAGAAGGACAAAAAGCAAAGAGCAGTCTCTAAAATGCTCCAAGTAGATGCTGTAGTGACTTCTTTGTAAAACACTTTAAAAAAGGCTGTGAGAAGCTCTTTCTACTTTATTATGAAAATGAATACATAAGCTTAGTGTACCAGCTTGCAAGAAGGTCGTACAGCCAGTAAGAAGGGGATTACAGGCCTAAACCTTAGACTAACTATCATAAGCTCCTGACTTAGCCAGAGGAGACTCAGATATTTAACAGATTTGCAGTAAAATTAATTGAGAAAGTAGTGTAGGGGCTATCGGTGTAAGGTAGGATGTAAAATGGGAAAATGAGTATGTACTCTTGTTTCATTTTTGTTTAGGCTCTATGAGTAGATTAGTGTAGCTTATCCATAGCTATATATTTAGCTATAGTGACAAATATTGCCTTACAGAGGAGTGTTTCACAGTTAACACAGCCTCTTTCCCAAGTGGTAGGGATTATCATTAAAGAAGCATTGACTACAAGGATTCAGATTCACTAATATTGCAGGAAGAAGGGAACTACAAAGAAGTGTTCACGATCCCGGATCTTCCAAGAACAGACTGGCTATCAATGGAATGACTAATCAGTAAGGGTAACCACTTAACCGAGACTCCTGTTTTCTAGATCACATTGTTGTTCTGATATATAAATTCTCTGCCTTTACACCTGGTTGGTTATATTGTCTCCCTTGAAGTCAAAAGTTTTCAGTACATGCCTAAAGGTGAGATATGACAATAGACTATAAATACATAAAAATATGAGACAAAGAGGAAAGGAGCAATTTGTTCTCTGTATCATCAGTAGATTAGGCTGAGAAGTAATGGACTTAAATTACAGCAAAGTTAGGCCTTAGGAACCAAATTCCAGTGCTAGGATAGAGAGACCGTGGAAGGTAATGGCATGGGAAATTGTAAAGCTTCCCTCGCTGGAGGTTTTTTAGAACAAACATCAGTCAGGGATGATATAGTCGTGGATGAGTTTGCATTAGAGCTGGGAGATGGAAGAAATGGCCTCTTGAGGTCCCTTCCAGGCCTATGATTCCATTACACAAGGTATGATTCCATTACACAAGGTATGATTCAAAGAGTAACAGTCTTTAATGTGTTTCAAATGGAGCTACACCTCATTCAGATGTTTGTGAAATATTCAAATCAAACATGAGACTCAATAAAATCTGAAAACTGGTATGAATGCACTAAATTAATCTCCCAAGGAAATTCCTTGACCTCTTATATTTCTCCTTTTGTCTTATTCTTGCCATCATTCTTGAGAAAACTAGTACCTGATAACAAATATGTGGATAGCTGGCAGCAACTCAAACTCATCCAGCTGTGTTCATGCTTGAGCTGCCTTTTCTTAAGGAGTTTCATTTCATTTTTTACCAGTCATTAAGTTCATTGGCTATTCTTTAGACGCTTGTGAGTGACAAGCTTAAAGTTCGTAAACCATGCAGAAAGTCTGCATACAACTGAAACATATTCTGTATTTATGGTAGCACTGTGTTTTTGTACAGCAGTTGGCCCCATCTCCGAATAGTGCATGTACTTGACACCCAGCATATTGTATCTGAAAGCTGGAATTTGAGTAGTTTGTGACAAGTAATGAAATACTAAGAAACTGGCCATTTCTTAAATAAAAATTGACTACTACTTTCTTCCTGGCCCCAAGTAAAACGTAATCCATTTCCTCATGTTCCCATTTCTCAGTTAGTAAAATGCTTCATAGTTTTCCTCAAGATTCAGCTGTAGCAGTCACAATTGACTTCTCAGCTAAAGTTAGCACCGGGGAGGCAAGCTTCTTCCTCACCATTAGATAACACTGTAATCAATAGGAATCGTCTGCCCTCATAACAATAGGGAGGCTTTTCTAAGAAAAAAATTAACCATCCATATCAAATTGAAAGGAAATGCATAAGCTCTTTCCAGGTCAGTTAAGCACAGTGAGTTCTTCACCTTCTTCCAGAACATAAAGAAGACCCTCTCTATCTATCCTTGCAATCCTGTAGATAGCCTCCTGTTGTTCTAATGCAGATTTATTTAATTTTAACTTTGAATACGTTTCAGTGAAACAGATTGCCACCAAAGGAGGAGTAATAAGACAACTCTTCTAAAAGTCTAGATAGAAAAGGATTTTCAACTTGTTAATCATGACAAATAATCACCTAGATTTAAGGCATTATGAAATAAATCCTCTCATATTGAAATCAGATGCTTAGTAAAATGTTTTGTGCTATAGAACTTCCAGGACTCACATTTCATAGATCCAGTTTTTATGAACAGCAAAATAAGTCAGACAGGCCTCCATTAACAGCATTGAGCTTGCACCTCTGTTACAGTAGGTGAATTTACACCAGAAGAAAACCAGGAAATTCACGATAATGGCCAACAAAATTAGTTACACAAAAAGTGATAAAAATGCCAGCCTGTGAATGTCTAAGTATGAACTTAGCAGTAGGAATGTGAGCACTCCAACTAACTTCAGTTAAACTATTCAGAGTATTCAAGATTCTGAGTATTGTATTAACTCAAATCTAAATCAGAAAAGTAGCTTAAGACAAAGTGAAATATCAGATTCAAAGAAAATATTTTGAAGAAAAAAACTAGATGAGACCATCCAGAAAAATCCCATATTTTTCCAGCTCTATTATCTGTTATAGGAAAAATATATTACTGAAATAGTGTGGAGAAAATAAGAATTTGGAGGAAAAGAAAAAATGGGATCTCCCAAAAAGAGAGAGGAACAGCATTTTAGAAGAGAGAAAAGATCTAAAGTATTTTATAATTAAAGAATCTTCACTGGAAAGCATAATATATGTTTTTCCTAGGAGACATCCACCATTTGGTGCATAAAGACTTCTGGGTTCTGTTTAGCGTTCTGCAAATAAGTCTTTTCAGTTAATCAACTAGGGTTGGATTCAGACCCAGATTCAGGCCTGGATTCAGGCCAGTAGTGTAGTCTAGAGTAGTTTCCCTCTTTCATCAGGAGACATAAATCAACATTTCCAAAGGCTAGTACATCCCTCTTTCTCAAAATCCTTTCTTAGACACCTCTAAAGATCAATTTGTCCCATCATAGGTCTTTCCATTGCCTACTGAGGAAGTCTAGAAAATTAGCTTAACCAAGGTACTTACACTACTACTAAAGGACAGCTTTATCTAAAAGTGTTTCTATAGACACTGCCTTGTGAGGTTTCACATCTATAGCATGTAATCGATTTCCAGGTAATTAATAAATATGCTAAACCTCTGAGGTAAAAGAAAAGTTTGTTTTCCATCAGTAACAGTCTTCTGGACTCAAATTTATGACACTCTCATTGCAGTGAGGTTTATTCATTGTGCACCAGCACACCTTTGCACAGGCTATGTGCAAACTAACAGGCATGCTCCACTATCTGAACATGAAAGAAATTGTGAACTTAAATTAGCTCTACAGTACTTCAATGGATTAAAGATATTAGAAAACAGGAAAATACAATCTTTTCCAAGTAACACCGTGGTACTGATTCTTGTAGTATGAAGCCCTTCCTTGCTGAAGGACTTACATGCTATGTGCACAGCAATATTTTTATTTGCTTTTGGGAACAACTGAAAAGACAAAACAGCGTGATTTTAAGTTTCCCTGTATTAAAAGTCTCTAAAAATCTGTTCTTTGCTTGAAGTTTGCAAGAAACCACAAACAACTCCATATGTTCCTTTCTTTTGTGCTGCTTTTTATTTTGCAGTGTACAAAGTCACCACTGGAATAAAGTAACAGACCTTGATTAACTGTGCTTATTCTTTTTCTACAGAAAAATTAAACTAAGTGTTCTAATACAAGATAGAAAAAAGTTTATCATTCCATCACTCTCTCTTTATTAAATATGCTCATCTTATTTGCAAAGTTAGTCTATTCAGTTTGGCATCTATGTGACAAGACAGAATGCATAAGGAAAAATTGATTTTGAAATGTATGTGTACATATTCTATCAGCAGTGGTAATCTTACAGGCAGACATTTGTCACTGATCATTCTGTTGTGGTACAGTATAATTTGTACTCCTTTTCTCTTTGTTGCCGTAAATTAAATTGGAAAATAGAGAACTGTAGAAAAGCCTGTAACTTTTTTCTTTTACTACATTCGTCTTCAAGTCAACTCCAAATGCAGGAATTCCACCCAGTGTCTGTGAAGCCCTATGTGACTGTACTTTTTCTTTCCCAGCGCAAGAACAGAAATACTCGATGAATTAAAAAAATGACAAATTCATACTGATAAAACAAAATATTCTCTCTCTCTGTCTGTAACAGGGCTCTGATTTTCATCTATGTTGAAGGTCATAGTTGAACAAGTATTGGAAGGTAGTTAGGTGTTCATATGCCTACCAGAAAAAAAATCTAATATCAGAATATTTACTAACACCAATAGACTTTTTGGAAGGGAGATCAAAATTCACATTTTAGGCCTTAAGCAAATCACAGACTTTAGGAATAAGGATAAGCCAGTTAATAAAGCATTTTCCCCATGGTTTGTTTCCCACATCTTCCTGTGGGAAGCTCGTTGCTAGCCATCAAACTCTGAATGGTGGACCTAGATAACATGATAGAGCAAATGTAAATGACACCACCTCACCTGTTACAGCTTGCCTGTTGCACGAAGATTTCAAAGGCTTCATTTGAAACATTTTCATCCTGATGTGCTGAAAACAACTTTCCAACATACTTGTTCTCCACCTATGTGGTATTAATTCAGGAGTAACATAACTCCACGTATTTAAGAAGTATTTCAGCTTACACGTAATTTTTCCACTGGAAATGTAGACCTAAACTGTTAGTCTTACTGGCATAAATATTTTTCTTAGTTTTAGAAAATCTGAGGTTAAAAAGTGTGCAAAGAAGCACACACCTTTAAAATGAGAAAGTGGTATAAGTGTTACTTTTGTCCATTTGTGTGTAAGATAAGGAATAGACTTCTTTTTTTTTTAATCGTTTTAGTTTAATAGTTAGATTGCTATAGATTATCCCTAATCACATATTTATCTATCAAAACTAGCAAATAAGTTTAGCAATTAGATAGCTAAATAAATTATTGTGTGCCTCTAGCTTCATAAGAGATTATGAATAAACACAAGGCAAAATCTCTGAATTTGCTTAAATTGCAGTAAAAAGGAACGTACAAGAGGGGGATACCACAGCCCCTGATCCCCCAGTGACAGAGAGGCCAGCTGAAGCACAGAACTGCTGGTTGATAGGGTAATCACTTGAATAATTATGGCACTAGTTGCCAAGATCTCATACATATTTTGTTAAATAAACTTCTGCCTCGGCAGATGAACTCTCACGTGGTCTCTCTTGAAACTGAAGGGATCACACCAAAATTTTTCATTAGATGAAACAGTAAGAAAAAGAGAACTTCCAAGTTTATTTATGGAAATTATCAGAAGGCACAGTAATGATATAAAAGAAAACACAATATTACCTTTCTACTGTCCTTAATTTCTCCCTGCAAGCAGATCTTCTGTTGCCTATTTGGTTTCTGGTTTTTGGATATTGTATCCTATTGAAAGTCACACTGCCAATTCTTAGTTTCTGAATTCTTCCATTTCAAGAAGAGCAATAATCTCTCATGCCTGAATCAGTTTACCCATAGTTTGAAGACCACTCTAGGTTATCTTTTCTTGACTAGCTGCACAATTCCCAAAACAAGTTTAACATGTGATCTCAATAATGCATTTCTTTGGAACTCTTCTTGATCCTTGGGGACATTAAAGGGAATTGTGTTCATATGAAGTGCCTAGAGCTGTGACTGCAGTTAGAGCTCATCTTCCTTAAAAGGATTCTCATTAAAGTATCAAAGTTCTGCTTTTCTTGCTAGAACTACTAGTCTTAATGGACGTGAAAGGCCTCACCTAGGGTCTTCAAGTCAAAGACACATCAGTTAAAATCACAGGTATAAAGGCAGATTCTATATTTAGTTTAATATATTTTATAGATGGAGCCTAACTTAGGTTGACAGAGAATTCCAAGTTGTGTATGACTAAGATGTGTTCATACAGTTTGAAAAGCAATAAATTGATTTTTTCAGGTATATATAATTAAATGTATATAAAATTTAATTTATGTATACATAATATATTTTTATATAATATAGAATAATTCAATGATATATAGAAATAAAATATATGTATATATTTAATATATAAGTAGCCTGTGCTTCCACCTTAGTTGTATGTAGATTTCTCTAATGGAATAGGAGAGCTTTTACTCCAGGTCAAAAAATCAGGTAAGTCTGAGAATGGTCTAAATGATAATTTTATATATATATATATAAACATATGTGTGTTTATATATATTAAGAATGTTTAAAAAAAATCATATCTTTTAATATATATTACATATAATATAATCAGAGTAAGAGTTTTGTGGGCTAGCTGGGAAGCTACTCTGTAGGCATAAGGCTGGAATGCCATCTGTGGCATTTATGTAAGTATTCTCCAAATAATGAATCAGGTGTAGTTGTGTAAGCATGAAATTCCTTCAAAGT